>JASDQU010738519.1:0-66663 GCA_032191745.1 Picea mariana | reverse complement strand
TGTTGGGGTCCTTCCACGCCTGGATCCACATCACATGTCGAGTGGCCTTGAAGTTAGATATGTCCCAATAGTATGGAACAACCCGTGGTGTTATTCTCCATAGTTTGGTGATGGTATCTTGTAGATCACGGAGATATGCTTCGAATATACATGCGTTCATCTTTTTGTTCCTAGCGTCTGAAGAGGCGTTGAGTGATAAATATCTCACTCCATGATTGGTTTTGGGTCTGGTGGTGAAAAACACATATTTCAGTTCTTTCCATCCCATAATGGAAATAAACATGAGCAGCCATGAGTAATGAAATTATGTTCCCAAATCCTATGCATCCTTGCAGTCATCTAGAAATAAATCAAAATATAAGGGGCCTAGATAATTGTGGTTCCCTCGGCACACTATGCTGCAACTACGACAACCCTAGTCAAGACTTCCTCCTTGCGACATTTTCTGAGTAACTTTCAGTCCATGATTTTTGCGGCCATTTTTTTCACGACATCACTGATCTGTTTGATGATGATTCTGCGCATACCCCTATCATTTCTATATTTCTTTTTCATCTCCTCAGTGAGTTCTTTCTCCTTTGTTTTTTCGTCAAGAAACTGTGCGGGGTCCATGCCCCATGATGGAAACATTGTGATATGAACAATAATATCTATGTCTATTGAGACGAGCTTGTCTAGCCATATATCTTCGCCATGTGTAACTGCCAACAATTGTTTGACTCAACTTTTTGTGTACTGTCCTCTACCAAAGTGTCGTAGTTCCAGCAGGCCTAAAATCCTAGTTTTAGCCAATCCTACTGCTCACTGGAGTGGTTGATGAACCGGTGTACCAAATAGATCTAGACCCACAATTTGTAGGTAGAATTTCTTCACAAACTCCGAGAACTTGTTTTTGTCCATTACATCATGGTATGAATACTTTAGTTTGTCTACATATCCTAGCAAATATGATTTCACCCGTATCCCTTCTGGTATGCACAACAAAAAAAATGTTGCAGTAGGTTGTTTGCATGGTGACCTAGGTACTGTGTGCTTGTCCTTTCATGGTGGTGGCTGACTTGAGTTTCCATCCTCCATTGGTCATTCTTTGGCATAGTGTTCTAGTTATCTCGTGACATCTTCCACCGCTCCCTCATGTGGATGGTACGACATGGTTGTCTGAAATTCATCTGGCTCAACCACTGCTTCTTAATATGTCATCATCCCATTAACTCCCAAAGCTTCTTCAAGGTTTCCTAGTTGTTCCTAATTGTTCGTGCCCTCATTCTGTCGACCCTATTCCTCTACCGGCGTATCCACGTTCATGCCTACTGGTTTTGTCTGTTGGGTTTCCTCCACAATGGGTGTGGGGTTAATTGGTGTTGTATCCGATGATGGGATTTCGTCTATAGTGACGACTTCTAGCAGCTGTTGTTTATTTTCCTACGATTGTACTTATGCTCTCGTCCTAACTCTGGATTTTATAGAAGTATGGCTCAGTTCGACTTGTTTAGGTGGTGCCATGGTGATGAAAGTCGATCATCCGTTGATTTCAGTGGTCTCTGCAACCTCTGTGAACTTTTCTTTGTGCTTCGTATGCTCTATCTCTCTTTGTCTCTTCTTATTTCGTAGTAGGATTTTGGCTCCCACGTCCCTGCTTTGTATGGGCATCGTATGAAGCTTTTAGAAGATGCTAATTTTATTACAGATTCAATGAACCTACATTTCCTTCGTACTTTCAATTACTCCCCCTCTCTGTCTTGAGTTAGAATGATTAATGTGGTGTCCAGTTGGTCCTTTTCGACATTCAAGTCCACTTGCCTTCATCATTTAGTACTTCTGTTGTCATCTTTATTATTCTCGCTTTTTTTGATTGTGAACCGATCATTGGAGTTGTCTTCGTTGGGTTTGCATTCCTAAGTGTGTGTTCTCTTTCTCCTTTCAGTGCATTGTAAGTGCACTGTACCTTTGTTGGTACCATTTACTATCCTACTCCTTCTTTTTTTTTTTTCAACTGCGCAGTAACTTTCAAGTTATGGGTGGTCAACTGTCCTTGTATAGCTTCGGTCGGCTCCCATTGATAATCCCTCTGATTTATTTGCCTCCTAAGTATTTCAATTGTACATCTCCCCCATCTGTGACATTTTTTACTTCATATGACCCTAACCAGTTCATTCTGAGTTTTCCTGGATGTTGAATGGATTTACTGTCATACATCAACACTAAGTCTCCTTTAAAAAAAAAATTCTTTATGTGTCTTTCATGCCAAAATTTTTCCCTTGCCTTCTGAACTTGTTGGTGGAACCCTACTAGGATCCGATCTTCCTCCATGACCAACAACTGATTCAACCTATATTGTACTGTGCCTCATTCTGTCATGTGCGTAATCGCTACTACGCGCAGACTAGGTACCATAAATTCTAATGGAACCACTGCTTCTTGTCCATATACCAGTTTGAATGGCATGTACCCTATCAAATTCTTGCATGTGGTTCTATATGACCACAATACTACTGGTATTTTGAGTTCCCAATCATCCCTGTTGACATTACAGATCTTTGTCAGTGTGTTTTCCAAGATTTTATTAAATGCTTCTACTGCTCCATTTTCTTGCGGATGATATGGTGTGCTCTTTTGATGGTGAACTTCAAACTCTTCAATCGCCGCCTTAATTATTTTTTTAATGAAGTGAGTGCCTTGGTCTCTCATAAAAATTGTTGGGAAACCAAATCTAGTGATTACTTGCTCGAATAGAAAATGTGTTACTATTTTTGTGCTACAATCCTTCATTGGTGTTTCTTCGTCCCATCTTGTCAGGTATTATTTCATAGTGATAATGTACATTGCTCATGTTCTTTTGACTGGTTGGTTGATTGGTCCCACAAAGTCGATCGCCCATTTTTTGA
Organism: Picea mariana; assembly: GCA_032191745.1. Taxonomy (NCBI): domain Eukaryota; kingdom Viridiplantae; phylum Streptophyta; class Pinopsida; order Pinales; family Pinaceae; genus Picea; species Picea mariana. The sequence continues at coordinate 63,778 of JASDQU010738519.1, read as the reverse complement.
ATACCTGTAACGTTACCTATGGTTGCAATGGCATCTTGTCCCTTCTATTAGGTTTACCAACCCTTTGACATACATGGAATCTCTGGTAGTACTCTTTCAAGTCTCTGTGAATGGTCGAACACCATATTCCTATGAGAAATACCTTCTTCATGGTAGCTTTTCCTGTGTAATGTCCTCCTGCTATTCCCTCATGGGATTCTGCTAAAACCCTTGGTATTTCATGTTCTAGCACATATCTTCGCAAGATGTTATCTGTGCCCATTTTTTATAAGTGTCCTATGATCAGTTGATAGTTTGCAGCCCAGAATACCAGGTTTTCCTTCTACGTAGTGTTATATTCCCGTGGTGCAGTATCTGTACTCAAGTACTAAATGATATCTGCAAAGTATTCATTAGTGATCTGAACTGAAAATAACTGTGCGTTCAGAAAGTTGTCCTCTAAATTTGTAGGTTCTTCATTGTTCATGACCCTTGATAGGTGGTCAGGTCCTAGATTCATCTTTCCTAGCTTGACTACTACTTCAAAGTCAAACTCTTGAAATAGTAATAGCCATCAGAAGATTCTCCCCCCCCAACACTGCCTTGTTGACTAGGTATTTAAGGGATGAGTGATATGTGAACATCTTAAAATGTTTTCCCAATAAGTAATGTTTGAATTTATATAGTGCATAGACCATAGCTAGGCCTTCCCTCTTTGTCATGTTATAGTTCTACTATGATTCTGATAGTTTTCTACTCGCAAATTCTATAGGGTGATCCAAATCTCCTGCTTCTAGTTGTTCCAAAATAGCTCCAAGTATTATTGATGATGCATCTACATGTACATGGAATGTCTTCTCCCATTCTGGAAATGCTAGTATTGGCGTGGTGACCAGCTTTTCTTTCAGCGTATCCAGTCTGTTTTGATAATCTTCATTCCATTGAAACTTTGTATCTTTCAGTAAAAGTTTCTCCATTGGTGTGGTAATCTGCGCATACCCTTTGATAAACTTTATGTAGTATCTTGTGTGGCCCAATGTCTCTCTTAGTTGACGGACTGTTTTTGGTGGTGGCAAGTTAACAACTACTACAATCTTTGCATGATCTACTAGTAAGCCTTGTTTGCATACTATATGGCCAAATAGTATCCCAAACGGGGTTCCAAATATACATTGTTTGATGTTTAATGATATCTAGCGCTATCTGCATATTTCTAACATCAGCCACAAGACCTCTACATGGTATTTCAATAAACTATAGACTGTCCAATCGTCTAATTATACATCTAGAAACTGGTGGATAAACTCCTTAAATGCAACGATAACTACTTTGGAGAATATTGCTGGTGCATTCTTCAGTCCAAGTGACATGACTGTGTACTGTTAAGATCCCCATTCTGTAGAAAAAATGGTACTGTATCTGTCTTCCTGTGCTATATTGATCTGGTGGTAGCCTGAGAATCCATCAAAGAATGAGTAAGCTTTGAGTCCTCCTACGTTCTCCAACACTTCATTTGTGAAAGGTGTAGGGAACAATTCGTGTAGGCATGCAACATTCAACTTCCTTAAGTCAATGCATATCCTTAGCCTGCCTTGTTTCTTCTCCTGAACTACCAATGGGCTTATCCATTCTAATTCTTCCATAGGTTCTATGATTCCGTCTTCGAGCATCCTGTTGATCTCATCTTTGACTTTCTATTTATATATCGGGTTTAATCTGTATGGTCGTTGTATGATCAGTCTCACTTTAGATCTGATTGGTATCTTCATTTCTCCTAGATATCCTACTATACCCTTCATTTCCATGAATGATGTTGGGAATAGGTCATTGTACTTCTGCAGTAACTTTGTTATGCTTTCTACTATTTTCTCATCCCAATAGTCTCCAATGCTGGCCAATTTGGGATTCTCAACTGTCCCAATGTTTACTTTCTTCACCTTGATCGATGCAACAATTACTTTTGATTCTAGTGATGGACCTTCCACTTCTCTTTCTCCTTCTTCTTCCTTGATCTAAATATCGCATAGATTGTCTTCATCTGGTGCTTCTTCCTACACATGATAGCATGACAACAATTCTTTCACTATCTTTCTATTTCGTTGTTGTTCGTTTGTTATGAGTTCTACTTCCGGTTCTGTGATGAATATCACCCCTATTATCTTCTTAAGATATGCATCTATGTTGCAGTTCTCATGATCGAATGAGAAAGTGACTGTAAATTTCTGTTGTAGTACTGTCCAGTTCGAAGTTCTTCGGCGCAGTTCCTAGTCTGTATACCAGTTCGCTGGTATTCCTTCTAAGGTGTGTACAAAATGATGAGGCCATTCCTCTGGGGGTTTGATTTTCCACAACGCTCTGCACTTATCCAAGTGTTCTGTTGGTGCCCCATGTCCATCATACTTATGCTGCTTGTTTCTTTTCTTTTCTGCGTGAAACCTTATGTGTAGTAACCGCTTACATTGGTACCAATCCATGATTATGTATTTGTGTGCACCCCACCATCTTGTAGGTGTGGCCTTGAGTGATATATCGAGTGCTAAGAGTCTATGATTTTATAACACTTTGTCCTCATACTGTTCCAAGAATGCTTCTAGATATTTCACTCCATGGAAACTGGGTGGTTCCCTTATCTCCGTGCCTACCCATCTTACTGCGCGGTCTATTTTGGTGCACCTTCTTGTGGAAACTTCGTGTAGCCTTTGTTGCCATTTATCTAAACCTATTGTTGGTGCAGATTTGTTCAGACTCAGTTCTTTCTCAGGTTACCACCAAAAGGCACCGCGTAGTCTTGAGCGCTGGCATTTTCATCCCCTCCAAAGAGAAGAAGTCTCACCCGAAGTGCGGTTGAGACAGATAGATAGGGAAGGGCAAGGAGAAGACTACAGAAGATCCATAGAGCATTCATAACTCACTTTTGTTCTTGCACAATCGACATTATAATATCAAAACCATCTAAATGCAATAACCAAACCTACTGGTGTTGCAAGTATCAGTTAAACATAGAGGCATCAATTATACTCATAAGCTATATAGAAATACTGAAATGCATAAGAAAACATGTAAAGACACATCAGATTTGAAAATTTAACCCTTCTTCATATTATCTTCAAAGATCTTTCTCACACCACAAACTCATAATTACATAGAAACATTCAGTACATACTCTTGGCTCTGGACCTCAACCATAGAGTTCTGATTTCCTAGCTGGTAGGTCTCATTCATTACAGACTCTACTCATCTTGATTTACAACAAATAGCAGCAACTACTTCCCCAAAACCTTGGGCGATGCCCATAGACACGACACCGATCGACACAACTCAACCTAACAAAATCAACTAATGACCAAAATGAATGAGTGAACCAACCCTTTTACAATTATATTATGTCCTATATATAGCTAGGTTATGTCTTCTTGTTCAACTTGCACACCTTCTTGTTCTATTGCAACTGTCTGTTGCTTAGCTGGTGTTGTGCTGGCTTCCACAACTTTTTTCTATTATTCTTCCTTTTGGCTTCTGATGGAGGTTGTGCGACCAACACTTGCACAATTATTTCTCAAAAATGAAGGGCCCAAAAGGCTCCAACTACAATCCTTGACTCGTCCTTGAGTCAAGCACTTGGTTCCTTCATATTCTCTAGGAGCAACTGTCGCTTTCACTTATCTGGATTTTCCTCTTCTTTGAGCTCTTTTGTTTGTGTCTTTTCTTCCTTCACCTCTTCAAACAAAGGGCCCAATTCTGGAACCATCTCTAATGCTCTGTGCTTTACTCCATGAAAGATTTCAACTTTGTCCTACCATTTCCAGGTGAGGAGTGATGCTTCGGCCAGGAAATGTTGGGTCGTCTCTTTGTTGTACTTCTTTGTCTTGGCTGTGACTAATGATTTCCATTCGGAGTCAGCTATTGCATTGATCTGGTGCATTTGCATATAGGCAGTTTGAATCACCAGTTGAAAATCACGCATCTCTTTCTTGGCTATGGACTGTGCTTCGTAGAGGGAATTTAGTTCATTGTCGGCCTGCTAAATTTGGTCGAACTTTTGCTATTGCTCCATGGGATCCATTGTGATCGCAACTTCCTCATTCAACACCTAGATCTTTGTGTGCACTTCCTCCAAGACTTGATTTTATCAAGCGATGATACCCATCCAATCACTATCTTCCTTGAATATTCTAGTGCAGTTCGCGGTCTGCTTATGTAGTGTTGCTCGGGAATTGTTACCTTGCAGTATTATCCTCTACATTTGTTCCTGCAGTTGTTGAGGCTATTGTTCTGCTTCCTACTGGACTTGTTGTAACTTTTCTTGTATCTTCTCTGTGCATGTCATGAGCTGTGTCCGTGCCTCTTATAGCATCTTGATTTGTTGCTCTGTTCTCTTATCTCACTAGCTTCTGGTAGGTCGGGCGCAACCTTTCGGATCTTGGGCTAGGCTTCTACAAGTTTTTCCTGGACCTTTTCCAGTTTGCATTGGGCTAGGATTCTATCACGTTTTTCCTCCATTCTACATGCTTGTTCAACTAACTATTCTTTTCTGGAGAGCTCGGCTAAGCTCTCGACATCCTGTAGTATTTTCTCTAGTTGTTATGTGGAGGCTCCGATTAGCCCAAATAATTGTGATGTTGGCCACTATACCAGGTTTGTAGCTTAAGGATCTGCATCAGTGTGTGCTCTTGTCTGTAGATGGAGTCTGCTGGCCGTTGAGTGGTCTGAACAGGTGTCTACCTCCTCCTCTGTAGGTGGCGTTGGTGTGATCCTCAATCTTAGATCTTCAGGAAGAAGCGTCAGTATCTATGTTCTAGTTATGCAAAGCTGCATCAATTCTACACACTGTTGGGGGTTCTAGAGGACTTGCTCCATTGGTGCTTGCGTGGTTGTCGTATCTTGTGCCATTGTTGAGTCTAGCTCATTGTGTGCATCTGGTATCTTCTTGTCCTCTGGTACTTTTGCATCATGCATCATGATTTCTTAGGCACCCTCATCCTTAGGTGGTGAGGTGATTTTCTATTCACGGTTATCTTTTGGCTCTTCTCTGCTTCTGGAATATTTTTCCTATGCTGAGGACTCAGGTTGTTGTTCTTGTGTGCTCAGATTCAGAACCTTTAGCATCGTACTTTGATCTGGGGCTTTGGGGTTGGGGTTGGGAATTTATGAGCTGGAATTGGGGGATTCTTTGGTTATCTATGGGGGTTGTCTCCCCTTTGTCTCTGGGTGGTCAATTTGCATCAACTTTGAGGTTGTGGTATGATGTGGGGTGGCAGTGAGGAAGTTTGGTAGTTGGAGTGGTGGTGGAGGTTGATCAACGATGAGTGTGGATGGAAATGTTTCAGGCTCTGGGTCATCCTGGATATCAATGATAGTGGTGATTTTGGTCGTGGCACGGGTGTAGGGAGCGACATATTCCAAGGGTTGTGGGTTCACGGTTTTGGTTGGTGATACTCCAATTCTCTGCTTCTTCTGCAACGGTTCAGTCTCAAGCATAACTCCCAAGATCTAGTTAACCTGCGCACCTGAGAGCATGACATTGTCTGGAAGCTTACGGTGGCCTGATCTTTCCCTCTGCACCAACTATTGTGTGTATTCTTCCTCCTTGAAGTCGATATGTACTAGCACATCTAGTTTCTTCTACTCAAGTTTGTAGCTTGGTCCCTCTCCTGCTTCCTTGTCTTTCTTCTTGAGCAGCTCGGCAGGAAAAATGTAATGCATTCCTATTTTGTGTGGGCCACGTTTAAATCCTGGCCATGGCATGACCTCCTTTTCGAAAGCTTCCTCATCCAAATAAAAGGGTAGCATCCGTGTGTGAAAATATTCTTGACTGGTATGCCTCGGCCAAACGAATGTATTGTGTCGGTTCATGCCGAATGCAATATTCCTTGTGGTATTATTGAAGATCTCCTGCGGGATGCATGGCCTCTATGTTACATCAATCATATCATTATACCATTTGGAAAATGTTGCGTTGTTGAGTGTTGTGTTCTCTGAGTCTGGTCTGGACTGCCATGGCTCAAACATGTTTGTCAGGTGCCCTTTATCAGGTATTGTCGGTTGTCTTCCCACCGGCGACTTCCACTTGAGAATTGTGAATGCCACAAGTAGGTATCCATAGGTAAAGGTTCCTCCTTTCTCCTATTCCTTCTCGCAAGCTATGAGTAGTTCCTCCAGTAGGAAACTACACCAGTTAAACACTGCTCCCTAACTGCAGAAGTCGGTAATGGATAGTGCATGTAGGGTGCATTCTCCCTTATAGTAGGACCTCATAACCTTGCTGGATATGATGTAGCAACCAGTATGGACTATTTCAGGCAGTATTGGCTCAATGACTATTGTGCGTCCGCCTCGCTTGGTGTTAAACTTTTGGTACAGGCTAACTTTGCCTTTCTTCTTCCCATGCTTATCGAGTCCCTGAAATCCCTTCGACACATCCTCTCCTTCAAAGGATAGTCTAGTAAGATGCTAGATATCCCGTGCATGGATTGGATACGACTTATCCAACCATAGGATTCTATCGTGCACTCTTCTTATCAAAAATTTTGTGCAGTGCGCAATTTCATCCATGGTCCCGAAGACTAGTAAGTCTTTGAGGTTCATGAAGGTGGAGTTAAACAAATTGATGAACTCCTTTTTCGGTATAAAATGCATATCTATAGTTCCATCCGGGGCTAACTCCCAAAAGACGTCTGGGTGCATCTGTGGGAACAAAGATGAATCTATGAGGTCAAGTTCAAGCAACTTGATGTGCTCTACCTTCCCTTTGAGGTCACCTATGATCTCGACCCAGGGGTTGCAGATCTCATATGGTACTGCTTCTTTTGTCATGGCCCTTCGGCTTGCTGTGGCTCTCGACATTCGCACTTCTATGGAAGATACGAGCTAGGCTACATCTTTGGCTTCTGTAGTGGTCTCAACTAGTTCGCACTGTTGAGTGTGGAAATGACTATGCTCATTTTAGAAATAGTACATTCTCGGCTGAGTTATGAGAGTCTTATGTCTGGCTTAACAGGTAATTTTTAACAATAAATGATCCTCATGATGACTGTATCGACGCAATAGGGTGTGAGTTGTCCGATGGGATGGTTTGATCAAGGGAAATCTGATTCGACGATCTGGTATTTACTCGTTTGAGTGGAATATGGACGTGGCTGAATTGAGACCTTTCTATTTGATGGTTGGGTGTCCCGACATGAAGTTCGATGGAATCTTGGCATAATGTAGCTTTATGGCTTAATGGGTGACAGTCAGGTTACCGGCATGGCAATAAAGGTTGTGACTAGATTAAGTTTGCATGGCCTTTAACTGTAATTGGATTTGGATTTAGGCCACCTCTGACCACAAAGGTTGGCCCTGTCATCCTTAATGATGGATATTACTGGAATTTCTCATGCTTCAGGTCATGTACTACTAAGTCATTAATTCTGTATCAACCAATACTTAAACAAAACAGATAAACTATGTATTATGGTGCAACACTGCACACATGGACATTATTAACTGAATTTACAAAATTCCAGAAAGAAAACAAAACTCAAATCTAACTATTGTACAAGCTCCATCAGATTGGAGCGACTGCCCTTCTTCTCAATTTTGATAAAGGTAGGGCTTCAAGCGAGCGTCGTTCACCCATCCCAGTCGTAGCACACCATCGAGTTGCACGAGTCAGACTACTCCTGATGGTCGGATCTCCACAACTATGAAGGGTCCCAACCAGTACATACGTAGCTTGCCAGGGTGCATATGGTATCGGCTGTCATAAAGTAATACCTTGTCCCCTTGTGCAAATACCTTTGTCTTGATGTGTTGGTCATGCCAAGATTTGTTTCTTTCCTTTTCAACTGACTGATGGAAATCTGCTAGAAATCTGGTTTCTTCGAGTTCTTGCAGCTCCACAAGTCCCTGTGCCACTGATTATTCATCTGTCATATGTGCGGCTTGTGTAATATACAGACTTGGGGTGATGAACTCTGCGGGCACCACTACCTTTTTTCTGTAAACCAACTAGAATGGCGTGTATCTGTGGAGTTTCTTTGTGGTTGTCCTGTAGGCCCATAGTACCACTAGAACTCTATCATCCCAGTCCTCTCAGTTTGCACAACATACCTTTGTTAGTCTTTTTTCCAGGATTTTGTTGAAGGCGTCAACTATTCCATTAGCCTATGGGTGGTATCAACTACTCTTGTTATGTTGAATCAGAAATTTGGCGGTAAGTGTTGCTATAGTGTTGCTAATGAAGTGAGCTCCCTGATCGTTGGTTAGGCTCCTGGGACATCTGAAGCAGGTAATGATATTCTCGAATATAAATCTAGAAAACGTATCCGTTGAACAGTCATGTACCACTGTTGCTTCGTCCCAATGAGTAAGGTAGTCAATTACGGTAATGATGTACCTTTCCTTTGAATGTTTGGTCATGGATTTGATGGGCCCAATGAAGTGAACTTCCCATTTCTCAAATTCCTATAGATCTCTAATGAGTTTTAATGGAAGTTCATCTCAGCATGACGGCTTGCCCACCCATTGACAAATGTCACACAATCTAGCGTATGATTTTGCATCCTTGCAAAGTGTTTCCCACCAAAGTCCTTCCTGTAGAACTTTTTGTTTTGTTGCCTTTCTTCCTATGTGTCCTCCTGTAATTACACTATGGAATTCCTAGAGTATATCCTGCCTTTCATGATCTAGGACACATCGTCTGAGGATGTTGTCTAGTCCTAGTTTATACAATTGCCCAATGATCAGCTGATAATATAATTCTCTGACGACCATATGGAATTTCTGGGTTGCGAAATATGTTTCAGGGCAGGCCCCTGTGCTGAGAAATATTGCTATGTCCTCCAGGTATTCTGGTATTGCCTTGATCCTGAACAAATGTGCATATGGGAGCTAGTCATCTACTTCTCTACCACTTTCTCCTAACTCTAGTCTGGATAGACGGTCAGGTCTGATGTTGCATCATCCTGTCTTGATGATGGCATCAAAGAAAAATTCTTAAAATAACAACATCCATCTGCAAATTCTTCCTTCCAACACAGGTTTGTTAACTAGGTATTTTAATGTTGAATGATCAGTAAAGAATTTTAAATGACACCCTAATAGATAATTTCTAAATTTATGTAAAGCATAGATCATTTCTACGCCTTCCCATTCTATCATTGTATAGTTGCGCTCTGCTTGCGACAGCTTCTGGATCGCAAAGTATATAGGGTGATCCATAGCTCCATCTCCTGGTTGTGTTCAGATATCTCCTAAGGAAATTCCTGAAGCATCCACATGGACGTGAAATCACTTCTCCAAATTTGGGAATATCTGAATCGGTGTTGTGATGAGTTTCTCCTTAACTGTTTTGAATTCTTCGTCACACTCAAGAGTCCATCGGAATGTTTCATCCTTTTTTAGGAGGTTTTCTAGAGGCGCAATAATGTTGGCATATCTTCAAATGAACCTGTGATAGTAAATTGTGTGTCCAAGTGTGGAGAGACGTTGTTTAACACTCATAGGTGGCAGCATATTCACAATGGTTGCTACTTTAGCTAGGTCTACCAAAACTCCCTATCGGCAGACTATGTGACCCAATAGATTTTTGTGTGGCACACATAAGATACACTTCTTGAGGTTTAGTGATATTTGTAACTCTTTTCATCTATCGAACATTAACCTTAGCAGTTCTACATGTTCCTTGAGAAAGCAATATATTGTCCAATCATCCATATAGACTTCTATGACCTTGTGAATGAACTCTCTAAAGGATGCTATCACAATTTTGGAGAAAACTGCAGGGGCATTCTTTAAACCAAATGGTATTACATTGTATGGAAATGATCCCCATTCAGTGATGAAGGTGGTTTTTCTCTTGTCCTCTTCAGCGATCCTAACTCGATGGTATCCTAAGAATCCATCTGTAAATGAGTATGCTTCCTTCCCCGCAACCTGCTCTAGGACCTCATCGGTAAAGGGTGTTGGGAAAGGGTCATGCACATAGGAAAAGTTGACGCTCATGTACTCTACACATACTCTAATGTCTTCAGTGTCTTTCTTGCTTTGAATTACTATCGGGCTGACCCATTCTGCTTATTCTACTAGAAAAATAAGACCTGCTTCTAACATCTTATCAATCTCCTTTTTGAATTTCTCTTTTACTCTTTGGTTAAGACGGTATGGCTTGTGTCTGACAGGCTTGGATCCTAGTTTTAACTCAATCTTCATTTCTCCCAAAACTCCTTTGATTCCCTTTAATTCTGAAAAAGTCTTTGGGAACAAATCTTCGTATTCTCGCAGTAAACTTTTTATTTCCTGTCTGGTTTTCTCATCCCAGTAATCGCCCACCAAAGCTATCTTGGGTTGCTCCTTGGTCCCTATGTTGATTCTCTACATTTTTAATGGGTGATTGTAGAAACTATCAGTCTGGATAGGTATGGTTTTTTGGATTACCCTGTTTCCCTCTGTCTGTTTGATGGCTAGGTTTCTCAGTTCTTCTAATTTGTCTAGGCTTTCTGAAGCTTTTCTAATCAGATAGAATTCTATAGGATTTTCAATAGAAGGTAAGTGGAGTTTAGTCTAAAGTTCTTGGGTATGTTTGGGACACACTACAAAGTCTGATCTCTTATCATCATTGGTTGTAAAAAGAAGTTCTTTAATATTTTGTAGGACTGGTTCAAGCTCAGGGTACTTACTTGTGAATGAGAAGTCTTTGCAAAATTGAGCTTCTAGTGTTTTCCAATCGTTGGTCTGTCTCCTGGATTCCTCATGTATAAACCAATATTTTGGAATTGGGCCTAGAGAATGGGGAAATACTTGAACCAAGAAGAGAGACGGTATCTCCACAACTTGGCATTATGTCACACACTATTCGATGTGTATTCTAGGTTCTGATTCTCCGATGAATAGTTGTGTGGCATGGAGATCCATCTATATATCTGATTCCAGTTGTTCCCTAGTCTAGAATCTATATTTGAGAGCTTTCTTCACCTCGTCCCAAGTTTTGAGTGTGGTTTTGTGTGTAGCCCACAATCTGGCGAGGGTTATCTGGAAAGCGATATATAGTACTGAGATTTGTTGATCCTCTCTCACATTCTCTTCCATGTTCTACAAGAATTTTCCTAGGTCTGAGGTGCCATCATATACTAGGTGTTCTCTGACTTCAATCCCAACCCATCTGGTCATTCTGACAGTTGCGCATCTTCTTGAGAATATTTCATGTGAACCTCGTTGCCAACTATCAAAATCCAGTTCTGAGTCTTCATATATTGATTGTATAATTCTCCATCTTACTAATCCATCCACAGTAGGGTTTATATAATCGTTTCTTGTCCCAGTTGTTACAGTGTGCAACTGGTCTAGGTATTCTCCTTCCATATTATTGTCTGTTGGTTTTGTGTACTGGGCTCCTACATATGGATCCAAAGTTTGAACTACCTTGATTCCCGTAGCTTCAAAAGTCATGGTGTCTTTATTTAAGTCAATTACTGCATAATTGTCATAGGCCCAATTGATGCCAAGCAGTGCAAGATATGGGTCCTTGTCTCCCATGATCTCAATGACTTCAAAGTCAGCCATTGTTTTTACTCCTACTACATCGATTTCCACATTCTCCAGTCTTCCTATGGGGAAGATATAGTATTGGTTTTCCATTATTAGCTGAATTGGGGAATATGTCAGTCTTGGTTTTCCTAGGGTCTCCCGGGTCTTCTTGGGAAGAATGTTCACATCTGACCCTAGGTCTAACATGGCATCCTTAGTTTCAAAGCCATCTAACTGGGATACCAGTCAGAATTCTTTTTCAGTTCTTACTTTTCTTCGTTTCACTCTCTGAGTACTCTTCTCAGGAAGGTTATCCCTAATCCTTGCTTATGAGGTTTCTTCATTCCCTAAGACTAGGTACAACACATTGCGCAACTTCTCTGTCAGTTGATCATTCCCCAGAATGTCGGAGAATAATTGAAACCAGAGGTCAAATGCATTTTGATGCTGCTCAAGTTGTCTTGGTATGCCTATAGGGTTTCTGGGTGTAGGGGGTGAAGCAGGTACTTGTGCTACTTTAAGATATACACCCAGTTGAGGGGGGTTCTCTTGAATTTCACAATTAGGAATATTCTAAAATACTTCTATGGCATCTTTAAAGAACAATTTTTTCTTTAGAGGGTCATACCTGTCTCCCTTAGGTGCTGCTTTCTGAATCTAAGGTATAGTATCAGCATCAACTCCTGTCCTCATGCCTCCTCGAGTGACGATGTTAAGATTTGGAAATTGTCCCTTAGAAATAATTTTGATCTCTGAACTAATAAGGTTAGTTACTCTTTTCCATACCCTGTCCTCCCATTTTGCAATTAGCTCTGGGTAGTCTTCGGTTCCATGTCCGTTGGTTCTGCAGTGAGAACACCATGGTTTCCTTAGATGAGGACAGTCTCTAGCCAAGTGACCTTGTTCATCATAGTTATAACATCTTCTTGGTCCTCTTCCGCCAGATCTTCCTCCTTTGAAATCTCCTCTAGATCCACCTCCTCGGCCTCATCCTGGTCCCTGAGGGTTTTCATTTACTCTAAATGTTGTTTGGTCCAGTCGATACACAAGTGCATCGAACACCCTACATTGATTGGTAGTATGTGTGGTAGATGCACAAAACTCACAGTGGATTGCGTTTGGTACTGTCGAATATTTTTGCATGATGGGGCACTATCTTAGTCCATGTGTGTGGTTTCGGCAGATCTCATAATACTCTGTTGTTGGTGCTTCTTGGCCTCCTGGGAAAGTGTGATATGGGGTGGGATGGTGAAATGGTGGGTTCATCAATACTTGCGCAACTGCTCCCATGGGTCCTGGTGGGGTTTCCATCATATTCTAAGGAGGTCCCATCCCTCTCATTCTTGGACATTCATTCACTAAATGCCCTTCCGTATAACATCCATTGCACCAAACTTGTGGTCATCCTGGTCTGGGTATCATCAGTGATCGAATCTTTTCTGTAAGTGCCGATATCTATCCTTGCAGTTGCGCTAGATTTGCATCTACTGGGGGTTGCGTTATTCTCAAGCTTCCAGGGTATCCCACCATGGATTCAATCTTCATCGATAGTTATAAGGCATCTATTGACATGGCTATCCATTGTTGTGTTAGCAGAATCTGAGTCAGAGGTAGCATCCCCTGAATGTACCACTCCCTTTGATTTTCTTTGTGGATTGGATGTGCCAACCTCCCTATGGTATATTTGAACGTCTGGCTATATTCCCGGGATGATTCACCTTCTCTATTAGATCTCGTGCAACTCAGACAGAGCCTGTTGTTCTGACTGAGGTAGTTTGAACTCTGTTATAAACCTCGTATGTACCTGGCCAAGGGTGAATGCTTGACCTTGCATCCCTGACACTCCTGGTTTTATGATCTTCATGTACCACTTGAGAGCACGACCTCCTAGGGTAGTCTGTAACTCGACCAACTTGTTTGCATCTGGTGTCCCTTTCAATCTCTATATGGCTTCACACAAGAACCAGTGTTGTTCAACATCTTCATCTTCCTTACCCCAAAATTATGGGTATCGGGCAATCGACCCTCCCGCATGGTTGGCAATTGTTGATCCTTTTGTTTGTATCAATATGAACCCTAACGGTCCTTCTTATGATCTACCAGGGGATCCCAATATCCTCCCTGTACTCACACTTCCTGGTTGTGACTGGTTAACTAATTGTACTGGAACAAAACTTGTATGAGAAGGTAGTAGAGAACTTACTACTTGTATTGAGGGCACTTGGGGTATGGATGATTTGGGGTTGAAGCCACTGGCTTCAAGGTGGATTTCTTTGATCTAGGGGGTCTCATTAGCTTCCACTAGGATGATCTCTTCAGTAGGATTCCCGATCTCTCCTGTTATCGGGGATGAATATTCTCTTTCTCCTTCAAGATTCATTTTGGATTCCTCCTCTTTTACATCCGCGCTTCCTCCTTCTCGTTCCACCTCCTTGGGACTTCTTTCTCTCCTTGCTTCTCTCTTGTTTAATCTTTAACTAGCCATTCATTCCTGTCTTCTCATCCTTTGCAGTTCTTCCATCTGTCTTTATTCTATTTATCCCAATCCTCCTTCTTTCCTCAACTTTTAAGACTATCTTGCGGCTTTCTTGATTTTTCTGTGCCACCACTTCTTGACTATGGCAGCTCTCTTCAAGGCTCTCTCATTTCTTGAATCCATTTCTTGTTGTTTCCCCCCCATTTGTCAAAGAATCCTTCCCCTCTCTCATTCCATGACTCTCACTCCGTCTCACCCTACCCCAAGCAAGGGTGTTTACGCTGCTATCTAGGTCAGAGACATAATCAACATCCCTTCCTCCACCAACAAAGATTTAATCCACAGGGGGATCTCTCTTAATAGTCTTCCCCTTGTGCCTTTCTCAAAAATTTCCTCTACCCATGAGAAATAATGGTGGTTCTCAACTACAAATTTGATTATGTATCCTTATATCGTGGTAGTAACCTAGAAATCTACGGCTCGCATGACTAGACAATATATCCTCTAGAGTCCTGCCGACTTGTCGGTATCCCACGCATAGATCTTCTTGACCCATCCCTGGAACTCTGGAGCTTCTTGGAGTCTCTTGATCCAGTGAACAAATTCCTTTGGGAATTTAACCCATAACATTTTGTATTGGTCGCTTGATCTTTCTGAGTAAAAAATCGCTTCCCAAGTAACTCCCACCGATTTTCTCCTTAGTTCCACTTCTTTCCATATGAAGGTGTTACAATTTCTTTCTCACCATTTATCAATTCCAGATCTATGGATCGACGGTAGCATTATTCCTACAATTTCCCTTTTAATATGGGTCCCAACAATGGAACCATTTTGTTGGTGCAGATTTGTTCAGACGAGGTTCCTTCTCAGGTTACCAACAAAAGGCACTATGTAGTCTAGAGTGCTAGCATTTTCATCCTCTTAGAAGAGAAGAAGTCTCACCTGAAGTGTTGTTGAGATAGATAGATAGGGAAGGGTATGGAGAAGAATACAAAAGATCCATAGAGCATTCAGAACTCACTTATGTTCTTACACAATTGACATTATCAGATCGGAAACATCTAAATGCAAGAACCAAACCTACTGGTGTTGCGAGTATCCGTTAAACATAGTGTTAGCTATAATTCTTGTCTTGGGCTCAAGAGCATTCGGGTTTGCAAGTTACACGAGAAGCGCTCGAGCGCAGCATGGAAAAATCTCATTTTACGGATTCGAATCAAATGAGCAGGTGAAATTACGTTGTCAACTGCCCAGATTCATCCATAAGAACAGATCTACGGTCATCGAGATATCGGGGCTACCGAGTTAACCGATATGAAGTTTCAAAGGAAGCACCTATCTTTCAAGACTAAATCTGGGTCATCTGATCCAGTGACGCATGGCGCAAGATCTAGTCACGTCGGCATATCGGCATTCGAGAATTTGAGGGGTAAAAGTCCCTCGTCATCTCACATCTCGAAACCCTGAACCCCAAAATGCCGATAAGTGCCTTTGAAGCTAAGCCTATGGTCCTAGCACCCGGTCACGTCAAGAGAGCCTGGTAATGGAGGACACGCGGCGCAATAGCTGAGCCACGAGTGGGGCCATTCAGGATTTTCATGTTGGAAGCACCGAGGTCCTCTCAGCCATCCATCCATCGATAAAACTTGGGCACATTGGACTTAAAGGGGGGTAAAATGCAAAGGATGGGTTAAAAACCCACTTGTCCTAAGTTTGGGATGAAAATGTGTCTGTGTTTAAATAGAAATCAGATCTGGATGGTAGGGATTAAAGAGCCCAGATCAATGATGCACATTGGATTCTGGAGCCCCCCCCCGCCTTTCTACCTTTAAGTGGAGGGGGGGAGTCCAGAATTGGGGACGCATCTCTCCGACGACTGTGATTAGAGCACCTAGATCAACGGCACGCATTGTATTCTAGAGCCTTCTGTCTTTCTGTGTTTAACCAATGTGGGCCCCTTTCCTGTTGTGTCATCTTTTGTAGCATCCTTCCCCTTGCCATCTTTTCTCCTCCTGGCCATGTGATAAGGATCGCTCCCTTTATCCCTTCCTCATACTCCGACATCTGTCCACCTTCCCTCTTTTGGTCCATGTGGTCCCTCCCCCCATCTCACCATCCACTCACCTTCTGAGCCTCCTCGTCCCCTGCCATGTGTCCCGCTCCCTTCCATGACAGCCTTTTGCTACCGCACCCATCCTTAGACCCTCTTATCTTCTACCACCTCATCACCTCTCATCTCACCCTCACAGTTTTGACGCCATCACCTCCCTTTCCCCTTCCACGTCAAGCATTCCATTTCCTCCACGCCTTATCCATCATACTGTCCAATTGTTCTAGGTGGCAGCACGAGGGGTCTTCCACATCCCAGAGGGAAGATTTGACCGAGGCCATTCCCAATCCCAAGGAAGCAATTATTATTGCTGTGAAGGTGGTTGAACGTCATCTTCTTCCATAAATAGAAGGCCAGGAAAGGACCAAGTGTACAAGCAGACTGATAGTCCTTCCTAACGGAGATTGCGTCTATCAAACCATTGCAGGACAGTCAGGAGTCCCATTGCGTCTTTCATAAGTGCACGATCATCTAGAATCTGCATGTGCAGACTATCAGAAGACATGCAGACGCAAAGTTTTTATTGCAGCTTCTCGTTTCCACTGTTGTTGTTTTGTTTTGACTATATGTAGGCATTTTTGCCATTTGGTAAAGCATCGATGGTAGAGCAGAGTGCCCTACTGTAAAGTTTTAGCAGCTATTATAGCTTTCAGCTTATGCATCTATATATGATATTTATTGTTTTATGACAGATAGTTCTTCTTACTCCATCTAATTTTCATCTTATGCTAAGAGGGTTCATGATTGAATGATTCGCGTGAATTATTGGAGTTATGTTATGATAAAAGATTTATTGTCACATTACTGCATTCTTTGGCTTTTGCGTTTGAATGTAAGATGATATTTCATTTGGACGTCTTCTTCCTTATTCTGTTAGAAACTTGTTGTTTATAATAGACCTCTGCTTTTCTCTTGTACAATTCTTCTGTCTGTTCACCCTTTACTACAGCTCGATGTCTGAGATTTACGCAAGAACTCACTTGCTCATGCATACCTGGCCTGGTTTCAGAGTTGGAACGCTATTGTTTTGAGTTTCCTTCCATTCGATCACCCATCTACAAACAAACGTGACATAAAACTGATGGGCGTCGGGCTCTGCTCCTGCTAGCAATCCAGGAGTGACTTCCATCGCCAACACATAGAGGCATCAATTATACTCGTAAGCTATATAGAAATACTAAAATTCATAAGAAAACATGTAAAGACACATCAGATATGAAAATTTAACCCTTATTCATATTATCATCAAAGATATTTCTTACACCACAAACTCAGAATTACATAGAAACATTTAGTACAGACTCTTGGCTCCAGACCTCAACCAGAGATTTTTGATTTCCCAGTTTGTAGGTCTCATTCATTACAGACTCTACTCATCTTGATTTACAAAAACTAGCAACAACTACTTCCCCAAAACCTTGGGTGATGCCCATAGACACGACTGTGATCGACACAACTCAACCTAAAAACATCATCTAATGACCAAAATGATTGATCGAACCAACCCTTTTACAATTATATTATGTCCTATATATAGATGGGTTATGTCTTCTTGTTCGGCTTGCACACCTTATTGCTGTGTTGCTTAGCTGGTGTTGCGCTAGCTTCCGCAACTGTTTTTTGTTATTCTTCCTTCTGGCCTCTGATGGAGGTTGTGTGACCAACACTTGCGCAATTATTTCTAAAAAATGAAGGGCCCAACACCTGTATTTGAGTCTGTCACACATGAAGTAATGCTATGGAAACTAAGTATCCCATATGTAGTTGGTTTTACGTAATCCTCATCACGCACAGTTGTTATGTACAACTGGTTGATTTCCTCTAAGTCTAAGCAAGTAGGATCTACAAACCTTTACCCTTCTGATGGGTCTAATGGTGAAATGAACCTGTATTCTCCTGACTCAAATGTCATTTTTTGGGTCTTTAAATTGATTATGACCTAGTTATCCAATTCCCAATCCAAGCCAAGCAATGTTGGATATGGTGTTGTGTCGTCCACTATTTCAATCATTTCAAAGTCTTCTTTAGTGTGCACTCCATCCAGGTCTACTGTCACTCCTTTTAGTCTACCAATTGGTAGGAATTTGTGTTGGTTTGCTAGTTTCAGTTGAATAGGTGAATATCCTAATGTGGGCTCTCCCATACATTTCCATGTCTTCTTTGGTAATACATTGACTTTAGATCCTAGCTCCAGTATGATATCTCCCATGTTGAAATCTATGATGTTGGCATTCAGCCTTAACTCCGTACTTGTTCTTCTCCTTGTATGTAGGTGATTGACTATTTTTTTTTCTATTTTTCTTTCTGTCTCTATGCAACATTTTTCTAATACATTTTGCAATATTTTGATAGAGGAAGGGTCATTCAATAGTTTTACACATGATTGCAAAAATCCTTTGATTGTACTTACTTGTCCCATGGGATTCATTTCTTTGGTATGATCCAACAATGGAGGCATCTCATACTCTGGCTCTCCCTTACTTTGTTGTATAGTGGAAGTTGACGTAGTGTCTTTCTTCACAAATTCTTGCCTAGCTTGTTCAAATATTTCCTTCTCGTTCTGTGTGTTGAACTATCTGCTAGGTTCGACATTCTTCTTCACCCACTGGTGTTGTGTTGGCTCTTGTTGGACTGTGTCGTTTCCTATTTTATCTCCTCCACGCGTAACTATGTTGATGTACCATCCTTCATCCCTTACTTTGACTGAGATCCATTGAACATTTTGATTGTTCTGATTCCTCTTTTCATGGATGTTTCCTAATAGTGTCGAGCATTCTTCCTTATCATGGTCCGATGCGCGACAATACATACAAGTTGTTGGTGGAAGTGAACATTCCCTTGCATAGTGTCCTGGTTTTTGAAAATTGTTACATACCACTTGTCTTCTACCTCTCATGAAACCTCCTCTCGCTCACCCTCCACCTATGTAGCTAGCTTGATCTCCTCTTAGCACATTACACTGAGGCATTTGATTGTACTGCGTGATATTGTACTAAGGTTGCGTTGTGTTGTACCATGGCTACACATTATTATATGGTTGTTGTGTAGTATTGTACTGCTGCTGCATAGTGTTCTATGGGGCTGGAACTTGGTTGAATTGTGGTGTATCTTTCCCACTCATAATTTCTTTCTGCACCCTGTATGCGTCTGATGTCCTCTCTTGCATCGAATCCATAGTTATACAATCTTTGTCATCATGTCCCACTGACTTGCAAAAGTTGGAATATGAACTCTTTGGGACTGTCTGGTATTTAATCATCATTGGGAAATGATATGGATCGTGGCCCAGTTTCTTACATATTTCACACCATAATCCTCCTGTTGGTAATGGATTTGGCATTCCTACTGCCATGTGTTGCACGAATGTTGGACATTCATTCTTGTGGCATCCTTTCGTCCTGCATGTGGTACACCAAATGACTTCTTGTTTGTCCTTACTTTTGTTCTGGTTTAGCTAGAACGTTAATTTCTTTAATTCCTCCTTCATCTCTTGAATGGTTGGGTCTATCTACTGATATTGGTTTTCTTTCAGTTGTAGGGATGCCTACAGAGCCTCTACCTATTTTTGAAACTTCTGTTGTTGCAATGGGTATTTCAGGTGTGGTAGCAGTGAATTGACGAACATATGTCTGTGTTGCATATCAGTCATGAGATATTTCAACTTACCTTTTAGTCGCTTGAATCTCTAATCAATCTTCCATACAGATTCTTTTGGTTTCTGTCTGATTTCTATGATCTCATTCATGTACTGATCTTCTAAACTTAGCTTCTGGAACTCATTTATCAGCAATGTCTTGATGTCTACAATCATTCTGGTTGTCCCTGGTGGATTTCTTGTAGCTAAACTCATATACCAATTTAGTGTGTGATCCCATAGTGTAATCGCTAGCTGTGCAAGTTTAGTATCTTCGTATGCAATATTTTTTTCTTCCCAAATCTTTTCATAGATAAAAAAATGTTTTTCTAGGTCCTCTGATGCCTCTCTTTTGAATTTTGGTAACCTGATGGTGGGATCATGTCCTACCATCCTGAATGTTTAACTACTAACTCTGCTTGGTGTAGATACTTGAATAGTGCTTCTTGAACTGGCTCCTTCAGTTGTTGTTCCTTGTGTATATGTACTTACTGTTATCTTTATTCTCCCGAAATGTGGTTGTCTAAATAGTGGTGTTCTCTTTGGTGTATTAGTCGCACATGGGTTTATGGGTCCCACACTGACATTAAGATGGATAGGATTGATGCCTTCTCTTTCCTCTCTTGGACCTCTCATCTTCCTTTCATAGTTTATGCATGGGATTTCTTCAATCTAATCCACAACCCAGATATCCTTTACCTCTTCTTCATCACTTTCCAAGCCTTCCCTCATGGCTACAACTCTCTTCTTGGTATTCACCTTCTATTGGTAGGGTACTACACTATGCATCTTTCCAGTTGTCACCATGATCTGCTTGATCTAGTCATTGTCCATCATGTTTGGGTCTAAGGAGTCCTCCTTATTTACCTTATATGTTCCTCCTTCCATTTCTCCTCTTTTTGTCAGTGCTTCCCCCCTTCCCCCATGCACGCAGGGAGGTTTAGTAGTCTGACTCCATCATCATTACCCCTTTGTTGTATAGAAGTATCTTAATAGAAGTATAAAACAATCTAATATACCTTCCTTGAGGCCCACGTAGAAACTCTTGCTCTGCTGCACTGTACAACTTCACTCCATCTACTTCAAACTTTTTTATAAAGCATGCTACAATACTATTGAACCAAAAATCTACTGCGCGGGTGAATTTGTTGTTCACTTGCTGTAACTACACAATATGTATTGGGGTCCACTCAAACTATCAGATCCGATTCACTGTGTGGTTATCCTTCAACCACAGTATCCACTCCTGCAATAAGTGTGGAAAATCACAGAAAAAGACTTCATGCAAATCAGTAAACACGTATTTCTCAAGATATTTGTGGGGTATTACTCTAGGGTTTCTGTTATGTTTCTATGAAAACTCCAATTCTTTTGTCTTTATCCATATTTCAATCTCTACTTTTGTGGGATTCCACAATCTCAACATCCCCTTCTAGTGTCTTATCTCCTTCTCATTGTCCATTTCAGTATTCTCTTCACCCGCCTTCCGTAAATCTCACAAATTTTTAACAGATCCTGTCTACTCAATCCTCTATTGTTCCAACCATCGGAAACAGAACCATTTGTTGGTTACTATTTATTTATTGGAGTTTATACCTTTACCTTGTTTGACCTAGGGTTCATGTCCACTTGGGGTTCCAAAAAAGCATCTAAAACTATCGCCCCTCCTGGTAAACCAGAAGGCAATGCAACGCACAGAGTGCACTGTGCAGTCTCACCCAAGATAGTCTTAATGGGTGACTACAATACTCATGTGTTTTCAATGTAGTACTGAGTGGAGATCTAAGAAATGTACGCTGAGAGTTCTATTTTAACTTATTAACACAATAAATTATTATTCACGGTTATGTATGAAATATAATCAACTCATTCATTCAACATAGTAACAACTACTAAAAATAGTAAGGAAACACATGCATTCAATCACATAAAACAAATTTTACCATGGTTCACCCCCTCCTAGGTTACATCCACAAAGATCTGGCTCTCAAGTTTTTTTTATTATAATAGTTCCAAAACTATAGCATCGCGTGCTTTACAAATCTTCTCAGTCGGTTCAAGATCCACTATGAGGCGAACTAGATCACACTAGGCTCCTCAGCCCTATATCCACCCTCCACTATGAGGCGAACATGACCCTCAAGATCCACCCTCCTTACTCCTCCCCAACTCAACAGATTAAAAAGTTAGGTCATATAGAAAAGTATTACAACTAGCTATCAAAACAAGATTCCTTCTCTAGACTCCCAATATCCAGTCCAACTCTGGTCTCTATGTCTCTGCTCCCTCCTCATAACCACCCTCTTATGAGACCTAGGTATCTATATTTATACATTTCTGGTTCGCTGACCATTACAATGTATTGCAAAAACCCTAACCCTAATGTCGTTAGGGCTTCCATGCATGCGCACATGTTTCTCTTCCTTCCAGTTGTTGCTTCCCTTGTGCATGCCTTCTTTTCAAAAATAACCTTTCTTTCCTCTTTGGCCTACTTCCAACAGAACTCCCATGTGAACTTCTAGAGGCTACTCCCTTTAGAATCACTAGGGTAAACTTCCCATAGTGTGTGACGTCAAGGTCAACTCCCTTGACATGTCCTCATGTGCTCTCCACATGGGATGTGTCCTCATGTGCTCTCCACGAGGGACATGTCCTCATGTGCTCTCCACAAGGGACATTGGGATATAATCCAAAACCCACTTATCCCTTCTCGGATAAGTGTCTCACAAATCAACTCAACTTAGTTCATAGAGGGGTATGATCTAGAGAATGTATGTCACACATGGAACTCCCATATGAACTTCTAGAAGATACTCCCTCTAGAAACACTATGTTCAACTCCCCATAGTGTGTGACATCAAGGTCAACTCCCTTGACATGTCTTCATGTTCTCTCCACATGGGAAGTGTCCTCATGTGCTCTCCACAAGGGACATTGGGCTATCCCTTATTGGATAAGTATCCTCATATATCAACACACTTATCCCTTCTCAGATAATCCCAAACCCACTTATCCCTTCTCAGATAAGTGTCCCAATTATCCCTTATCAGATAAGTGTCCTCAAATATCAACTCAACTCATTCACAAAGGAGTACGATATGGATAATGTCTTAGGAAGTTTCAAACATCAACACTCCCTCTCAGCAAGGGAGGCATTCTTTTCCATGCCAAGTCTATCATGGAATTACTCAAACTTCATCCTAGTTTGGTAAGAACATTAGCAACCTGCTCATCTGTAGGAAGGTATTGCACCATTACTTTCTTCTTCTGCACCATGCCTCTGAATAACAATGGAATCCAACACATGTTCAAATAAATATGCAAGGAGCTTTTGAAGCCACATTTCTTCGTAGACAGCCACACTCAATGCAATGTTCTATGCTTCTGTGGTTCTCAAGGCCACAAAAGTTTGTTTCTTGCTACACCAAGAAACCATGGAAGATCCCAAAGTGAAGAAACACCTAGAGGTGCTATTCATGTCCACTGCACTTCTTGCTCTATCAGAGTCAATATATCCCTATAATCTCATGTCAATACTGGAAGTATATCTCAAACCATGTCCAATTGTGTCTCGCATGTACCTCAACACATGCTTCACAAAAATATAGTGTGTCTATCTTTGTTGACTCATAAATTGGATAAGTGTACTCAATGCATAACAAATATCTGGTCTGGTGTTAACTAGATACATCAATGATCCAATCAATTGTCTATATAGATTCATATAAATTTCGTCAGAATCATAAGAAGACACACTTATTTTCTTTAGATTCGTCACCATTGGTGTAGCCATGGGCTTCCAGTTCAGCATCCCAAACTTCTTCAATATCTCAATTGTGTACTTCCCTTGACTCAAGAAGATCTCATCAGTTATTTTCCACACCTCTAGTCCCAAGAAGTAGTGGATCATACCAAGGTCCTTCATCTCAAAATAAGAGGCCAAAACATACTTGCATTCAAAAATAAGGCTTTCTATACCAGTGAGGAATAAATCATCAATGTAGAGGAACAAAATCATAGACTTACCATTAATAGTCTTGTAGTACATGCTGGGATCAACAACACATTTTTTTAAGCCCAAACATATCAGGTGTCCATCAATCCTTGCATACCAAGCTCGAGGTGTTTGATGGAGTCCATATAGGGCCTTGTTCAACATGCACACATGAGACTCCTTCTCATGTATCACAAAACCATCTGGCTACTCAATCTATACTTCTTCTTCACTCTCTCCATTGAGAAAGGTTGTCTTCACATCCATATAATGTACTATCCAACCCATGGATCCTATAGGAGAAATAATCATCTGGATAGAAGTGTATCGAGCAACATGAGAAAATGTCTCCTCATAATCTATTCCCTCCACCTGAGAGAATCCTCTAGAAAAAAATCTTATTTTGTTCCTCTTGATGATCCCGTCAACTATGTGTTTGATATTATAGATCCATTTGGAAGTCACTATAGACTTCCTAGGTCTCAGAACAATATCCCACACATCATTCTTTATGATGGACTGATACTCCTCCATCATGACATCTCTCCATACTGGATGACTAGTTTCCTCTTCATAATAGGAAGGCTCAAAATGAATTATGTGGCTCATATATGCGGCATAGCACAAATATATCTGATGTCTCTTTCTCACTGAAAAGGTACCACAAGTAGTTGCATGTCCTTTTGCCTCCTGCAGAGTCTGACGAGCCCATGCAGGTATCTTCCGAACTATTTCAATATTTCTGGGAACATTAACTGGATCTACAGGATCAACATGACCAATTTGATCAATAGGCTCAACTATCTCCCTCTAACAGGTAATGTCATCTTGGACCATATTTGACATATAGAGGTTTCCTCATGAAACCAATGTCTAAGACATATCAAGGTTCCCTCATGGGACCAATGTCTCACAAGACATATTGAGGTTTCCTTGTGAAACCAATGTCTTGGTTCCTTCATATCACCATCTGAGGCATGTTAGGATGAAGTCTACATTCCCCCTTACTAGTCAACATAGGACCCTCTGGGGAGAATTTCTCATGATTTTTCCTCAAACATCAACACTCCCTCTAGAGTTGGAGGTGACTCCTCCTCTATCTCTACTCCCTATGACATCGAAGGTATCTCTTCCTAATTCTCTAGAGGTAACTCAATAACTACTCCCTATGGATGTAGTAAATCCTCCTCTACTTGGATCTATTACCATAGTTGTGCTACAATCAGTCTTGAATCATTGTATCAATAATCACTAGATTTGTCTCTGCTATTTGGCATGGTCCCGTCCTAGTAGATACATTGCTCCTAGAGACTTCTTATCTCTGAGCATCATGTCTGGAAATGTCTCTCCTTGATATCATGTTGGAAGGTATTTCCATCCATGTCTGCCTCCTGCGAATTTCATTATGGATCCTTCTCAGAGCTATTACATGTGACCTACCCGGAACAAGAAACAAGAACAACAAAAATCATCTCTAGAGGAGATCAATTTATCTTGTGCACAACTATATACATTGACCCTACAAATGATATGTCTTCTACTATGACCAACACACATCCATCATATACTCGATGTCATACCACTACCAACATGCATCCAACATATACTCGATGTCATACGACTACCAACACACATCCATCATATACTCAATGTCAGACGGCTACCAACACACATCCATCATATACTCGATGTCATACGACTAACCATGTTGATTTTCTAGTCTTAAATTAGACAATAACAATTTTCTGCAAGTGGCAATTACTTCCAATGATATACGATATTACTTTAGTAAACTCTAGAACATCACTAAATAACTCGGAAAATTTCAACTTCTTAGAAACTTCAGTCTCTTCCTTAGATCACTTCCCATGTATGTGAGAGAAAAAAAAATGTGTCTATTGTTGTGTCTTTTAAGTGTCTTTTTATAATAATATTAGATTGATCCAAAAAGACACATCTCTTTGAAAATTAAATTTTCTTTCTTCTAAATAGATGGAGAATACCTCCCATAACTACCCAAAGATTAATTTGGTTATAATCCATTCACACAGTATTTGAATTTGTTAAATTGTTCCTCTATAATTCATGTGATTCTTTGCATAACTATAGGTAGAAGTAAATATATAGTACATTCCTCATATTTAGGTAATTAGACATTTTAACTAGAAATTACTGTCCACCATAATTTATGGAATTCTTTTTATAATTTAGGTAGGAGTAAAAATTAAATATTTTGTACATAGAGATTGTAACAACCCCATAAATTTAGCACTCCCAACATTTTACTCTACTCTCATTTTCCCAGGCCCTCCTATGAAGGAGTCAAGCCCAATCCCACTCTGATACCATGTTGTGTTTCTTCATATGAGATATGATCGATATATTATTACAATGATGAGTGTTCCATATATAGATAACATATGGTGATCATCCATGAAAGGATGCGTCCCTTGGATAATCAATAACTAATTATCATTATCATTTACTTATTATATATAATATTTAACAATCAATAATTATAGTTCATTTAAGTTTCTGTGGTGAGAAAAATGTTCGGAAAAATTCGGAAGAACCACAGTGTTTATGAAATCATGTCGTCGACGTTTCGGATCCATAACAGGATCCATCATCAGGACCAAAAAAGTCTGAGAAAAATAGTAAGAGAAGAGCCTTTTATTAAATAGTGAGGAGGCGGGTGAAAAACCTACGGTTGGCTGAGTGAAACCCTCGTTTTTAGGAGAAACTTAGGGTTGACCAGAGGTTTTAGTAAAAAATATAATAATTTTGTGTTGATTAAGGGCTAAGTTAAGATTAAATTAATGAGGAAACCCTAGTATCGAGGAAGTTCAAATAATATTAGTTTTGTCAATATTAAAGTTAAGTTAATAATAGGCTAAAATAATAAGGTAAACCCTAGGTTTAAGGAAGTTAGTGTTATTTAATATTAATCTAAGTTAGTTTGATTAATTAAAGCTAATTATAAGTTCAAATTATTGATAATAAATTAATTTAGGGTCAAAAAGGCTAAATTTATGGTATATGGTTTTAATCATATTACTATTAATATATGTTAATTATGGGTTGAAATAAGGTTAATAAAATAGGTTAAAACTAATGCTAAATTGTTTCAAGTTCAAAAAAGGCTAATTTTAGGGTTGATTGTAAGGTGAGAAAGGTTTTATTAAGGTTACGTTATTTTTAATATTAAAAAGGTAATAATAATAATGTTATTCAAGTAAGTCAAGGGGATTATTAGGTTTAAGGTCGGTTTAAGTTCAAAAGAGGGTGTTAATCATACTATTGTAGGTTAATGTTATTAATAGGTTTTAAAAACAAAATACAGGTAGAAGATTAAATGCAGAAATCACTTAAGGTTATGTTAGTCTAATAGTAGAGGGGTGATAATAATAGTGTTATTAAAGTCAGTCGACGACATGATGTCATAAACACTGTGGTTCTTCCGACTTTTTCCGAATAATTATAGTATTAAATTTTAATCTAAGAGAATGTCTTCCCAATGTTGTCCACCTAAGAAAGAAGTTGGAGAAATCAGCAAGAAGCACTACAACTTTAGATGAAATCCTAAATCATCAAAGAGCACCATTTGACATAATTGGTCTTGGATACAATGACTGGAATGAAGCTGTCAATGAATAAACATCAACATATTCAAAACAACAAAGAGAAGAAAGAACCAAGAACTATGCTAACACTCTCAGAAATCCAATCAAAGTTGAAGACCATAAAAGGGAAGAAAAATATGATCCACAAGAGACAAATTTTACTCACAAAGACCGAATTTGGAAAATTATCCCATCAAGATGGAATCACACTACAAGGTATCAAAAATCCTTCTATGGCTATTGTTATTCCTTTAATTAATTTGGTCATAAAGCAATAAACTGTAGAATAAATATAAGAAGATATTACATGAGGAATAGCTACCAGAATACTCATGGATTCTCAAGGAGAAATCACAATCCAATATTCTCTCCTTTGATGAATTACAACCTCATATGTGATAACTAAAATAATTTTGGACATATAGCAAAGTACTGTAGAATTAATATCAAGGAAGTTTCACCTATAATGAAAATAAGTTGGGAACGAAAGAAAGAAAATTCCATGTTTGTTCAAGCAGCTCTATGTGCCCATAAAAATAAGGACAAGTGGGTTATTGATAGTGGATTCTCTATTCATATGACAGGATATAGAAAAAAATTCATTATCTTGAAGAAAAATGCGGGAAACTTTACCATTGGAGACAATGGAAAATCAAATATAGTTGGAAAATGCACCCTCAGCCTTGACAACGAAAAAGCTAAGATAGAAAAGGTTATGTGTGTTGAATATCTAAAACATAATATTCTCAGTGTAAGATAAATGTGTGATTAGGGACACAATCTCATATTTATTTAACTCTTGAGAATGTGAGATCAAAAAAGTAGACTCGAGCAAGTTGATAGCAAAAGGAATCAGACATTATTTATAAGTAGTGTTAGCATGCAAAACAATCAATGGTGAACTTCAAAACAAAGGAATATGCAACTTCCAAGCTGTTGGAGATTGTACATACATATCTTTGCAGACTAGAAAGGACTAAAATTTTGGCAAGGAGAAAGGTACTCCATGTTACTCATTAATGATTATACAAGAATGAATTGGGTTACTTTCTTAAAAAATAAATCTAAAGCATTCGAAAAATAGAAGGAATTCAAATCTCTAGTTGAGAACGAGATAGAGATGAAAATCAAATGTTTAAGGTCATAAAATGAAGTTGAATTCACATCCAATGAGTTTGTGGAGTTTTGTGAAGCACATGGAATAAAAGTACAATATGCAACAATAAGAACTCCTCAACAGAATGAGGTTGTTGAAAGGAAAAAAAAAAACTGTACAAGAAATTGCTAGAATGATGATAAATGAAGAAGGTCTATCAGACAGGTTTTGGAGAGAATCATTTTATACATTTGTCTATATCCTAAATAGAGGACAGATTAGAACCAATAGTGACAACACACCCTATGAACTATGGAAAGGGACACCAACATCTATCAAACACTTCAAAATTTTCGGGAGCAACATCAAACGAGACGATGAGGACTTAGGAAAATTTGAATCCAGACCAGATGAAGGAATTTTTCTTGGATACTCATCAAGAATAAAATCATATATGTGTTACAGTAAAAGGCTGTAGAAAATTATTGAAAGTATTGATGTCAGAATAGATGAAGAAATCAAGTACACTAAATAAGAGGAAGATAAACATGAAGAAGAATAACAATAAAATGAAGAAGAAAAAGAGGAATAAGAACAAGAAAATGAAGAATAAAAGGAGGAAGAAGAACAAGAAAATGAAGAAGAAAGGATAGAAGAAGAAGAATGCAAGAATACACAAACACCGTCAAGGTTTGTACAAAATAATCACCTATAAAACTTAATTCTTGGTGACAAAAATGCTAGAACTTAGACAAGGAGTAAATTGGAAAACAACTATGAACAGATGAATCTCTCCCTATTGTCCCAAATAGAACCTAAATTCTTTATAGAAGCTCAAAATGATCATCATTGGGTGAATTGCATGGAAGAAGAGTTAAGTCATATTGAGAAAAATGAGACTTGGGAGCTTGTACCAAGACCCAAGGATAAAAGTGTGATCGGAACTAAATGGGTATTTAAGAACAAGTTGAATGAAGATGGAAAAGTAGTAAGAAATAAAGAAAGACTGGTCTATAAAGGGCATGCTCATGTAGAAGGCATTGATTTTGAAGAAACATTTTCACTTGTTGCAAGGTTAGCAACCATTAGGATGTTTTTGGCATTTTCAAACATTAAAAATTTCAAAGTATATCAAATGGATGTCAAGTCAGCATTCCTGAATGGTGATCTAGAGGAAGAAGTGTACATAGAAAAACCTGAAGGGTTCCTATTTTCAAAAAATGAAGACCATGTTTGCATATTGAAAAAATAACTGTATGGATTAAAGAAAGCTCCCAGAGCATGGTACTAAAGACTTGACAAGTACGTGCAACATCAAGGCTTCAAAAAGGGAACAATAGACAACAATCTCTACATCAAAGTAGATAATGAAAAAATGTTGATCATTGTAGTGTATGTAGATGATATTATATTTGGAAGTAATGATGATGAAATAAGCCAAAAGTTTGTAGAAGAAATGCAAAAGGAATTTGAGATGTCCATGCTTGGAGAATTTTCATTCTTTTTGGGACTCCAGATCACTCAAACTAGCAAAGGCATATTCATTGCTCAGACCAAATACATCAAAGAGATGTTTAAGAAGTTTGAGATGGAAGATTGTAAATCTATCAGCACACCCATGGTCACTGGTTGTAAGCTCAGTAAGGAGGATGAATATAAGGAAACTGATCAATCTTTGTACATGTTAATGATAGGAAGCCTACTTTATGTGACACCTTCAAGGCCATACATAATGAAGACAGTAGGGCTAGTTGGAATATTTCAAGTTGCACCCAAGGAAACACATCTATAAGATGCCAAACGAATATTTATATATTTAAAGGGTACTTTGTAATTTGGACTATGGTATCCAAAAGGATAATACTTTACTCTAGCAACATATACTGATGCATATTGGGAAGCCAGTGTTGATGACAATAAGAGAACAAGTGGAGGAGCATTATTCTTGATTAAGTTTTTAGTATCCTAGCTCAGGAATAAACAATATTCAATCTCATTATACATAGCATAAGACAAGTACATTGCAACAACATCATGTTGTACACAAATTATTTGGATGAAACAAACACTACAAGACATTCAAATAGAATACACGAAGCCAATTTTGATACTATGTGACAACACCAACACTATAAGAATTTCAAACAATCCAACGATGCACCCAAAGACAAAACATATCCCAATCAAATATCATTTTATGAGGGAATAGGTAAATGATAATATTTTCAGGTTGGAGTATGTTCCTACCAAGGAACAAATAGCAAACATATTTACAAAACCCCTACCTAGAGATACATTTGAGTATCTCAGACAGAAGATGGGAGTCATTTCCATTTCTAAGTGAAATCTTCAATTGAAATCTATTGGGACTCAGTAGAACCAATATCGTAGGTGGAGAGTGCATATAGTTGTACGTTGCAAAGAAAAATGAAGAATATCATGCCAGAGGGAACTACATAAAGATAAGGAGATTCCTATATACAATAAATAAATTTCCAAATACAAAAACTCTTTTCCACTAATGTCAAAAAGGGAGAGAAACGAGACAGGGGGAGACTTGCACAAAATGTGTTGCCATTAATGAAAAAGGGGGATATTGTTGGAATTTGCATTGTCATTGATTTCAAATGCAAAATTTTTTGGATGGCATTGATGTCACAAGTAGGGGGAGACTCACCATTGTCAATGAACTAACAATTGTCAATGATGAAGAAAGAAATATTGTGATTCCATGTTCAACGATCAAACCTGAAACATACATGACTCGACATAGAAAGCCTCAAATCAAACCAAACATATCAAGTCAAGAAGGGACTTGTGCATCTATATATTGTATATTTTAACCTTGTAAAATATTTACTACAAAGATATTTTCAATAAAAGAACAGAAAAGAGACAATGGAAAATGCAAACATTACACAGATATTTTTCCCCTGGAGACCCAAACCGAGAAAACCAGCATATTCTATATTCATTCATAGTGATACATTGTTTACAATACAATATACATATAGGATCCAACGACATCCAAAACCCTAACCCAATGACCTGGATTATTCAAAAACCCTAATTCCTTAATCAAAAATAGAAAACCATCAACAAAACCATGTGCCAAAAAATGGCCCAACAATGGACACGAAAATCAAGGCAACAAAAAAAATGAGGCAAAAATGCAACACTACTACTCATGCAATGAATATAGCACATACCCAAAATTCTCCCACTTGTTTTTTTATTTGCATACAGGGGGTTACAGGGTTACATAGTCAACAATCCAGGGCAACAATGCCCATGGATCCTCTAAACCAAGAGAACTTCTCAGCGCTCACAGATTTTGTTAATGAATCTGCAACATTCTTCAAAGTGTCCACCTTCATCAACAATACTTTCTTTTCTTCAACCATGTCTCTCAAAAAGTGATATTAAATATCAATATTCTTTTTCTTTGAATGATAAGATAGGTTCTTCGCTAGAAAAATTACACTCTGACTGTGAAAATCTATCCTTACAGCTTGTTGTACCAACCCAATACCTGAACACAATCTTTGTAACCATAGTACTTCCTTACTTGCATGAGTGGCTACCATGTATTCATCTTCTATAGTTGAAAGTGCCACTGCAGCCTATATTTTTCTCATCCAACTTATTTCCCCTCCAAAAAGGTTAAACACATACCCACTTGTAGATCTCCTACGATCCAGATCTCTAGCCCAGTCTACATCCACAAAACCATAGCTAGAAGTGCCATGCAAATACCTGAAAACCCTTTTTACTGTTGTCCAATGCTCCTTCCCTGGTTTTGACATATACCTGCTCAAAACTCCCATTGCATGTTCAATGTATGGTCTAGTACAAGCCATTACATACATCATATTGCCAACTACACTCGCATATGGAACACAAGACATGTACTCCTCTTCTTCCCGTGTCTTGGGACACTGATCCACAGATAACTTTACACCAATAGGAATAGGAACCTTGACCGGTTTACATTCTTGCATATTAAACCTCTGCAATATTGTCTCGACATATTTTCTCTGATTTAACTAGTATTTCCTCTTTTTCCAATCTCTTTTAATTTCCATGCCCAAAATGAAATTTGAAGCATCAAGATCCTTCATGTCAAATTTAGAGGACAACTAAGTTTTCACATCCTAGATAATCTCCTTGTTGTTTCGTATCAGCAACATGTCATCCACATACAAGTCCAAATAAATCAAATGATCACCAATTAATTTAAAATACACACAATGATCCTCTTTGCTTATTGTGAAACCAAGTCCCAACATATAAGTATCAAATTTTTGATACCACATCCTTGGTGATTGTTTTAAACCATATAGGAACATTTTCATATTGCATACCATCTCCTTCTTTCCCTTTATAGTAAATCCTTTTGGTTTCTTCATATAGATTTCTTTGTCCAAATCCCCATGTAGGAATGTTTTCTTTACATTCATCTGTTCTACTTCAAAATCAAATGCAACAACAATAGATAACAAAAATCTTATAGAGGTTAACTTGGAAACAGGAGAAAAAATCTCACCAAAATCAATTCCCTCAACCTAGGAATAACCCTTTTCTACTAACCGAGCTTTGTATTTCTCCACTTTTCCTTTTGCATTCAACTTATTTTTAAATACCTATTTGTTGTCAATGGGATTTCTTCCAGTCGGAAACTCCACTAGATCCCAATCCTAATTTTTATCCAAGGCTGTCATTTCTTCGTCCATGGCCTTTTTCCATAGATTTCCATCCTCTGAATCCACTGCCTCCATGATAGTTCTAGGATCATCATCAGTAATAGACAAAGAAAAATTTGAATGGAAATTAGATAGAGTATACCTTTCCATTATCCTTGTTTCTTGAACCAATCTCCTCAATACTGGAGTATGAGGCTCTTCTTCTTCTAATTCTTGTTCTTTTGTAGAATCTGATTCATCATCCTTTAAATCAAACTCTACTTTCTCCGATTCTTCCTTACTTGGTAGGAATTCATGTTTAACAACATCCTTCATTTATCTAAATACCACATCTTGTCTATACACTACCTTCTTAGTTTCTAGGTTCTAAAGATCATAACCTTTGAGACCATCTTTATATCCAATAAACATACATGTTTCAACCTTCTTATCTAGATTACTCGTGTTTTATTTTGGAACATGAGCATATGCATCACATCCAAATATATCAAGATGTGTAAGAGAAGGTTTGTTACCAATCCATACCTCTTTTGAAGTCTTGTCATCTAGCATTGATGAGGGTGATCTATTGACCAAGTAACATGCAGTTCCCATTGCCTCTGCCCAGAATTCTTTCCCTAACCCGACAACACTGAGCATGCACCTTGCTTTTTCCATCAACGTCTTGTTCATCCTTTCTGCAAATCCATTCTGTTCAAGTGTATATGGAGTAGTCTTCTGCCTTGCTATACCGCACTTCTTATAGAATTCCTCAAATTCATTCTCACAAAACTCTCTGCCATTATATGTCCTCAACACCTTAATTCCTTTCTTTGTTTGATTCTCAACAATATCCTTAAACTCTTTAAACCTATCAAAGAATTCAGATTTCTTCCTAAGGAAATATATCCAAGAATTCCTCAGGAATTCATCTATAAATGAGTGTTGGCACAGGGGCAGACCCAGGGTTCAATGCTTAACAATGCACCAACAAAAACCTGACTATCGTCCCTTTCGGAAGCACCTGTGAAGCAGGCAAGGTCTCACTCCAGGTAGAAGCAGGGGGGGTTACAGGACGGAAGTGTCTATAACCAAGCTGGGACACAGATATGTGATACTAACATTGCACATAGTATGTTGATAAAGCTAGGAAGTGACATGCATTAGTTTATTTACCTTATGAACATCGCAAAACATAATCTAAGATAAATCTAGTGTAGTAATAACAAAAAATTATGCACCTTAACACTTAGCACTTAGCATTCTGAATTAGATCTAGCATTCTAACATAAGCAATGCATTTAAGAAACACATACATATTCGTTACACATCTAATCTAAGCACTAAGAAAAACATAACAAATATAACATTGCACAAAGAAAACCATAAGACACCAGATATATGTGGTTCACCCCAGTGTAGGGCCACGTCCACCAACTGCTTCACCTTATTTATTATGTGCTCATATCTTACATTCATTCACTCATGTGCACTAAGCCATAGAGTCAATCTTAACACTAGATAGGAGATCTACACACTGTGCACCAGATCCTCCTTCCAAAACTAGGTCAGGGAACAGAGCCAACCCTCTATCGAGCACAAAGCCTTAACACAAATACATTCCTTGGCACAAAGCCACTCAAACTACTTGAACTTAGCTCTCAAAAAATGCTTCTTCTACCATACATTATTCTTTATTTATACTTTTACAAACCCTTACAATAAGGCCTAAACATGGGTAAACCCCATGGGCAAACATCCCATAAACCCATTACAAAAACCCTATAAAACCCCTTACTGGGTCCATATAGCCCACAAAAATGGGTGATATCCATGATCTCAGCTCGACCTAGGTGCTACTTCTTCGAACAATGTGTCAAAGTCCAAAAGTGGTCCAACTCTGACCAAGGTTTCCTCAAAACTTGGTCAAGGGCCAACAGGCCACCAACACTCACCATTGACTCATCCCAAGTCACTTAGGTCTGGAAAATGCTACTTTGAAGGCCTCGACCTTAACTTGGGTTGTCTCGACTTGCTTCTTTGTCTGAGCCTCCTTCTCAATGACCTCCTGGATCGTCTGCTTTGTAACAGGCCCTTCCAGGCATTGTTCTAATAATGCAACCACTTGGTCCAATTGTGATCCATGTCCATCAATCTCTTCAAACACCTTGCACGCTTCATCCTGCACAGGTTTCAGCTTCTACGTGACTTCCATTACCTTTCCTTGGAGGGAAGTGATATTCTATTGTACTGCACATTGCTCCTAGGATCTCTTCATTCTTTCAACTGCGGTGAGCAACTTCATCTGTTCCTGCACTGAAAATGTTTGTTGTTGCACCTCCTGTAACGGTGCTTCTATCTTCCTCAGTTCTAGATCCTCGTCAAGGCATTCATATGTCTGTGTGCTTCCATCACTCAGTTGTTTTCAATTTGAGGAAAGGGCTCTTATCCTTACTACTATGTTCTTATTGGTTTCCTCCCTCTAGTCATGCACCTCCTACAGGGTGCTCAGTACTGCATGGGCCTCCAATTCTGTTATCCTGGCTTGAAGCTATTGAAGGGTCTCAGTGAGCTTCACTACTTGAGCCTCAACCGACTCCTAGTCCTCCTGTGCCAATCTTGTCACAGAGTGACATGCTTTACTCACCACTTCTTTGACCATGGCCTGCTCTGCGAGAAACTACTCCTTTTCTCTCTATAGCTAGGATTTTTCCTCCTAGAGCTTCACCTGAAGCTTCACTTTCTCACTTTCCTGGGCTATTAAATTTTCATGCATTTCTCTTTATTGTGCCAGGGCTTCATCTTTCTCCTGTTTCAAGTCTTATGTAGCCTTCTCCTTATCTTCCATGACTCTCTTAAATCGAGCTTCATGACTCTCTGAAATTGAGTTTCATGACTCTCTTAATTGGGTTGGTTCATCCCCCAATTCTGCAATCAGTGACGAGGAAGGTGCAGTAGGTATTGTGCAGACCAAACAAACATATTTTTTTACTTCCTTCAATTCCTTCTCGATCCTTCCATATATCTCCTCCTTCTTCTCTCCATATCTCAGGAATATGTCCTCGGAAGCATCCTCCATAGCTCCAGAGACCAGACTGATATCATCCTCTGTGAGCATTGCCTCCAACTGGGGCTTATTAGTGTGTGTCTTCTTCCTTACTAAAGGTTTCTTTGGATAAACCTTCCTCTTCTTTGGTGTTACTGTCCCAACAAGGGGATCCTCAAGTTGAGGAGTGGTAGCTTCACCTCCTTCTTTCGCTTCTTCTCCATCATCTCCTCCTTCTCCTGGTGAGCCAGACCCATTGTCTTTAGAAGCATTGTCCTCCTCATTGCTCTCTATATCATGGAATTCCTCTTTATTTTTCTTCTTCTTCATCCCACTGGACTATCTGACATACTCAACTCTTGTCATTATGGGGCTTCCTATGGTCTTTGTGTCGAATAATTATGTATCAGTGACTGGTACAAGAAATTCCTCTGGTCACTCCTTCGTAATCTGCTCCATATCTTCATCTGTTAACTTGTAATATGATTATAGTTCTTTTTGGTTTTCCTCTCTATGCATAGTGATGTAGATGAAATGTGGATCTGTGCAGAACTTTGATATTAGTCAGTATTGGTGCAACGTGCATGGTGTCATGTGTGGAAATGATTCAATGTCAACCTTTAATTTATGATAGTATGCATGAAACATGACATTGGACTGCCACTTCTTCATCATGTCGTTGGTGTACCACAGGGTTGAAAATCGAGCGGCCAACAACTTTGAGGGTTCTATTTCTGGGAAGGTGGAGCCTTCAGGAATTTTCCAAGCGAAAAATGCGATCAAAATGATCATCTAGATGTAATGGAATTCATATCCCAAATCCTAGGCTTCGCGGCAATCCTTCTCCAGCTCATTGACGATATAGTTCACTCAGTTCATCTCCATGCCCTCCACACATTATCGTGCAAGGTCCACCATGAACCCGGTGACCTGTGTGGGGAATTTCTTCCTTATGATATTTCCAGCTATGAGTTGCTAAGTGAGGCACATTTCCCCATCCTATATAGAGGCTACCTTGTAACCTCGCTTTCCTTTTTCGACTTCTCCATAGGCTTCCTTGATGCACTGTGCCAAGGAACGGTCTAAATCCTTTCCTGGATAAAAATATTGAGGGTCATGTCCCTTCACACTTAAGCCTATGATCTGTTGGATCAACACTATCCATAGTAATCCTTCAGTCGATCCACAGGTATCCACCATGATAGCACGACAAGAGGAGTTTAACCCAAATGTTAACTTCTTGGTGGTAGCCAAAATGCAGGATCTTCATCACATTCAGCACAGTGGACTACGCCAACCCCTTAATCCATGGTTGTGAGACGAGGTGAGGCTTCTTTCCAGTTGACTTCATCAAGTAGAAGTGGGGCACTAGCATAGCGTAGTTCTTCTTATCCCCTAAATTGAAGTTGATGTTCTTCAATAGCAGGATGCGTCCTAACTGACTCCCAACTACGAGTATTCCTTTCAGCATGTACGCAATGAATACAGCGTACTCAAAATATCATGGTATGTTGTCGCGGTTAACGATGCCAACCAAAGGTGGAATGTACTCGGGTAGGATTGATGATATCTACTTCGCATTATCCATATCATCGTGGTGCTTACTTCACTACTCAGTCACAGGGTTAACACAACCAGAACAACGTCCAGTTGAAGGAGAAGCCTGTAGTCCCATAGTCGACGACACCTGGACACCTTCGGATGTTAGTTTATCAGCCAATAGTTCTTGAGGAATTCCTCAACAGACTTTACTAATTCACTAGGTTCGCCCAACATTCCAACTTTTAAACAGACAGGTCGAGGTATACGAATGAACAGGAGAGGTAGACAAACGGATGGCAAGGTCTAGTTTCAGATAACATAGCTTGAAACTTGTATAATTTATCTGTTTATCTCAGTCAATCACAGGTACCAAAAAGTGGTCTCGGTGCAGCGTCCGATGAGTTAAATAAGCAGGGCATCAGAACAGATTCTTCCAACATACAGGAATGCTTCCATCAATGTGAATATGTCTGTTATGGTGCAGTCTCAATGTCCCAAAAGCAGTCCATCAACCCATAAATGTGTTTTCTAACCATTATGAAGTGTCATTCTAACAGTCGGTGCCCCTCCAACGGTCATATAACTTCACCAGGGAGAATTCCCATTCTATGTGGTCCTGTTATTCCAGCAAGGTTCAAATCCTACAAACTTGCCTCCCGTGAGGTTCAAGTCTGCAATGTCTTCCATCCGGTCTCTGTAGATTCTTGAAGCTTTTACAAATTAGCTTTATTTTTATTGAGCTTCCTTGCCTTCTTTCCTATGATCT
Source organism: Picea mariana (assembly GCA_032191745.1). Taxonomy (NCBI): domain Eukaryota; kingdom Viridiplantae; phylum Streptophyta; class Pinopsida; order Pinales; family Pinaceae; genus Picea; species Picea mariana. The sequence goes on along the minus strand of JASDQU010738519.1, from coordinate 25,325 downwards.
GAGTTTCTCTAACTATTTCTAGAATCCTCTTTCCATTTTTATTCTTATCTTCCCTCGGTGTAGTGGCTTCGCGCAGTTGAGGTGCCCTCAAAGGGTCCGAAGTTAATATCCCTTTTCTTAACACTTCCTGGGTGGATATACTTCTTTCTTGAATAGATAGGTCCTTCAAATATTTTTGAATTCTTTCAACCTTGATAGCTAATTCTCTTTATTTTTGTTCCTCCTATGTTGTTACTTCTTTTTTGTTGGTTCGACTTATCCTCTCTTTCTTCTATTAGTTGATCTATTTTTCTAGCTACGAAATCCCTTAGTTCTTGCTTTTTCTTTTTTGTAGCTTCTTCCTCTGCTTTCCTTTCGATCTAATCCTTCTCGATCCAGGTATTACCTAACAAAAGTGGGAAGGGGGCATTGTCCCCAACAAATTTAATGACTTCAAATTCCTCTTCAGTCGATGTTCTATGAACAATAATAGGTACATTAGTAAATCTTCCACATAGGGTTATCATATTTCCCTTAAAAAAACCTATCCTTCCTAACGAAGGTACCACAATAGTCTTTCCCAAAATTTTCCAAATATTCTCTTGTGTCTCCTCATCCAAGACACAGTCTATGTCAAAGTCTTCTATTCTCGCACTTATGCGTTGTTTCACTTTCAGTATCTCTGGTAAACTGACATCTTTGTGAACATCCATTGTTTCTTTCAATTGTACTAGTCTAGTCTGAACTTTCTCTGATTCTTTCTATTTATGACTCTCTAACATGCCCTTAGTCTCTTCACTCTAGTCTTCATATTTTTATTTTCTCATGTTCATTCATTCAACTTTAGCAATAATCCTTGGACAATCCTCAACATCATGACCAACAATATTACAACAAAGGCAAATAGGACTTGTGCCAGGGCATTCCTTAGCAAGATGTCCCGGTCTTCTGCAATTATAGCACAATGTCAATCCTCTTTTTCTTTTAAACATTCCCCAACCTCTTCTGTACTGCGCACTGTGATCATAGTGTTGGATCTACAATCTGCAAAAAAAATTCCTCGGTTCTTGCATCCACTTATTAGTCCAAAAACTCTTTCTATGCATAGGAATAAAATATCTTTCTTCATTTCCATTAAATTTACCCAAATCAACTCTTTTTTTCAAGTGCACCCTAGCCTTGAGACTAGGACATAATCTATTAAAAATACTTAAGTTCATGTTTCAAAACAAAAAATTTCACTTATTTTTCTCTTTTCAAAGCACAAGGCTTTACCTTTTTTTAAGATCTTACCTCTTTACCTCAGATCGGGTTTCTTTCTTAGCACAAATATTCTCAATTCAAGTAGAGTACTATGAACTTCAACAGTAGATCTACACACATAGCTTCTCTTTTCTTTACTTTAGTTCCCAACAATCACAGTTTCAGTCCTAGAAACAAAACCATTTGTTGGCACAAGGGCAGACCCAGGGTTCAACGCTTAACAATGCACCAACAAAACCCTGACTACCGACACTTTCGGTAACACCTACGAAGCAGGCAAGGTCTCACCCAAGGTAGAAGTAGGGGGGGTTATGGGACGCAAGTGTCTGTAACAAAGATGGTACATAGATATATGATACTAATACTGCGTAGAGTATTCTAATAAAGATAGGAAGTGACATGCATTAGTTTATTTACCTTATGAACATCACATAACATAATCTAAGATAGATATAGTGCAGTAATAACAAACAATTATGCACCTTAACACTTATCACTTAGCAGTCTGAATTAGGTCTAGCATTCTAACATAAGCAATGAATTTAATCAACACATACATATTCATTACACATCTAATCTAAGCACTAAGAAAAACATAAAAGATATAACATTTCACAGACAAAACCATAAGACACTAGATATATGTGGCTCAACCCAGTGTAGGGATACGTCCACCAACCACTTTGCCTTCTTTATTATGTGCTCAAATCTTACATTAATTCACTCCTGTGCACTAAGCCACAGATTCAAGCTTCACACTAGATAGGAGATTTGCGCACTGAGCACCAGATCCTCCTTCCAAAACTAGGTCAGGGCACAGATCCAACCCTCTATCGAGCACAAATACTTAACACACATACATTTCTTGGCACAAAGGCTCTCAAACTACTTGCACTTAGCTCTCAAAAAATTCTCCTTCTATCATACATTCTTCTTTATTTATACTTTTACAAACCCTTACAATAAGGCCTAATCATGGGTAAACCCCATGGTCCGACATCCCATAAACCCATGACAAAACCCCTAGAAAACCCCTTTTTGGGTCCACATAACCTATACAAATGAGTGAGATCCATGATCTCAGCTCCGCCTAGGTGCTCCTTCTTCAAAAAATGTGTCAAAGTCCAAAAGTGGTCTGAATCTGACCATGGTTTTCTTAAAACTTGATCGAGGGCCAACAATGAGACATAGTACACATATTTTCCCAATGATGGGACTGACACAGGTCCAAAAACATCATTGTGAACTGGCTATAAAATTCCTTCTTCCCTCATTGCACCAGAGGGGAATCTTACCTGATTCTGCTTCCCATATACACAATGTTCACAGAAATCAAAATCCAGAGAGCAGTTAGACATACCTTCAACCATACCTTTACCGTGTAGTAGTCGAAGACCCTTCTCTCTGATATGCCCCAGTATTTGATGCCACAACATAACCTTTTCTCTAGATACTTTAGGAGTTCTTTCTTCTTCAACTCCAATATCAGGAACAATGGAACTATTACACCCATCACTAATAGTGATTCCTTGCAACTTATACATAGTTCCAAACAAAAATCCCTTCAACAACTCCATTGCTCCTCGAACCATCCTGTAGGTTTCCTTTTCAAATATTTTGTTTACCCCTGCATCGTCCATTTTGATTACATAAATCAAATTTTTGGCCAATCCTAGGATGTGAAAAACACCAGGCAGTGTTCTAATCCTTCTATCTATGAGCCTCAACTTGAATTTTCCTCAACCTATGATTTTGGTTGTCGAGTCATCACCTAGGAAAACATTACCACCATCATACTTTTCATATTCACAGAACCACTCCCCGTGGGGAGTCATATGAAAGGATGCACCTGAGTCAACCAACCATGCCTCATGATCTGCATGTGTGCTTGAATAAGCCAAGTACACATCCTCTCCTTCTTCCTTGGAGGATTTTTCTTCTGTAGAAGGAGATTCTTCAAATCCCTTCTTTTTCTCAACTTTGGATCTACACTGCTTCTTGTAGTGCCCTTCTTTTCCACATCTCCAACATACCTTTACAAACTTTTTGGGAGATTTATATCTACCCTTATACTTAGATATCCCACTTGAGAACTTAGATACATTTCTTTCCTTGGAGCGTCCTCTTGCCAATAATGCCTATGTGCTCTGTCCTTCCATATTCTTTCTTCTCATCTCCTCCAACAACAAGGATGAGACCACTTCATCAAACTTCAAGGAAGTTGTATTACTACCTATGGCCACAACCAAACTGTTGGTAAAAATATATTCTTAGATTTCCAACATTGAATTATCGACCAGGGGATCATAGGCTTATGATATAAAGGAAAAGTATATGCAGGACTAGAGCCTATCCTAATCTAATCTGGTAAGAAAATGCTAGAAATAAATGTAAATCTAGGAGATGTATGCTAACTGGTAAGAAATACAAACTAGCACATGAAATATTTGCAAACTAGAATTGTAAATATGAAGGAAATCAAATCTACACTATTGTGAATGAGACGACACAACATATGCCTAAGAGTGGGGGCCCTGCCAAACCTAGCACACGTTGTGGAGAGACTTGTAGAATTTAATTACAATTAAAATACAATGCACATGAACAACTCTGGCATTAATCCAAAGCAAGGAAAAGACTTAAATTCATTACATAGTAGCTCATAAAATCTTATTTACAATATTGTTCTCCCTTACCCTCCTACCATCATCCCCTTTCTCTCTTTCATGGTTGTGTATTTATACAGAGAAGATCAATGGAATGGATCAGAATTGATTTCCCCTAAATCCGAATTGTTCAGATACATCAATTTACAAGATAATTGGTTTCTCTCATTTTGGATAAATCTTGGTGGAAGAAATAACTTAAAATATGATCAAAATGATTTTACATAACATGAAAAGGATGAAAATAGATTGATTCAGTCTCCATTTTTCTAGAATATGGGTGCAATTGTAAATCTAGACAAACCCAGATTGGAAAAACACTGATATATCCCTAATCGTTCATGATTTTGGAAATTTTCCTTTAAGACAACTAAATGGACGCATTCTGCAAAAAACCCATGTTCCATAATTTATAGATTCTTCTTCAGTTTCTCGAGAATAGAGCCTGAAGTCTATTTATGCTAATCTAGCACAATTTTGACCCGTCCTTTGACCACGTGATAGAGGTCCACATGTGTGACCTAGGTGTGAAATAATGAACACCAAATTATGTTGGAGGTATTTCTAACAAAACCCATTTCTTCATTTTGGCCCCGAAGGTGTGTGTATATGCTAAACATGGAGGTCTGGTACGGGAACAGAACTGTCATAAACCCTCATTGGCAAGATTAGTCTAAACTACTTCTAAATCATTAAAAATGAGGGAAAGTATAATAATTAACAACAGTAAGCTTGTTAAACATATTAACTTCATAGGTATGGGAAAATACAACGATAGGAAATATTTGAGTACAAGGATAAGGTAAAAAGGGTCAAAAGGAGGCTATCTGATGATGTAAAATATGTCAAATTGGCAAGCCAACATAGACTATCCCATGATTATGGTTAAGAAAATAGTAAATTGATACACTTATCTTAATTTGAAATTTTAATCTCAACATATACTAACTGACTTACCACAGTATTGAAGGCGTTCAAATTCTCTACCACCGAGTCTCCATCTCTCATCCTCAGGTTATACAACTTCTTTCTCAGGAATAGTTTGTTTAATAGGGACTTAGACTGATACAAGTTCCCCAACTTATCCCATAAATCCTTGGTTGTAGCTTCCTCTGACACATTTAGTAACACTAAATCTGAGAGACATAGTCAAATTGTGCTCTTCGACTTCTGATCCAAATTTTTCCAGTCATCTGTTGAAGTTCTTGTAGGTGCAATACTTGGATCTATTGTGATCCATTGATCTTTGTCCACCAACAGATCTTCCATATTGAGCTTCCAAAACTCAAAACTTTTCCCATTAAACTTCTTGATCTCCATTTTCAAATTGATCGCCATCTATTTTCACCTAAAAAATCAATACCAGAGATCTCCCATTATAACAAGTCTTATCATAGTACCGAGCCAAACCCTTGACCACAAAGACATCCCCCTAGAGCCATCAAAGTTTTGATACCAAATGTATATTTTAACCTTATACAATATTTACCACAAATAGATTTTCAGTAAAAAAACATAAAAGATACAATGGAAAATACAAACATTACACATAGCTTTTTCCCCTGGAAACCCAAACTGGGAAAGACAACATATTCTATATTCATTCTTAGTGATACATTGTTTACTCAAGTTTTTGATCATACTCAAGTTTTTGTGACTTCCTTCAACTATACACTCTTTGATCTCCTTCATCCAGCATGTGTACGCACCCTGCCTCACTGTAGCCCACATATGTATGCGCTCTGTCTCACTGGAGCCTGCGTGCTCCGTCAGAAACTAAGGTTTGAACTTCTGAAACTTTCTCCGTCAAGATCTCAAACTTATAGAACTTTGATGCATCCATGAGAACTTTCAATCACTCTCTTACTCAGAATAGATCTTCAATATATGCTCAAGAGAGATATCTTTATAAGAGACCCTTGCCTCTTATTTATACTCTCCAAGTAGCTTCCTTAGAAGAATCCACTAGGCCACTTTGTCCACATATCCACTTTATCCACATAACCATTTTTCCACATAGCCACCTTTATCCAACTTCGTCCACTTAGCCACTTTGTTCACATGGCCACTTTTCCACTTAACCCACTTTCCTGATTTTAGGGTTAACCCACTTATAACCACTCTCCATAATTAGAAAGTTCTCCATTTATTTATTATTTAAATAATCCTTTTTTACTTCATCACTTCGATTTATTATTTAAATAATTTCTTCTTTGTAAACACTTTGAATTCTTTGACCTTTTGGGGCTTCTAGCCAACACATGAGAGTCCTCCAACTTCACAAGGCTATAGCTCTCAAACTGTGAGGAGTTATGTGACATTCCACATACCACCGGAAATGGCATGACAAACACTATACATATAGGATAGTTTCATGGACAAATTCACCAATCTTCATCTCATTATTCCACAATTAAGCATGGGTTATCTAACCATACTTCTAGGATAACTCAATCACAAAGCGTCTTCCTGTGAGGGATTTCCCCATGAGGGGACCACTTTGGATTTCATCCATTTGTACTTCCTATCAACCATGACAAGACAACAATGAGTCATATTTACATCAATCCAACTAGAATAACCTATGACAATACATCACTATGACATTGTCCCTTTGTCATTGATTCTATGCATGACCACATGATCCAACGATCAATACATTAATGCATCAATACATCTATGAATCATATATCAATGAAAACACATCAATCTATATTCATCTATGCATGACATCATTTATGTATCATATATTAATGACAACACATTGACATCCATTCATTTACAACAATGAGAATACATACTTCATCAATATCCTATGACAAGACATTGTTCCTTTGACATCAATGACAACATGATCCAACAATATCCCCCTTTGGAATTGATGGCAATACCAACATTGATGTCAACACCAATCATTGATGGCAACATGTAGACATGGTATTTCTCTTCATCAATGGTCATCTCAATCACATCAATGCGATTATCTCTCCCCCTTTGACATCAATGGCAAAGGCTAGTTCTCTCCTTGGGGTTGCTCCCCCTACATGATCTCTCCTTGGGGATACTAGCCCTACCTGGATGCCTTTGATCTTCCTCTAAATAATATCTCCCCTTTTGAACAAGGGATTTCACTCTAATGTAATGTTGAAGACATATCACTCATGCTCCCCCTATGACCATTGCTCCCCCTGGAACCATGCTTATGTGCTCTTTCTCCAAGTAATTATCTTTGCATATGATAAATATCAACTCCTAGAATCATGGGAAGAAGAATGACTCCCCATATGGGTATGTCTCCCCCTATCTTCTCTGCAATATGAACAATATTCTTTCACTGCAATATGCTTCTGCTACAAATGCTACTGCTCAACTGAAACATAGATCAACTTCTTCAAGAATTATCTGATCTTCCTATGAAGATCATTGGACCTGTCCATGCATCAAATTCATGCCATACCATACATCATGAAGAAAAATATATGTCAACAATTAATAGAGAATCATGAACAAAACATCAACCAAGTACATCATGTGTCATATTGTGTGCCAACCATGCACAACACCCATGTACATCAACCATGTACATCAATACCATACAATATACCATAAGATATCATCAATGGAGTGTGTCAATCATATGCCAAGAACATGTGCCAACTGTGTACCAACCATATGCCTCTACCAACATGCCAACCATGTGCCTCAAACAAGTGTCATATCACTCGTGATGTGCCTCTACCAAAAACCAAGTGCCACAACCATGTATCTCAACCCTCAAGCATCATAACAAGTGTCTCAAATATATCATCACAAGAAATATCAATGGAAGTCAAATATGTACCAACCATGCACCCCAACAGTTCTTCCTTAACCACCATTTACTACAACAAATACTAAGCATCCAAAAATATATGTACTAGAAGTGTGCCTCAATAGATCAATGACATCTCTATCTAGCATCATCATGATATATCTCATAACAAATGTGTAATAACTTCATTGTCACAACAAGAGTTGTTCCTCAACAGAAAAATCCTCAATCCGTACTATAGAGATAGTATAATGCATCAGGGATAGACTTTCAACACTCAACCATATTTCATCACCATACATACATCACTTATGTATGTCAACATGTAATCATGAAAACCTACAACAAACCATTTTATACCCTCCAACAGACCATGTCATACCCTACAACATAGAGTTATACGATCACGCCAAGCTGCAACTTATTTGCACAACCTACTTTCCAAGGATTTTACAACCTGTGCGCGGCCTGTTATACAGACAGCTTGCGTATGTATGTGACCTATTTATAGGTCAGCTCATGTATGTACATGATTGTTAAAAATGTAACCCACATATTCTTCAGAAGATGTCAAGCTTGAGCTTTCCTTAGGGCTTCCATTTTGTTCTGATTGTTCAGTCTTCATCACCCACTTCTTAAGGTGTCCCAGCTTCTTAGAAGTTAAGTTCTAAGCTTCCATGTTTCCAAAATTGTATTATCCTCTAGCCTCATGTATTATTCTAGCCATATTATATGAAACACTCCTCATGGATTGTCTTCTTGTGTTCCAGCAATCCTGGGATTTGTGGCCAAATCCACTACAACTGTAGCATCTCATGGTGTGACAATGAGCAGCAATGTGTCCTACTTGATTACATCTCCAACACCTTAGGGTGTTATGAAATATTTCATTATAATATCTGCATTCCAAATCTTTGTGACCATATTCATTACATGAGTAACAGTGACCATGAAAAACATTTTCATACATTTTCTTTGGTGTCCATCTTGAAGGTGTCTCTCTTCTGAATTTGCTTTGAGATGTAAAGATGGGTTCTTGATGTCCTCCTTAGTTTGTTCTTTTGAAAGTTTTCTTCCCTTGTGTAGATGGTTGACTTGCAACATTATTTCCATCTTTTGAGAATGAGGGACTTACCTCAAGCTTCTTTGAGGTTCTTTCTTCAACATGTGTAGCTTCTTTGTTGTATCCAAGACCTAATTTATCATTTGGTGATATTTGACTATCCAAGATTTCATTCAATATTGTTGATCTATTCAAGAATTTGTTTGACTTCTCTAATTTCTTTCTAAGATCAACAACTTCAGCTTCCAACTTATGACATGAATCTTCCTTTTCATTTACTTGATTTTTTAGTAGTTCCTCTACCCTTTTGGCTTCTTCAATTTGGGTCTTGAGATGGATATTCACTTCAAGAATTTTTCTAATCTCATTATATGCCTTCTTATTTTCTTCTATTTCATTCTTTAGTCTTTTGATCTCTTCTTCCTTTTCTTCTAATTGAGACATTTTACTTTCTTCTTGTTCCTTGAGCATTTTCTTTAGTTTCAAAATATGCTTTTGATTCTTTTCAAGAAACCTTTTAGTATTCTTGGAAATATAGCTATAGTATATATAACTATGGTCATAGTTAAATTCATATAGACCCCAATAAACTTTCTTTTTAAGCTTCGAAAGTTCTTCTTCTACTTCTTCCATGGGATAATTATCATCTGATTCTTCACAAACTATTTATAGATATTCTTCTTCACATGTAGAGAAACATTCAACATCATCACATTTAGAATTATTGCATTCACAGGATTGTGGAGATTCTTTACCTTCATTGTTCTTGATGGATTTTTCTTTAGTGTATTTATTTCTTCCTTGGTATGTGTTCTCTAGCTTTAGTCATAGATCCTTGGTGGAAGTTCATTGTCCCATGCTCTCTTTGATAGAACTTGAGAGTCCATTGAGAATGGTTTTGAGAGCCAATGCATCATTTCTCTTTTCTTCCTTTTGAGATGAAAACTTTGACTTGTTCTTCAAAGGAAATGATCCACCAATAGTTGCCTTCCAAACACCTGCTCCTTTTTCCTTCAAATACACTTTCATTTCTATTCTCCATGTTCAATAATTGTTCAATTCAAGGATTGGAACTTCATCATCCATTTGTGTGTCCATGGATCTCCTCCAAGCTTCTTAAGGCTTGAGTGAAGGTTGGATTTGAGACTAATTGTTGGACACACCGACCACACTGAGAGGGGGGTTGAATCAATGTAGGGCTCTTTTTCACTTCCCTTCACAAAAAATCCTTAGTTAGCAATAACCATTTACTCATCACTTATTACTAAAATTTATAACCAGTTGTATGTGAACATATATCAACAACAAATAAGAACAACATATATCATCAATAATTTATCACCACAAAGAACACAAGATGTATGTACAATTTTATTTTTGTTATGGACTACAATCCTTGGGTTTATCATCAACAACTAAATAGAGTATCAACTCCACAAGAGCACCAACTTTGTAATGCAAGACTCAACTTACACAAATCAACACCAACTGAGAAGAGGATTCAATCCTCAACAGATACCAATCTTTCAACAGGTATGTGACCTATAAGTAATGCATCACATGTATGTACGTGCCCTACAAAAAGTGCAACCTACGTATGTACGCGGTCTATCTCATAGAAGCCTGCATGTGCCTCCATAAGAACTGGGGTTTTTTCTCTCCATGAAAACTCACATCTTTTTCATCCTTTTGTCACATCCACTTCTTCCCTTCATTGTCCAATCTATACTATAACCAATCACAACACATCTATTCTCTCCAACAACTTACTCATGCTCTTCAACCATACAATATGAATGTTTATTCAATCATGTATAAGCAACCAGTATACTATGGGAACCATATCAGTACCGAAACATAAGAGTGTTTCTCACTCAGTCAATGAACCAATAAAACCATATCACAACAGCCATACCAATAATTCCTTAATAATTCACCATACCATAAGCAAGAGTATCCATCAAAACAATCATGTAACCATACCAGAACTTCTATGGCATATCTGATCCCATAGAATGCATATCTGGAACTTGCTTCAGCCTTCAGGAACCTGACACCATCTCATAATCAAGTATCCATGACTTCCTTCAATTGTGCGTGCTCTAATATCCATCATCTCACGTGTGTACGTTCCCTGCCTCAATGTACCCTGCGTATGTACATGCTCTAGCTCACTACAGCCCGCATGATCCTTTAGAAACTGGGGCTTCTGAACTTACGAAAATTTCGCTATCAAGATCTCAGACTTATGGAACTTTGATGCATCCATGAGAACTTGCAATCACTCTTTTACTTAGAATAGATCTTCAATATATGCTTAAGAGAGATATCTTTACAAGAGACCCTTGCCTCTTATTTATACTCTCCAAATAGCTTCCTTAGAAGCATCCACTAAGCCACTTTGTCCACGTATCCACTTTATCCACATAACCATTTATCCACATAGACACCTTTATCCAATTTTTTCCACTTAGCCACTTTGTTCACATGGCCACTTGTCCATTTAACCCACTTTCCTTATTTTAGGGTTAACCCACTTATAACCACTTTCCATAATTAGAAATTTCTCCATTTACTTTATTATTTAAATAATCCTTTTTTACTTCATCACTTCACTTTATTATTTAAATCATTTCTTCTTTGTAAACACTTTGACTTCTTTGACTTTTGGGGGCTTCTAGCCAACACATGATGGTCCTCCAACTTCACAAGACCATAACTCTCAAACTGTGAGGAGTAATGTGACATTCCACATACCACCAAAAATGGCATGAAAAGAACTATCCATATAGGATAGTTTCACTGACAAATTCACTGATCTTCATCTCATTATTCCACAATTAAGCATGGTTTCTCTAACCATACTTTAAGGATAACTCAATCACAAAGTGTCTTCCCATGAGGGATTTCACCATAAGGGGAACACTTTGGAGTTCATCCATTTTTACTTCCTATAAACCATGACAAGACAATAATGAGTCATCTTTACATCAATCCAACTGGAATAACCCATGATAATACATCACTATGACATTTTCCTTTTGTCATTGATTCTATGCATGACCACATGATCCAACGATCAATACATTCATGCATCAATCCATCTATGCATCATATATCAATGACAACACATTGATCCATCTTCATCTATGCAGGACATCATTTATGCATCATATATCAATGACAACACATTGACATCCATTCATTTACAACAATGAAAATACATACTTCATCAATATCCTATGACAAGACATTGTTCCTTTGACATCAATGACAACATGATCCAACAATGACCTAGATTAGTCAAGAACCCTAATTCATTAACTGAAAATAGAAAACCATCGACAAAAACTATGTGTCAAAAAAATGCCCAACAATGGACATGAAAATCAAGGCAACATGAAAAACGAGGCAAAAATGTGACAGGTTTCATGATATCATTATATGTTTCCACCGTCTCGGCTAATATGCGTGGTGTGCGTTCAACTAGATACCTAATATTTTCCAAGTATACAAAAAATGTGGCATTATTGTCTCGTTGTCTTCTCTTAATCATTCTATTCAATAAGTTGGCATATCTCCCAGCCATATTACCTCTGCTAGATGTGCCCATGCACTGATAGTAGCCTGGTTGATGTCATCCGACCAACACAATCAAAATCATCAGCAATGCATAGTGAAATTATGTGGACTTTTCCTAGGCCTCAATACAATCTTGCAAAAATTGGTTCACCAAGAAGGTGGCATAGTGATCCAAATTATTTTGAGAATGACATGAAGAAAAAAATATAACCAAGATATAATAATGAAGTACACAAAAATGTATAAGAGAACACAAAATACAGTGAAACCCAACTTATATTACTGAATAAGATAGAAAAAAATTGTAGAACACAAAGTCGAAAAATGGGGTAGCTTATCTCTAAAAAGAAAGAGATGTTGGCTACGCTTCATTCACAAGAAGCTTTACATCACACTCCATTGCATGCTTAAAGGGTCTCCTTGACTTCAATTATATATGAGAGAGTGAGAGAATAATTATTCCCATAATGCATGTGGGATAAATTGGACTAAGTTTATAAAATTCCATAGGCATGTAAAATACTAGGACGTCCTGGGTGGTCACCCATCCTAGTACTACTCTAGCCTGAGTGCGCTTAACTGTGGAGTTCTAATGGGATCTAATGGATTAACATTATTTTGTAAGCATGTACATAAAACCACTATGAAATAATTACATGATGTTTGTAATTAACAAATTAAGATGACTTTACATTCCATTCCCCATCAAAAGGGTGAATATCATGGTTTATCAAAACCACAAGCTCAAGATGATGATTCAATGAAAAAAGGTGGATGGCGACCGAGATCCATATGGATCACCTAGTTCATTTGAATCCCTTCGACACATTTTTCTACAATTGGTACTTCATCTTTCCTACATCTCTGCAACAACTTGCAGGCCAATAACTGCATTGTAAATTGAACAGTGTCATCATTGATGTTTTTCACATCCAATCCCCTTTTCCCCATGAAATTCTGGAAATTTTCCTTCATTGATTATGAGAGGGATATCTCTCATGTCTTGTTGAACAAAATAGTCATATCCTCTCTGAATTCTGGGAGCTCTATGAAATGCACAATTAACCCTGTATCAATTGAAACTAGGGGGTCAATCCATAGTGTCCCCCCATGGACGTAGCTGAGAAATACCTTCACACAAGAACTAATTTCCATACTATATCTGAAGTGTGGAATCTACACCAAGTTTAGTATTCCCAACTTCTCCATTATGATTTCCCACAAGTGTGTCTCCAACACTATCTCTCTCGTTCCCGGTACACTCTTAGCACACAAGTATTTTTCCCTGTCCATCTCCAAGAATTTGTGTTGGTCGGTGATATCATGATCCATGAACTTGAGGTCGGCCACCTTACCGATCATATCTCCTTCAATTCTTACACTAGGTGGGACTGGTGATTTTATGAGTGGCTATTTTCCATTTGTTGGTACATTGATTGGTGGCGCGTTATCCATCCTAGGTGGGATGTAATTTCTGTGGAAGCTGGCTAATGAAGCCGAAGCCGAAGCTTCGAGTATTTTCTCCACCTCTGGTGTGACTACTATGCGTTTTACTATTTTCGCGCTATTGTTGATGGTGATACAACTTTTGGCGGGGTCATTCTTCTTGTGCGATATGTTCCTTTTACTTTCTCTGTGGACGTTTTGTTGTAGGTATAGCTCGGCTCCGATGCACTTGGATTCGCTTTGGTTCACTCTGGTTTTCCCTCTCTTACATGCAGTTCTTAGTCACAATGAGTTATTCTTAATGACCTTTGATTGTTCTTGTGCCTTCTTTCCAACTGTGCATGTCTCACTCGCCTTAAATAACTTTTCCAATCCACCAACGAGGTTGATGAATGGTTAAATAAATGTGGCTTTACTACCAAATCCGTCTTGTGATTTTTTCCTCGTACTTCCAATCTGTCGTGATTTCTAGCAGATTTTACCATTTAATATTATACGACGTCTTTATGACCTGTCATTCCTACTTCTTATTCGTCATTTTCATGATTTAATGCTTCAAAAGGTCTTTTCATTTCCAAACTGCACAATTGTTCTTGCTTTTGCTTCTATTTACTTCGCATTCTTTTTATTTTATGCATTATTTTCTGACTCGGTGTAGTTCCATCTTGATGTGTGATAACCATTACTTATACACAATCCCCTATGCCTTGTACTATGTAATATTTTTATTTTTTCTATATCTACTTTTTATATGATTTTCCTCCTGTTTTCTACCTTTTATTTGTTTTTCTATGTTTTTCCTTCCTACTATAGTACAATTACTATGATACATGTGTTCTAGTGCATCCCATATTAGTGCACAAAGTGTCGGTCATCTCTATAGATTTTTAGTCGACTTCCATTCACTATTCCTCCAAGGACTTCTCCATTCAGGGTTTCCAACTACACAACACCTATCTATGTTACATGTTGAATCACATACGGTCCTAACTAGTTGTTGTAGGAAAATCCCCCTGTGGACAGGTGAATATACTCTTGGATTCTAGACCCCTATAACAAGACAGAAAACATACAAATGGACACCAACATCCTTGTGAATTCAATTACCTAATCAGAAATAGAAAGAGCAAGAAGAAAATGTGATGCACCTTATTCCATAGTTCATCCTCACTACCTCCGATCTGATCTTGATATCCAAACTCTTAAGCACCACTCGATACAATCTACAATGAAATGGACAACAAAAGACAAAGAACCTATACTCTATTCTACAATATTAAACTAATCAAATTCATTTATAAAGACTGACAATCATATGCAACAATACACAATCGTGAAGGGAATTGGCCAAGTAATATTAATGAGAAATTTAAAGAGATACTTGCAATCTATAGATGAAGTTGCACCAGCCTGTCCAAGTCCTCCTCGTCTAGCCCTTACACGATTCTCCCAAGATCATAACCAAAATATTTCTCCCAAAATCATAAGTTTGATACCTCAAATCTTCTCCATATATTCTTCCTCTTCTCCATGGAAATCACTCATTATATAGGATTTGGAGGCTTAACCACCATGGAGAGGATCACTCATCAGATCCACTCAAATGGGATCTCCAAGATATTTAGGGACAAAATATCTCTTAAGGATTTTAGGGAGGAAATATCTCTCAAGGATTTTGAGGAAATATTTCAACCATCCATCAGATCCTCAACCTTCCCTAAAAAATAGGAAACAAAATGTGAGGTGGATTCTCACATTAAATTAATTTCCTTTTCATGAATATTAATAATAACTCATGTGCACATAATATTTTGACCTTCATAAAATATATTTCTCCTCCACATTGACTATGGATTGTGACATATGTTATTTCATGGTGTCGAGGTGTATGCGACACTTATCAAGGTGCATATGACACTTTTACGACACTTGCGACACTTAGGGCGAGGTTCCTAGGTGTGGAAATTTGATGTATAACATCAACGACCAAGTTGCAGAGGATCAAAGGAAGTTACACTGATTGAATTCTGGTGAAGTTTCTATGAGTAGAGAAAGTGTGAGTCATTGATCATTGATCGTTCAACAGTATCAACAATCAAAATGTGAAGATAATGAAGCAACGGAAAAAGACAATATCCCACATGCATAAAAGAAATAAAATCCGATAAGTTTATAATGAAAGAGTGAACGATCTTAGTTCAGATGAAAATGGAAGAGCCATGGAATTGTGTGGAAGGTGATAAATTTTAGGCAAAGGGGCCTATTTTATTGGAATGAGAATTCAGAGTATTTAGCTCAGGTCATTTTGAGACACTCTAACAGAAGAAGCTCTGAATCAACATGGATTATTGATCTATCAGATAAATAACAAATAAATCTGAACTAGTGATTGGATGGGAAAGAATCCAAATGATTGTGATCCAACTTAGATGCCACGTTAGGTCCATGTGAGCACCATGACACCAAAAACCCGTAAAAGGGGCCATGTGAAGGACACATGAGACAAAGAATTTGCAGTTAAAATTTTTTACATCATATGCCACATGTCATACATCAAATAGTGTCATGTAAATTCCAGGAGAGTGCTAAAAAAGTAGGCAAGTGAAATCCAGTGATTGGACCTCATATCATAAAAAGACTTGGCCACATACAAAGGTGATAGGAAGTGCGATGATGAAGGAAACTTCTAGATAACATTAGTCATTGATCTATCAGAGCCATAGCAAAGAGATTTGGACCATTCATTTGAGTGGGATGGTCGTAGTTAAGCCTCATAGGTGTCAGAAAAAAAATTGAGGATGAGATGGAATATTCTATGGGTTGGTTCCT
Source organism: Picea mariana (assembly GCA_032191745.1). Taxonomy (NCBI): domain Eukaryota; kingdom Viridiplantae; phylum Streptophyta; class Pinopsida; order Pinales; family Pinaceae; genus Picea; species Picea mariana. The sequence continues at coordinate 8,686 of JASDQU010738519.1, read as the reverse complement.
ATTCACTGAGTTGGTGCTCAACAAGGGGATTGATGTCCCCTACAGGTTGGTTCCTGCAAATATTACTTCATATTGGTGTTTTTCGTAAGTTCATTCTTACAAATTTTTATAAATAATTTTTGTGGTTTTCTCCCACTTTGGGTTTCCACGGTTAATATTTGTGTATTGTGTATTGTATTATTTAACTATCCATTAATTACTACTGGTAGATAAAAAATTATGATTAAAAATAAAGTGTGTTAAAAATTATCATGTAATATTGATTCACCCCCCTCTCAGTATTCCAACAAGTTAGATCTAGGATTCTAATCCCAAGTAGGGAGGTAGAAGGGTTTTGCTTGTCTTTTGTATGTAGGGAGAAGTTTGTGGAGCTTGGACATGGATTTTCAAGACTACAATAGCCATGAGATATGAAGGACAACCTCAAGAAAGGTACACAAAATTCACTACTCCTTAGCATAATCATGAATATATGTGTTTGAATCTAGATCTAGGAAAACCATAAGAAGTCTAGTCCCATTTTTGTCTAGGATTACTAGGATAATCCTAGGGATATTGTGATGTGTATTCAACAAGATCCCCATGATACTTTGTCCCATAAAAGAATTTGTGACTCTATTGGGGAAGATTTATTCTCTAGTTTGAGTCTCTTGGCCAATCCTCCCCTCTATTTGATTGTGTCTGCTTGAGATTCTTCATTTAATTGATCCAAATCCTAGATCCAACAAATATGAGAGATTTGATATAGATATGGAATATTTGGAACAGATCCTTTGTTCTAAAAAAACAACATTTTTGCAGGCCCTCACTTGTTGCATGATTGGTGTCCCTTGAGTCCCTCGCTGGTGTACAAGCCTGTGTCCCATGAGGCTCTGTAAAAACTACATATTTGCATTATAAAACCCAGAACCTTGAAGGTAGATCTATCCTCTGATTAATAGGGTTCTACTATGGTCTGTTCTTATCTGATTCAGTATCAATTTGAATGCTTGACTGTCACATAAGTTTCTTTCAAAGGTTGTTTGAGTGCATTTGTGTGGATTTATTTTCATTTCTTGGATAAGGTTTCTTTCTATCTGAGAATTTCATTAAGTTTGGGCAGAGAACCCAACAAATCTGAGAAGATATAATAGTGTTTGTCTTTGGTTTTTTTACTTGTCCTTCTATAACCATTATCCACCACTAGATCTACCTCCTATGTGAGTGTTGGGTGAGATCTTGCTAGTGACATTGGAGTGGGATGATCGAGCCCCACTTTCAATTTCCTATAGCCCATCTACTTGCAGTGTCTTTTTGGTTTCCATTTGCATTGTGTTTTCTTGCATATATCTTGAATTGTTTACATTTAAATTGGAAAAAATCATAAAAAGACAAAAAATATTTGTTGCATGCTAGATTTTCTTTTGAAGCAGTAGTGAACAAATGCATTAGGAGCATTGTTTGGTTTTAGACCTGAAGTGATTCTTAGTTTATTGGTGTATGTGAGGTTGTACTTTTACAAGTTTGAAAAGAAAAATGGAAAGAGTCTCTCTCCCTCCCATAGCTAGAGTTCATTGAAGTGAATGTTGCATTGTCATATTTACATTGCTTGGCTGTGTCAAGAGTCAAAACATAACTAAAGTTTCATTTGCTACCCTTGGACTTAAGAAACAACCATAAAAATAAAGCATAGTCTAAAATCTATCAAACATTTTTCCTTTTATAGTGAACCAACATTAGCCAGGATTAGGGCCTTGGAAAAGAATTGGAGAGTAAACTCTCCAAGGCCAAAAAACTCAACTTAGGAGTCACTAAAGAGCATTAAAATCCATTCTTGCAACTAGTGTGTCGAGAGCCTCCTATAACAGAGTAGTTAAGAATGAGGTTGCATCGGGGCAAGTAGGAAGATTACCCCTCTCTGCTTTTTTTGGTGTTTGCAATATTACTTCGATCGTTAGGTATATGAGGTTTCTATGATTAAAAACCCCCTTACATGATGTCAGAGTTACAATTGTTTTCCCAACCATTGATTTTTAGGTGGTATCCTTAGTGATCTTTCCTAGGGAACCACATAGGTGACTGAAGGTGGGACGTGCCTGTAGTACCTGGGGAAGATGTTCATTCATGGTCTCAGTTCCCTCGAAGGGAGATCACAATAATAAAGGGTAATTGCACCGTTTAGGGGTGTTTCACAAAGGTCATCATAACTTCTCTTCACACCTTCGCTAAACAATCTTGGGGGAACTTCATCTCCCTGATAAGGTTGGTTTTCAAAATTCCCATGAGCCCATTGGTTTTCTTGATTTCAACCTAGATTTGATTTGGGGTGTTCTCTTTGAGTATAAGTATAGGTCATCCTTAGGTTGAATTATTTTTATATTTTAACATAGTATATTCACCTCGGTTGAACTACCACACCAGTACCATCGACTACAAGGACTTCAACCCATTACAGTGGAACAACCACCCATCAAGCGACGTGAGATAGTTGACGACGAATTTGAAGGAATTGAACTTTGGTTCGATGAGACTAGTTTAGTTGAGGTATAAGTCTTATATGAACATCCTCCAAAAAATTTAATCCTCCTTCGACTAAGCCAGACGCACCTCTACTAGTCGAAGTGAGGGAAATGTTTAGTGCACCTTTCTCTTTGTTTAGTCATCCTCCCACCATGTTAGGTACGAGTGTTTCATATAATGTAGCTAAGCATACTATACTATCCCTAGTGTATCTAAGCATACTATCCCATCCCCAAGTGGGACAAGGAGAAATTTTTGTCACACACCCTCTACGACAAAATAAAATTTTCGCCTTTTCTCAAGGGACAAAATTCCCGAATTACTACAGGGGTCTTGCGCAGGATAGCTCTTCCGACCAGGACCTTCACTAAAAAAATCCATGGGCCCTTTTGTTGAAACCCACAGGTGCAATTCAAGCACCTAGCGTGAGCTTCACCTCCATGTGCTCGTCAGCTGTGACCACGGGCCTTACTCAAAAGGCACTCCCATAAATTGCATTTTTGGATTTCAAATGTCAAGACACCTTGTTCCTCTGTGTTCTAAAACCTAAAGAGGGCTTAGCGACTGCTAGCTCCTCCTTAGGCCTCCATCCACGTGACCATTTACCATGTCCATGCACTATCACCAAAAGGTGCTATCGAACTTCATGTTTCGGGATTCTTGTTGCAAGGAACTCTGGTTCCTTGATACCCAAAACCTGAACTCCTCTCGTCAAGATCAATGGTCACCTTTCATTGTTATTGGATGGCTCTAATTCTCCCACCAACCAACGGTCCATATTAAATCTCGGCGTTCTCCTTTTCGAGATTCTGGCAGAGTATCCACCTCTCAACTCCCAAACTCAAATCTCCAGTGAATTAAATCAATGCTCCAGATCTAAGTTAGATCGACGGCCCACAAGCCCCATGATTTGATGGTTGTGATCTCTCTCTTAAATCAATGACTAGGATTAAGTCATGATTTCATGACTCGAGAGTTATAAGAACTCCTCCCGTTGACTTCTTTCAACAGCGAGTTAGTGAAATGCCCAACTCTCACCACGTTTCCTCCTGATGGACAACTGTGATAAAAGGTTGTGATCCTTTGCCAGGATCAACGACTGTGATCCCTTTGGAAAATCCCCTTTCACGAATTTTCTACAGTCTTCACCGTCATTTTCCCGATGTCCAGAACCCCGATGGCATTAGATCTTCACCACGTGTCCTCTACAAATGGACAGTCCAGATCCTTTTAGGACTCCTCCTTTCATGAATCTGGGACAGTCTCACTCTCATTCTCACAGTGCCCAATCTCTGATGGGTTAGATATTTGACACCTATCGCCTCAGATCACATGGCTAGCATGATTTCACCTTTCGGTGATTGCAAGTCCTCATGATTGCTTTCACCTCTTCTTTCCTGAAGTCCAAACCTTGGTGGCTTCTAGATATTTTCCAAGTTTCCTTCACAAATGGATGGTCCAGATCTATTCTCGGGACTTCAATGGGTCCTCTCTCTCCTACTTATACGAGGGTTAAACCTCTCACACCTTTTCTCGGATTTGACGGCTATCAATCCTCGGCACTATATCTGACGATTGTTAGTTATCGATACTTCCTCCTCGAAGGCTCTCCACCATTCGTTCATATCCTATTCTCTTGCGTGCTATCCTGTGTGTCTGGATGTAGGATTTAATGGTCCAGGTCCACACTCTGCAGTTGATCTAAGGGCAGTTGTTGCTCCACCTCCTAAGCTTCCTCCTACTTTTTGACTTAGAATATTTTCTAAGTCTTGAAGGTCTCGGCCTTCGAATATTCCTCTACAAATCAACGAATCTAAGCCTTTCCACAGATCAACAGCCCATATTTTGCTGGGATTTCTCGTTTCGTGAATCCTTAAAACTCTTCCCGTTGACTCTTCTGAAGTGCAAGTCAGTGAAATATCTATTTCCCTTCACTTGCCCCTTCCTATGTGTGGTCAAGGTAGCTCCCCATGGATCCTAGGATCTACGTTCATGATTCCTTCACTACATGCGAAGACTAAAAAGGTTGAGGCATTAATGCCTACGTTCCCTCCTTCAATCTAATAGTCGGGACCAACCTCAGATCCTCCAAAGATATCTCATCCATTCATCTTCCAAACGAAGGGATACTCCCTTTTGTTACTTGAACTTCTTTCTATCCCTCCTAAACTTTGTCAATTATGAAAGATTTAAGAGCGTTGCACTCTTTCTCCTGAATTAAACACCTAAAGGGATCTTCGGCACAACTATTTCGCTCCTCCATAAAATCTAAGACTTAAGGGACTCTAGGTTTCTGTTTGCCTCACTAAGAGCCTATGCATGTTTGCACTACCTCTCCTGAGTTCAAAAAACTCCATCCTCCAAGGAGCTCAGAGCGACTAAGAAGGTTGACAAGTGCACATGGAACTGTGTCCACGGTCAACAAACACATAGTTCTTGACTCTGGCTTATGCCACCACAAGACACAAGTATTTACAAGTATGAAACATATCCTATCCATATGATTTCTTACCAGCCTAATTATACAACCAAAAAGTAAGGAAAGAGACACAGTATATCCATTCAGAAATCAAACACAATTCTTGAAACATACACAGTATAACCAAATTCATGCCCAGTTACAGCTAAATTACATAGAGTAGGAAAATGCTTATCTATTACAGGTTTCCACCAACCAACTGACTGTGGGTGTTCATCCTTCCACCCGACCATAGGCACATAGGCATTCATGCTTAGCACTCTGGCCACCCCCATTCCAAGCCATGATGTCACCATGGAATTCTCACACTTCTCGAGGATTCTTCCTCTGTTTCAGCTTCTGTTTGGGTCTTGTTCTCTGTAACTCAGAGCGTTCTCTCTCGATTATGGCCTCGACAAGGTTTCCTAGATGCTCCTCGGCAGCAATCTCATAGCCTTCAGTTTGTGATTCGCTGGACACCTCCCTGCATCCCCTCCAATCTTATTCTCCTCCCATCCAGTTTCCCCCCATGTGTATCTCTCACCTTCCTTTTGTCAGAAGGAAGCTCGAGTCTGCTTGGTCTGCTAGACCCTATGGTACTTTGGGCTGATGTTCTATAGCTAGACCATGCTCCCATTCATGGGGGTGGTTGGTAATTCGACCATCGGTCCTTTCTTCATTAATTGATTTCTCTCCTTGGGATCCAAAGGAGGTTGTCATCCTCATCAAGGGAAATTTGGAGTTATTTGACATAATGAACCCTCTAGGCCCAGGCTCAAGCATCCCCTTCACTGCTATATAGTCCCTTGGGCGATCCATCTTGACTACCAATGTTTTCTCACACAAGAAGAACTACCGACTGTGTGAATGATACCAATAGTTTACAAGAACTATTAAGGTCTCCTCTTCCTTGCGATCAGTCACCCTCCAAGCCCAGGCTCAGGCATCCCCTTCACTGCTATATAGTCCTTCGAGAAATCCATCTTTCTCTACCAAGGTTTTATCACACGGGAATAATTTTAGAGACTCTATCGAGTCTTACAGTTGAGGCGTCCCTCAAAGTTTCTCTGTCGAGGAATCCCTCTGACTTGTGTTACCTCAACACAATAATTTTCAAGCAATCATGGCTTGTCACGAGGTTTTTATGGCTCAGTAGTGGCCATGTTCATCATCTTCATCTTTGAAAGCCTTCATCCATCCTTTCTAGACATATCTTTTCTTCTCACCTGTATCACAGGTATACAAGATTCATGATACATCATTATAAATTTTAAATTTAGAATTTCATTGCAAATCTATCACCTACAGATTTCCCATTCCACAATTTATTTTCATATTTGTTCTGCACAAGAACCAGATTCATAATTATGGGACTTCCCTTCCCATAACATTTTAGCTCAGCAGGAAATCAATCTTCGTCATGGGCTTACAACATTGCCATATCCAAGACTCTTTCTTCCTGCAATCATTCATCAGCTAATCAAATTGTTAGTTCTCATGCACATACATTTTTATCGCACCTTTTCAACTTCATCACAACAATTTCATAACTGTGCATACTAACAATCAAATTCACTTTCTCAAAAGGAAATACCATTCCTTGCAGTTTGGCTCAGCAGGCAATCAGTCTTTCCTATGGGATTACCTCACTGCCATATCCATGACCCTTTGCTTCCTGCAATTCAATCTTTCCACAACCAAACAAATTGTTAGTCTCATCTCAACATACCAAACGTTTCAAAAAGTAATTCAACATTTCAAAAGGGTTTTAACAAATGTGCCAATATCCATGGCCACATTCATACCCAATGCATTCTTGCATTGTTTTTCAAGTTCGTCACACTTTATGACTGGTTCTTGGTCATGGGGTGTTGGAATTTAACCAACCTCTTCCTCATATGGTTTATTCATTTTCTTTCATTCTTACAGTAGGACCATATTGCGTGCTATAGGCCAATCATGATCCCAAATCAGTACACATGAACTCAAAAATTTCACATGAATGCCTTTGCGCATTCCTTGATTGTCAATGCATTCATGACATATCAATTCATGAATTCTTCCAAGGGTTACAAACAGTGTTTACTACCAAAGGTTCATACCTCCATCATTCAGGTTCTTCGTTCCGGGTCATACCTTACTTGCGTATCCAAGGAATACAACTTCCTTTCAAGTTTATGCATAACACTAAGACAATAAAACATTTCAGAAGGGGTTCTTACCAAATCCCTTCATACCTTGTGCCACATAGGCACGAATATCTTTATACCAGTTCTTGGCTGCTAACACCCTCTTTCGGATTTTTACCTCATCAACAGTGCTTTATGGGGACTTTTACAGCCCTGTCAACAATCTTTCACTCGCAGCCTTCTCCTGTTCATTCTCTGTTTGAGGTTGCCCATCATTGGCAACTGTCTTGCTCAATAGATCCAATTCAGTTCGATACACAGCATGCATCATCATAGACACAATTACATTAGTCGTAATATTAAACCAAATGCATGTATCATAACATTTGAATTCATAAACATGTTCAAATGTTTCCATAAGTGCAACACAAATAAATTTCGATTGTATCTTTGGCAATACAATCCTTATTACTTATGGTTTGAAGACCTTTTTATTTTTATTGGTGTACTAGCTTTCTCATTCAAGGGAAAACATAATACTCGGCGAGGAAAGAGTTGAGGACTCTCCCCTTCTTCCAACTCTTTCTACACCGCCTGGGACTTTTTAGCCTAGTCAAGCTATCTTTAAGCCCTCACTATCTCTTCTCTACTTTTGAAATTCTACTCCCTGTCGGGATCTTCCTACTGTTTTCCTTGAGATGCCTTGGTTAGGCCTCACCCTAACCCTTTTTGGGATACTGCAACATGCTGTAATAGAAACTCTTTGCTCATAATAAATCATGAGCATGTGCATCCTACACACTTCCATTCGGTTATCAGAATGGTCAATATTCAGTTGTTAGCCTTCTATTAATTACATGATTCTTTCAAAATGTAATCCAGGATTCTTATATATGGACAGGCCTTGCAACCCATTGTCTAACCTTCAACAATTATTAGGGTTGTGACTATGTTCTTCTAACAGAGTCCTTACACAGTTCCTCCACTGGGAACTCCTTCAGCATGAAACTTCCTTGTTGCATATCCATCACTATTTGTGATGGCCTCATCCTTGAGTTAGCTTTATCTTTTTACTAAATATTCCCCTTAAGAAATATAAACATGTGTCTTTGTTAACTTACATCTAGACATACTTAACCATTTTCATAATCCTAATCCTACATGTAGTTGTCATAGGTATATGGTGCAGACCCCCCTTATCTCTCCAAGGGTTGCGTGACCTCTTGGTTTTAGGATCTTCTTAAGACCGAATTGAAATAGTCTTTGACTCCCTGCTGGAACTTATAATAAACAATCCACAGGTCTTCACAAATTTTGGCCCGCATGTACAAGCGCTTAAACACAAGTCTCTTCCACGTGACCGCTTCTTTTGACCACACACTTATCCAAAAAGGTGCGTCATGATTTCCTGTATCAGCGATATGATTCAATCGACTCTCTATCCTTCAAACTCTCGATACCCAAATTGCTGAAATTTTGGATTAGGTCAACGGTCACCGAAAACTCTCCAACCAACAGTTTTGATTATGTCATGATTTCGCATTTCATGACTTCGAGACTTCTGTTATGAAGCACCTTGAATCCTTTGATCCCTGAAATT
>JASDQU010738518.1:78777-92491 GCA_032191745.1 Picea mariana | reverse complement strand
ACTCATGACTGGCATACCTTTATTAAGGTAATTATTTTGGTAGATTTCTATTTTGGTAATACTTCTTTTTAGTATTTTAGTTTTGTTTTCTTTTCAAAAAATTAATGATTCCTTTTTTGTATGTATAGTATGTTCTACCTCTATTTCTCCCAGACAACTTTGAAAACAATGTAAAACAAGTTATATCTGATCTTGGAAAATACATGAGGTAAGAAAAATGTTTGTTGCAGAACTTGTCGTCGTGTATTGTTTTACTTGAATTAATCTATATACCTTGTTGTTGAAACCTATGATTTTATTTTATAATCATGTGTAGGTGGTTGTCATCTAAATAAATCCATAAAGAATATATAAAATATTGGAGGAGAGAAATTCCTCAGCTAATGTGTGAAATGCAGAGGTATCTACCTCCGACATTTTGCAATGCTCAAGAACACTACCTCATACACCAAGTTGAGGATATTTAAATGTGTGGACCTATACACACAAGGTTAATGTGGATGGTGGAGAGGCACTTGAAGTCATTCAAGGCTTTCATTAGACAAAGAGCACATCCCGAGGGTTCTATGGTGGAGGGATATATGGTATATCATTCCTTGGTGTATATTATTCAATATCTTCCTAAATTTGCAGCATGAATTAAGGTGCCTCACATTTGGGATGTCAACTCCATCAAAAAATTTGAAGGGGAGGTCTTGGTCCAGAAAGGTAGAATGAGGAAAGTGAAAGGTAATTATTAGATGGTAGCTGAGATTTATAATACTTTTCATTATTAACTTTTATCTATATTGTACTTATTTAAATTGTATTCTTCCATCAATTGTTAATCTTTATTATTGTGAGTAATTTTTATTCCTTTTTCATACAGTTGGTCGAGAGTGGGATGCACTACATTTATCCATCGTAAACAATCTTGATTGGATGAAGTTATGGATAGATATATGTAATATACAATGTAATGATAGGTTATCATGGGAAGGGGTGGCTACATTGCTTAAAGAGGCTCATCATAATCAAGATACTAATGTTACTCAAAGGGAAATCGATTTAGCATATGGTTTAAAAGATAAATAGGAAAGAATATATAATTCACCCACATCATGTTTTAGTTATTTTCCATTATATTAATCTAGGTCAAGGTGTGTTTTTTTTAATAAATTTTTACTAAGTCTAAATAAGTTTTTTCATTGACAATGAATTTTTTACATGTCAGGCATATTGAAATTGAAACACTACAAGGCTATGTGGTGAAATGGCTATAAATTTCACATCAAAAAAGTTGGATGAAAATAAGAAAACCTATGATAGTGGGGTAAATGAAGTCTTTTAGGTCATTGATGTTTCCTCTAGAAGTGACAGGCATCCAACAATATACGAAAATAGATATTACGCTTATTTGAATGATATAATTGAGTGTGACTTTAATTCCTTCAAGTTAGTTCTCTTTGATTTCAAATGGTACAGGTTATAGATGAATGAACATGATCCCAAAAGAATTGTTATTGAGCATGCCAATGGATTTACCATGGTTAATACAAGGACGTTTGAGCCCAATATATAAACTTATGTTCTTCCAAGAAAATGTGAGAAGGTCTTTTATTTAGAGGTTCCAGGTAAAGTAAGTTGGTTGTATTTTGTTACATATGATCCAAGAGGAAGGCCTATAAAGTATAATATACCAGAAGAAGATGATATTGAAGTAGAATAAGTTGCAGAGGAGCATGAGATAGATGTAATGTCAGACGAAGAAGTCCAACCAAATGTAGATGACAATTATGTTCTCGATGATGATATTTACGATGAAATTATGATTGAAAATGACATTGATGATCACAATGTTTATCTGGACAATCCCTTCAACATCGATTATGCACCTGATGATACATATGTAGAGTTGGATGAAGAATAAGATCAATGATATCATCGTCATCATTGTCACCATAATCATTTTCAGTGTCTTCATTGTCATTGCCATAATCAACATTTGTCATCGTTGTCATCGTCATCGTCATCATGGTTGTCGCCATCGTCATCATCGTGGTTGTCATCATTGTCATCATCAACATCATCATGATCATATTCAACATCATGATTTTCATCATGATCATCATCGTTATCATCATCATCTTCATCATTGTCATGATGATCATCATCCTTGTCATCCTCATTGTTAGCGTCATCGCCTCATTTTCATTGTCATCATCATCATCGTCTTCCATTGTCATTATCATCGTCATCCTCATTGATAGCGTCATCATATCATTGTCATTTCCATCATCATTGTCTTCCATTGTCATAATTTTTTTCATCCTCATTGTTAGTGTCATCGCATCATTATCATTGTCATCATCGTTGTCATTCCCATCAACATCGTCATTTCCATCATCATCGTCTTCCATTTTCATAATCATCATCATTGTCACCATGGTCATTGTTACACATTGGTCACTCTGGTGATGTCTCAACAGTGATCTATTAAGGCTCCCAACAAGGACTTTTTGCCTGAGAAAAGTGGCTCCTGTCTTCTTCCAAAAACATATTTTTAAGATGAGTTCGCAAGCTGCCTATGGTATAGGGTGCGAGAATCCTTCATTCTCGCAAGCCACCTACACTTAGGGTGCAAACTGTTCACATGTTGCTCCATAGATAGGGTGCAAACCTGTTTTTAAGCTTGGAAAGGAGAAGAGGTCCCGAGTGTTATAGAAGGGAATCTTCTAGAAAATGAGTTGGCATTCACATGGTTGTCATTCTACTGACTTCTCAGATTTGGTGGGATCATCCTCATCCATTTAACCATCTCTCCTTCTCCTATATATTGAAGGGTATCTCATGGAAAAGGTTACGCAAGATTGAATGAATAATTGGTGAAAGAATTGTGTGAAGAACCCTGCTTAGACAGAAGCTTGAAGACTCTATTTGGTCTATCAAGAGGTATTGGATCTTCTTCATGCAAGTACAGAGCAAGTGTGTGTGTTGGAACCAAGGGTCACTGAAAGGAAGCTTGCAACATCAAGTCGATCAGGTTGTATCTTCTACATTCATTTAATATTATACAACGACATGTCCCTTTTCCATAAAGTCACTTTTACTTTATTGCGTAACTCCTTGATCATATGCATAGGTTGACATTGAATATATTTTACTGTCTTCACTTTGGTTGGTTTGTGTTGTCTTGGACCTGAACTCATAAGAGCACCGGAGCGAAGCGATAACAACAGAGACCTAAGGAAGCGATACAAAGGTATGTCACTCATTTCTTCTTATTAGTAGATTCAATGATCATAACTTAGGGAAAGAGTCGTGTCTTGTCCTATTTTGTTCTAGATCTAGGTTTATCTAGGGAGATCTGTTAGTGTCTGCACCTACCGATTTGTCCGATAACAAAATTGGTGACTCCACTAGGGATACGACCCATTTTTTGTGATTTTTCCTTGGCCATTTGCTCATAACTTACCATTTTTCATTCCCATCAATATCGAAGTCTTGAGGAGACCCTTATAGACTCCCTGGGTCCAGAAGTTCCTTCAAAAATTTTGTCATTTTTCCAAATTTTTCTTAATTTTAGGCCTTCTCGCATTGCACCCTTCTGTAGCCTCCGAGAACCACTAAAGTTCGCACCCTAATTTTCAGTTCAGTGTGAACTTCTCGCACTCTTCCTGCGTCTAGCCTGCGAGAATCCTTGATTCTCTCACTGTACCCCACTACCAGCCTACGAACCCATTTGAAAAAAAAATTGGATTAAGGTTTTTTGTATCCTCAGATGCCCATATTTGTTTATGTCTGGAAAGAAATTCTCTGGCCAGTGATTGATTATTTCTTGACTTCGAACCTCATGAATGATTAGTCTTAGGAAATCGAAAGCTATTCTTGTTCATTTTTTCTCAACTGTTACCTCTTGACGTTTTCTTAACAAGGATATAATCTTTCGTTTTGAAATCCGAGTGTTTGTTTGGTTGAGAGTTGGTGATGGGTTTAAAAGTTGAGATTCATTGTCTTTTTCAATTACTCATTACTTGGAAAATTGTTACCCATGTGCATTTGAAGAGACTGGTCTTGTTAGTTTGTTATTTTTGTCTTCATTGAAAGATTAGTTTGGGTGTTTGTTGGGTATTTTTGTTTTGTTGGTTGCTTGTTTTTTCTTAGTTCCACCACTTTTGTTTGGTTTCTAATAAAAAATTAAAGACATTTTCTCTTTTTTAAGCAACATTTTATTTGAAAATATTGGCATTCAATTATTGAAATAGAACAAATAGAGAATTTGCATTGTTCATGATTGTTTGATATTGCATTTCTGAGAAGATCATACATCGTAGTTCACGTTGTTCTAGAAAACTCCTCTTTCCCTCCTATAAATAGGATTCATTGAACAAAAAATTTGTATCATTCATTCCTATTTTTGCATTGTTGGGTCAAAGTCTGACACAACATCAATTTCATTTCTGTCTCCTTTTGAGTAACAACAACCTTTAATAATATTGCGCAATTTTAAAATTTAACTAGTAACTTTTTCTAGGGCTCTTTCACACCAACATTAGCTAGGCTAGAGCTTTGGAATAGGCAGTGAGACACACTCTCCAAAGCACAAAACACACAATAGCATCTTGTGATAAAGAGTGTCAAATTCCATTAGCAACATTTTGTCCTGGGAACCCCTTCTCACACAAGGGTCAAACCCGAGGTCGCATTGAGATTAACAGAGTTACTCACCCTGCTTTGTTGATATCGGTGTAGAGATTGCATGTATTACGGGTGTCACTTAAAGGTATACCCACAATGATGAGTGGAAGCCTCTCAAGCTGATTTCGGGCTAGATACCCTACCCTTGCGTGTGGATCAGACTGTCGACTGTTCCCCCAAGCATTATTGTTGTTGGTGGTAACCTTAGTATCCTATCTTCTTAGGGTCTTACACAAGGTGACTATGAAGGGGCAAGTCTTCACGGTACTTGGAATCGACGTTGGCCAAACTCACTCGGGCTCCTTGGAGGGTATGCCCACGATTATGTGTGGGAGCTTGCACCAGGGTGTAAGTCTGTTAAGCAGGTCGTCAACGTAATTTTTTCGCCCTAGCCCAACCCCTTCTTGTCTCGTCGTTGCGACGTTGGATTTCATCACCAACTAGTGACTTCGGAATTAGAAGGTCTTGTTTTCTTGGTTTTTCTTCCTAGATTTTTACTAGCGCATGTTGTTTGTTTACCCAAGTTGACCATAGAATTTCCTTCGTAATTTTCTAACTCGATCACAATTGACCCTCCACACCGTTCACGTAGAATGCAAGGCTTACCCCCAGAAAATCTGGAAGGTTCTCAACCCTTGCCTACTAACTCACCAAAGGGCTCTCCTCAACAGAGTGAAGTCCAAGACGTTGCCACTCCACAAGTGGAAAGAGCTAACTCTCTAGAATGGTTCCGAATTACCAATTCTCGAGAGGACTTTCAACTTCATCCCAACTCCAAGAGACGTATTGTGTGAGTGAATTCTTCTGGAGACTTAGTTGTTCAGTCTTCTGGATCACCAACTGGACCTTTCCTAGGACCTAAGGGTCAAGATCCTTTTTCGACCGCTGGAATTTTTAGACGAGATCTCTTTGGCTCAAGAGCAGGCATTGAAATCACAGTCGCACCTGAGATGCCTGAAACATCTGATCCAGACACAACACCTTTTACTACTGCTTATTATTTCCCTGGTACAGAAGCACTGCCAGCTAGCCACATCTTGACTATCCCTCTACAAATGGTCCAGTACACGATGGTCTCAGATACTACGAATCCTCACACTAGGATCATAGTGGCTAACCAAGCCCCCATTGGCACACTGCTTTCACCCAGATTCACCCCGACACTTCCGCCCGGATATCGTGCATTGAATGCTTCTATTCCCACTCCTACACAACTCACATATGGGACTCCTGAGGGTTTCACTCCTTCTGGGCACCATCTTCCCAGTTTCGTTCCGACACTTCCTCCACCACCTTTCAGAGGACCTCTTACATCCTCTATCAAAGGCACTAATCCTAGTGGCACCATCCCGTCTTTCACATCTAGTTACCAGATTCCTGTTGTNCAGTTTCGTTCCGACACTTCCTCCACCACCTTTCAGAGGACCTCTTACATCCTCTATCAAAGGCACTAATCCTAGTGGCACCATCCCGTCTTTCACATCTAGTTACCAGATTCCTGTTGGTGGACAATTTCACCAAGGAGGCCAAACTCAACCCCCCCTTGTAGTACAAATCCCAATTGTGACTCAACCCCCGATTGGAGGGAAACCCCCACTGACCCCACCCTATGGAAAAAACATACCTCCATCCTTGGCCCAGTATTGGAATCATCTTATACAACATAATCCTTAATCGACTAAGGGGGCAATAGCCTCAAACTAACTCCGTCATGCCCCCTAGTACAGGCCAACCATATCCAGGCACATCTAATCCTATTTGGGGCTCGAACACTCAACCCCATGCCTCGTTTCAAGGGTACAACCCTATGAATTACTTTCCTCCACACCAAAAACCGAATCTGCCCGGATCTTCGCATTATATGCAGACTGCTTATGGTCCCACTGGTTTACTGACATGACTCCCTCCCCAAAGTCACCAGTACACGCATGTGAATAGACAGTTACCTTTCTTAGCCACCCTGGACCTCCCAGATCTGTCGAGGATTTTAAATGATCTGATCCGTCACTCTCCTCAATGGCCTGCCATACCGGCCAAACTGCCATTCGACATCCCTAAATTCGATGGTAAATTGGGAGAGGAACCGAACAATCATGTAATGACTTTTCATCTTTGGTGCTCATCTAATTCCTTGATGGATGACTCGATTTGTTTACACCTTTTTCATTGAACCCTCACGGGTTCTTCCTCGAAGTGGTATATAGAATTACCACGAGGCTTCTTTGTCGACTTCAACACCCTCACTATGGATTTCCTCACCCACTACCAGTTACCGATCCGCTATGAAACAAGAATCGAGATTTTGAGTTCCTTCAAACAAACCAAAGCCACTCATATCTCTGATCACATTCATGAGTGGCGATGGAGATGATGTCTCATCAAACTCAAACTTCCCAATCAGTTTCTTGCAGAATGGTTCACGAAATCATTCTTGAACGACATCGCTCGTGACATCGCCATGGGTGGAGTTGTAACCGAAGAATAGGCAATTAGTCGTGCCTAATACCTAGACCTCGTTTACTCACAAACGGGTACTCTTTACGACTTACTCCCTGATACGCCTCATCCTTCTACTTTCGCTACTTCAACTACTCCTGTTGCTTCTCATGCAGCCAATGGTGTGATCGGCTCTTTCCATGCCCAACCTCATTTTGTCCAAACCTCTAGCAACAACCCCAAACCCATTTCTTCTAATGTTCAAATGCTCCGTCTCCTACCCCTCCCACCGGAAAGACTTCTGAGGTAAATGTTCTTCAATCTACCCCTGCCGGTAAAAACAAATCCAGAAAAGGAAAGAGTAAGAACAAGGAGGACAAAAATAATTCTCAAGTAGAGAAAACCAAAACACCACTTGTTGACTATAGGGATAAGCGCAAACCCCGATACCCTTGTCTTATCTTTTGTGATGATCACTACACTAAGGATTTTCCACGACGAGCCGAGGCTACTAAGTTCCTTCAAGGGACCACAAAACCCCCCACTCCAGCCATATTTTCATAACCCTTCCCTTCTCAACAACAGGCCCAATTGGTCATTCATGACCAACCTTCCCCCTCTAGTACATCCTATGTCTTAATGTGTACAGGCGATTCAAAGAAGAATAACATCACACTTACCACTCAATCCAAATATTATTCTTCCTCCAAAGAGAAGGTTGATGCGATACCTCCTTCGTTGGTCCAACCATCTCCCACGACTCCACCTACCAACGGTCCTTTTCATCTCGAACGACCGAGCCTCGATACAGTTCTTCACCCTCCTCCAAAGGGTGTTGTTTGAAAATTGGCTTTCAATCCCCATGCACGTGCTGCCCAGAACTACAATATTGTTGAAGATCTAGCCCAAGCATCGTCTGTGATGTTAGCCCTTGAACTCCTTCAGAGTTGTCCTATACAACAGAAGGCATTGTTGAAAGCTATTGGTGGAATCAACCCTACAAATACGAATTTAATAATTTTTGACTTGGAAGATCACATTCCAAGGTTACCCCCTCAACTCCCATTTCAAATACAAGTTATTGTCTCCAACAAAAACATTTGTAGAACAGTTATTGACGAGGGTGCCTCGATGTGTGTCATGTCTATTACCTGCTGGAAAGCCATCGACTCTCCTCCTTTGACTGGATCCCACAACATGCTCAAAGACTTCAATGGCTCTGGTTTTAAGCCTTACGGTGTCCTCCCTTCATTTTCTATTACGTTAGAGGGAAAAATGGTCCAAGTTGAAGTGGAGGTATTTGATGCTCCTCTCGATTACAAACTTCTACTTGGTCGTAGCTAGATTGATTCCATGCATGCAGTTGTATCGAATCTTTTCTGTGTCGTGTGTTTCCCACATCAAGGAAAGGTAGTCACCATCGACCAATTAGCCTTCTTTCACTCCGATGCATGTATCGAAAATGTACCGTTCATTGCAAACCCCCCCGGATACGAGAACATCGGTGTGGGTCTTCTTAAAGATTCCTCGTTGATGGGTACTTTCCCCATCCCACCACCCGATGTTCCACATCTGTCTGTCGCCTCGATCAACATGATCTCCACCTCTATTCATGGAACCCCAGTGCCTCACGACCCATGGATGGTACCCAACCCCGACAATCATCTTCGTTATGGCGACGAAATGCCTTTGAGTCTGGTCAAATCCGCCTATCAAGCCATTCAATCAACAACCCCTTCTACCCCCTCTCTTGGTGATTTATCTCTAGATCCATTCCACGTCATTTTTCCCATGGATGAGATGATTATGTATGTTATGGAAGACACCCCCTGGGACGATGGACATCATCATTCCATCCTCTTCCTGGAACAACACACCATCGAGGGTTACCAACGGATCTCGACCCCGTCGACCGTTGTCGTCATTTCTACCGTTCCTGAGTCTACACATGATCTGTTCTACGAAGGGAACTTAAGTAATATCTCACCCACCATCTCCCCTCGACATATCCATAAAACATGGAATTGTCGAAAATGTGCATATCGGAGCTTCCTGTTCCCCTGATGAAATTGTCACCTACAAGTCTCTTTTCAAATAATTTTTTGACATCTTCGCTTGGAGCTATGAAGAAATCTCAGGTATTGACCCCGACATTGTGATACATGAGATTAAGACATACCCAGACTCTAAACCCATCCAGCAACAACTTTTTCCATTCCACCCATGTAAAGCAGTTGCTATCAAGCTTGAAGTCGAGAAAATTCTCAAAGCCGGATTTATTTACCCGATGGCTCTCACTAACTGGGTTTCCAATCTTGTCTCGATCAACAAGAAACACGGCACAATCCGCATGTGCATTGATTATAGGGACATTAACAAAGATTGTCCTAAAGACAACTTTCCTACCCCCTTCATCGACCAGATCGTCAATGATTGTGCCGGAAGTGAAATCTTCTTTCTGATGGATGGTTTCTCCAGATATAATCAAATCAATATTGTTCCTGCATACCAATACAAAACCGCTTTTATTTGTCCTTGGGGCACTTTTGCCTATCGGAAACTTCCTTTTGGTTTAAAAAATGCCGACACAACTTTTCAGCGTGCTATGTCTTACGCCTTCCATGATATCAAGTACATCGTACAATCATATCTAGATGACTTACCCACTCATTCCATGTGCCATGTAGATCATCCAATACACCTCCGCGCCATTTTCCTTTGATGTCGGTTTTACCATATATGCTTGAATCCCCACAAATGTGTTTTTTGCGTAGAATCCGGCCGAATTCTAGGATTTATTGTTTCACGTCAAGGGATCAGGGTCGATCCTTTTGAAGGTCGAGGTGATTCTCAATCTCCCTCCTCCTTCCTCACTTCGCCAGTTACAAAGTTTGCAAGGGAAGGCAAAATTTCTTCATCGTTTCATCCTGAACTATGTCGAGCTAACTCTTGGATTTACACGACTGCTCAAGAAAGGGTCTGAGTTCATATGGGATACCACTACCAACAAATATTTCGAAGCTTTGAAACTATCTTTGACACATACCCCATTACTCTTCCCCCCTGATTATAGTCGGGATTATTTCCTTTACCTCGCATAGCTTTGGACTATACCATCACTATGGTTCTCGTCCAGGAGGATGATTCTCATGACGAACATGTCATTTATTACTTGAGTCGAAGTCTTACGACTACTGAAACCAAGTATGTACATGTTGAAAAAATGGCCTTGGAAGTCGTCCAAGCAGTTCAACGTTTCTGGCACTATATCCTCTCTCGCAAGACTATGGTAATTTCTAACTGCAACCCTATGCAACACATTCTTACACGCCAACTGCTAGGGGGAAAATGCTCCAAATGGATTGTGATACTCTAGGAGTTTGACTTGGAATTCAAACGCACCAAGTCCAAGAAATCCTTAGTGTTTTCCGAGTTTATATGTGACCTTCCCTACCCTGAGACGAACAATGTAGAAACAAATTCATTACCCGATGAATCCCTTTTCCTGATTAGTTCCAATGATATTTGGTATGGAGATATCATCATATATCTCCAAACCCAAACTTTCCGGCCCAATTTGTCTAGTACTGACCACTGTCAAATATGCTACCAAGATCGTCAATATATTATCCTCGGCGATACTCTTTATCGTCATGGGATTGACTCTGTTTTTCGACGCTACCTCATGTTTGACGAAGCTAGGAAATCCCTAAATGACTGCCATTCTAGAGCTTGTGGTGGTCATATATCTGGGTATGCTACTACCCAGAAGATCTTGCGAGCAGGGTATTTTTGGCCTTCTTTATTGAATGATTATATAATTGTCGTCCAACAATGCCATGCTTGCCAGACCTACAACAATAAAATTCGGTCGCACCCTGCTCCTCTACACCCTGTGGTCTCCGTTGGTCCTTTTGCAAAATGGAGTATCGATTTCATGACATGTCACCCTCACTCAGCCATGGGGCATGGATACATTATTGTAGCCGTAGATTATTTTACGAAATGAGCCAAGGTGATGCGAACATTTGGCAATACCAGAAAGACTGTAGCATTATTCATATTCAGTCACATCATAGTTCGTTTTGGTGTTCCTCAGGCTATCGTTATTGATCACGGTAACCACTTTAGAAACTTCATGATGTCCGAACTCACTAAAAAGTTGGGTCTTCGCCATGAAAACTCAACACCATATTACCCACAAGCCAACAGCCAAGTCGAAGCAATCAACAAATTCCTCATTACCATGCTTCAACGAATGATAGGGATTCACAAAATGAGTTGGCACACGATGTTGTTTTCAACATTATGGGTTTACCGGACATCTATTAAGTCTGCTACTGAGTTTACACCATTCCAGTTAGTCTATGGTCTAGAATCCATCCTGTCGATTGAATGTGAGATACCTTGGGACCTGCATGCCTTAATGGCAGGTCTCTTCGCTTTCGACAGGGATTCTCATCATTGATCCCTGATCTAGAGATTCTGCCGAATGTTCGACTTCAACTCATGTATTTGCATTCACTTGGATTGTACTTTGGTACCTTGGGAGTCATTGACATCAATGGTGATTTCTCTCACACTTGTTAACGGTTTCATCAATGACTGGTAATCAAGTGGTTTCTATCATGTTCGACTTCAGCACATGTAATCGCATGGCTAGATTCGTACTTTCAGGTGACGGGATTGAAGATCCTGGGTCTCATCTTTTTTATCCAGGCTGCGATGGAGTATGTATGATTTTCCTCGGCACATAGATCCACTTTGTATGTCATGTGGCTATGTCATATTAATTTAAGTCTTCTTTCATAGATCCATAGTGTATTCCTGGTGGCTATGCATCATTTTGACGCCATGGATCCATGGTGTATGATTGGTGGCCATGACCTACATTTATGATTTCATTTATTTGTGATCTGAGTATGTGAATGCCTACCTCAGAACTAGTATTATATTTTGTAGATGCTTTGTTGTTTGGAGGTTTTTGATTAGGTGCGCTCCTGGTTTCTGACACACACATGCAGTTTACAAAGTATTTTGGCTGCCACAAATTCCGGCCTCATACTTTGGGGGGAATTTTGTTACACATGATTTTGGTCACTCTAGTGATGTTTCAATAGTGATGTATTCAGGCTCCCAACAAGGACTTTTTGCCTGAGAAAAGTGGCTCCTGTCTTCTTCCAAAAACATATTTTTAAGATGAGTTCGCAGGCTGCCTATGGTATAGGGTGCGAGAATCCTTCATTCTCACAGGCCACCCACACTTAGGGTGTGAAATGTTCGCAGGCTACTCCATAGATAGGGTGAGAACCTATTTTTAATCTTGGAAAGGAGAAGAGGTCTTGAGGGTTCTAGAAGGGAATCTTCTAGAAAATGAGTTGGCATTCGCATGGTTTTCATTCTACTGACTTCTCATATTTGGTGGGATCATCCTCATCCATTTAACCATCTCTCATTCTCCTATATATTGAAGGGTTTCTCATGGAAAAGGTTAAGCAATATTGAATGAAGAAATGGTGAAAGAATTGTGTGAAGAACCCTACTTGGACAGAAGCTTGAAGACTCTATTTGGTCTATCAAGAGGTATTGGATCTTCTTCATGCAAGTGCAGAGAAAGTGTGTGTGTTGGAACCAAGGGTCATTGAAAGGAAGCTTGCAACATCAAGGTGATCAGGTTGTATCTTCTACTTTCATTTAATATGATACAGCAGCATGTCCCTTTCCCATAAAGTCACTTTTACTTTATTGCGTAACACCTTGATCATATGCATAGGTTGACATTGAATATATTTTATTATCTTCACTTTCGTTGGTTTGTGTTGTCTTGGACCTGATCTCATAAGAACACCGGAGCGAAGCGGGAACAACAGAGACCTAAGGAAACAATACAAATGTATGTCACTTGTTTCTTCTTATTAGTATATTCAATGATCACAACTTAGGGAAAGAGTTGTGTCCTATCATGTTTTGTTCTAGATCCAAGTGGATCTAGGGAGATCTATTAGTGTCCGCACCTACCAATTTGCCCGATAACAATCATCATCATTATCATTGTCATCGTCATTGTCATGATCATCATCGTCATCGACATTAACCCTGCAACATCGACCAACAATGGTCATGTCGACTACTCCTCTAGGTAAAAAACATAGTCATGATATTTGCATTAATGAAACACTATGTACATGAACAATAATAACTTATAACCATGTCCTTCTAATGCTTTCTATTTTTGTAGTGGATGCTCTTGTAGTGCAACAACGTCCATTGGTATGTCGTGCTATTAGAAGTAGTACAATGGTTGAGATGACATATAGTCATGGAGCAAGACCAGAAGGGGGTCTAACAACTAAAGGAGATGAATACCAACGTATTTCTAATGATTTACTGAAGACTTTTATGAAAAATAAGAAAAATAAATTAAATAAGTGATTGTAGATATTTTTAGGACAAAAAATATTTATATTATAAATTATTAGTTGTGCAATATTTGTTTAAATTAATATACATTATTGGGTATGGGGAACTGAGAGTGATGCGAGGGGGGGAGAGGGGAAAAATGAGCTTCCACCTTCACGTGGTTGGCCCTATTTAGTAAAGA
>JASDQU010738518.1:63599-78727 GCA_032191745.1 Picea mariana | reverse complement strand
GGATGAGATGATTATGTATGTTATGGAAGACACCCCCTGGGACGATGGACATCATCATTCCATCCTCTTTCTGGAACAACACACCATCGAGGGTTAACAACGGATCTCGACCCCGTCGACCATTGTCGTCATTTCTACCGTTCTTGAGTCTACACATGATCTGTTCTACGAAGGAAACTTAAGTAATATCTCACCCACCATCTCCCCTCGACATATCCATAAAACATGGAATTGTCGAAAATGTGCATATCGGAGCTTCGTGTTCCCCTGATGAAATTGTCACCTACAAGTCTCTTTTCAAATAATTTTTTGACATCTTCACTTGGAGCTATGAAGAAATCTCAGGTATTGACCCCGACATTGTGATACATGAGATTAAGACATACCCAGACGCTAAACCCGTCCAACAACAATTTTTTCCATTCCACCCACGTAAAGAAGTTGCTATCAAGCTTGAAGTCGAGAAAATTCTCAAAGCCGGATTTATTTACCCGATGGCTCTCACTGTCTGGGTTTCCAATCTTGTCTCGATCAACAAGAAACACGGCACAATCCGCATGTGCATTGATTATAGGGACATTAACAAAGATTGTCCTAAAGACAACTTTCTTACCCCCTTCATCGACCAGATCGTCAATGATTGTGCCGGAAGTGAAATCTTCTTTCTGATGGATGGTTTCTCCAGATATAATCAAATCAATATTGTTCCTGCATACCAACACAAAACCGCTTTTATTTATCCTTGGGGCACTTTTGCCTATCAGAAACTTCCTTTTGGTTTAAAAAATGCCGACACAACTTTTCAGCGTGCTATGTCTTACGCGTTCCATGATATCAAGTACATCGTACAATCATATCTAGATGACTTACCCGCTCATTCCATGTGCCATGTAGACCATCCAATACACCTCCGCGCCATTTTCCTTTGATGTCGGTTTTACCATATATGCTTGAATCCCCACAAATGTGTTTTTTGCATAGAATCTGGCCGAATTCTAGGATTTATTGTTTCACGTCAAGGGATCAGGGTCGATCCTTTTGAAGGTCGAGGTGATTCTCAATCTCCCTCCTCCTTCCTCACTTCGCCAGTTACAAAGTTTGCAAGGGAAGGAAAACTTTCTTCATCGTTTCATCTTGAACTATGTCGAGCTAACTCTTGGATTTACACGACTGCTCAAGAAAGGGTCTGAGTTCATATGGGATACCACTACCAACAAATATTTCGAAGCTTTGAAACTATCTTTGAAACATACCCCATTACTCTTCCCCCCTGATTATAGTCGGGATTATTTCCTTTACCTCGCATCTTTGGACTATACCATCACTATGGTTCTCGTCCAGGAGGAGGATTCTCATGACGAACATGTCATTTATTACTTGAGTCGAAGTCTTACGACTATCGAAACCAAGTATGTACATGTTGAAAAACTGGCCTTGGAAGTCGTCCAAGCAGTTCAACGTTTCCGGCACTATATCCTCTCTCGCAAGACTACGGTAATTTCTAACTGCAACCCTATGCAGCACATTCTTACACGCCAACTGCTAGGGGGAAAATTCTCCAAATGGATTGTGATACTCTAGGAGTTTGACTTGGAATTCAAACGCACCAAGTCCAGGAAATCCTTAGTGCTTTCCGAGTTTATATGTGACCTTCCCTACCCTGAGACGAACAATGTAGCAACAGATTCATTACCCGATGAATCCCTTTTCCTTATTAGTTCGAATGATATTTGTATGGAGATATCATCATATATCTCCAAACCCAGACTTTCCGGACCAATTTGTCTAGTACTGACCACTGTCAAATATGCTACCAAGATCGTCAATATATTATCCTCGGCGATACTCTTTATCGTCGTGGGATTGACTCTGTTTTTCGATGCTGCCTCATGTTTGACGAAGCCAGGAAATCCCTAAATGACTGCCATTCTGGAGCTTGTGGTGGTCATATGTCTGGGTATGCTACTGCCCAGAAGATCTTGCGAGCAGGGTATTTTTGGCCTTCTTTATTGAATCATTATATAATTGTCATCCAACAATGCCACGCTTGCCAGACCTACAACAATAAAATTCGGTCGCACCCTGCTCCTCTACACCCTGTGGTCTCCGTTGGTCCTTTTGCAAAATGGAGTATCGATTTCATGACATGTCACCCTCACTCAACCATGGGGCATGGATACATTACTGTAGCCGTAGATTATTTTACGAAATGATCCAAGGTGATGCGAACATTTGACAATACCAGAAAGACTGTAGAATTATTCATATTCAGTCACATCATAGCTCGTTTTGGTGTTCCTCAGGCTATCGTTATTGATCACAGTAACCACTTTAGAAACTTCATAATGTCCGAACTCACTGAAAAGTTGGGTCTTCGCCATGAAAACGCAACACCATATTACCCACAAGCCAACAGCCAAGTCGAAGCAATCAACAAAGTCCTCATTACCATGCTTCAACGAATGATAGGGATTCACAAAATGAGTTGGCACACAATGTTGTTTTCAACATTATGGGTTTACCGGACATCTATTAAGTTTGCTACTGAGTTTACACCATTCCAGTTAGTCTATGGTCTAGAATCCATCCTGTCGATTGAATGTGAGATACCTTGGGACCTGCATGCCTTAATGGCAGGTCTCTTCGCTTTTGACAGGGGTTCTCATCATTGATCCCTGATCTAGAGATTCTGCCGAATGTTCGACTTCAACTCATGTATTCGCATTCACTTGGATTGTACTTTGGTACCTTGGGAGTCATTGACATCGATGGTGATTTCTCTTGCACTTGTTAACGGTTTCATCAATGACTGGTAATCAAGTGGTTTCTATCATGTTCAACTTCATCACATGTAATCGCATGGCTAGATTCGTACTTTCAGGTGACGGGATTGAAGATCCTGGGTCTCATCTTTTTTATCCAGGCTGCGATGGAGTATGTATGATTTTCCTCGGCACATAGATCCACTTTGTATGTCATGTGGCTATGTCATCTTAATTTAAGTCTTCTTTCATAGATCCATAGTGTATTCCTGGTGGCTATCCATCATTTTGACGCCATGGATCCATGGTGTATGATTGGTGGCCATGACCTACATTTATGATTTCATTCATTTGTGATCTGAGTATGGGAATGCCTACCTCAGAACTAGTATTATATTTTGTAGATGCTTGGTTGTTTGGAGGTTTTTGATTAGGTGCGCTCCTGGTTTCTGACACACACATGCAGTTTACAAAGTATTTTGGCTGCCACAAATTCCGGCCTCATACTTTGGGGGGAATTTTGTTACACATGATTTTGTTCACTCTAGTGATGTTTCAATAGTGATGTATTCAGGCTCCCAACAAGGACTTTTTTCCTGAGAAAAGTGGCTCCTGTCTTCTTCCAAAAACATATTTTTAAGATGAGTTCGCAGGCTGCCTATGGTATAGGGTGCGAGAATCCTTCATTCTCGCAGGCCACCCACACTTAGGGTGTGAAATGTTCGCAGGCTACTCCATAGATAGGGTGCTAACCTGTTTTTAATCTTGGAAAGGAGAAGAGGTCTTGAGGGTTCTAGAAGGGAATCTTCTAGAAAATGAGTTAGCATTCGCATGGTTGTCATTCTACTGACTTCTCATATTTGGCGGGATCATCCTCATCCATTTAACCATCTCTCATTCTCCTATATATTGAAGGGTTTCTCATGGAAAAGGTTAAGCAATATTGAATGAAGAAATGGTGAAATAATTGTGTGAAGAACCCTACTTGGACATAAGCTTGAAGACTCTATTTGGTCTATCAAGAGGTATTGGATCTTCTTCATGCAAGTGTAGAGAAAGTGTGTGTGTTGGAACCAAGGGTCACTGAAAGGAATCTTGCAACATCAAGGCGATCAGGTTGTATCTTCTACTTTCATTTAATATGATATAGCAGCATGTCCCTTTCCCATAAAGTCACTTTTACTTTATTGCGTAACTCCTTGATCATATGCATAGGTTGACATTGAATATATTTTATTGTCTTCACTTTCATTGGTTTGTGTTGTCTTGGACCTGATCTCATAAGAACACCGGAGCGAAGCGGGAACAACAGAGACCTAAGGAAGCGATACAAATGTATGTCACTTGTTTCTTCTTATTAGTAGATTCAATGATCACAACTTAGGGAAAGAGTCGTGTCCTATCATGTTTTGTTCTAGATCCAAATGGATCTAGGGAGATCTGTTAGTGTCCGCACCTACCGATTTGCCCGATAACAGTCATCATCATTATCATTGTCATCATCATTGTCATGATCATCATCGTCATCGACATTAACCCTGCAACATCGACCAACAATGGTCATGTCGACTACTCCTCTAGGTAAAAAACATAGTCATGATATTTGCATTAATGAAACACTATGTATATGAACAATAATAACTTATAACCATGTCCTTCTAATGCTTTCTATTTTTGTAGTGGATGCTCCTGTAGTGCAACAACGTCCATTGGTATGTCATGCTATTAGAAGTAGTACAATGGTGGAGATGACATATAGTCATGGAGCAAGACCAGAAGAGGGTCGAACAACTAAAGGAGATGAATACCAACGAATTTCTAATGATTTACTGAAGACTTTTATGAAAAATAAGAAAAATAAATTAAAGAAGTGATTGTAGATATTTTTAGGACAAAAAATATTTATATTATAAATTATTAGTTGTGCAATATTTGTTTAAATTAATATACATTATTGGGTATGGGGAACTGAGAGTGATGCGAGGGGGGGAGAGGGGAAAAATGAGCTTCCACCTTCACGTGGTTGGCCCTATTTAGTAAAGAATAAATTATTCTTGGAACCAAGAGGAGCTCATTAAGGTATTCCTATTATTCATTTAATTATATTTTTTTAGAGATTATTGAATGTAATTTGACATCATTTTTTACGATATCGTGATCAATATTGTCATCATCATTTTAATTCTCATTTTCATTGTCATTTTCATCATCAATATCATTAATTCCATCATCCTTTTCTTCCGTTGTCATTATCATCATCGTGATCATCATTGTCATTATCATCATCATTTCCATCGTGATTATCATCATTGTCATTTTCATCATCATGATTGTCAACATTTCCATATTCATCATTGTCTTCCATTGTCATCATCACCATCGACATCATCATCGTGATCAATATTGTCATTGTCATTGTCATCATCACTGCCATTGTCACCATCAAAATCATTGTCATCATCACTGCCATTGTCACCATCAAAATCATTGTCATTGTCATCATCAAGATCGTCAATGTCATCATCATTTTCTTCCTGCATTATCACTATCATCATTGTGATCATCATCATCTTTGTCATCATTAGCATGATCATTGTTAGAGTCAGTGTCATAATCATCATTAATGTAATTATCATCACCATTGTCATCATTATCATCATTCTCATTGTGATCATCGTTTTCATCCTCTTTGTCATTGTCAATATTGTCATCGTCATTGACGAGTTATTTCCATTGTCATCATCATCGTTGTCATTGTCATCATGATAATCAATGTTGTCGCTGTGATCCTCCTCCTCCTCATATTCATCATTGCCATTTTCATCATTATCATCATCATTGTCATCATCATTGTCATCATTATTTTCATCGTCATCATCATCGTCGTAGTTGTCATTGTCATCATCATCGTCGATGATGACATCCCTAATCCTTGCAACCTCTTTACATCGTATTAATATGACTGTTTATATCATGCCCAACTCACTAACCTACAGAACCATATTCGCCTAACCACTTATATCTATAACACCTAATCCCTAACCTTGGTAACTCCTAAGTCCATTAACCCCCATAATTGTTAACACCTAACTCTTTACCCGTAAACATTATAACCCCAACAACCTTAATATAAATTGTATTATATATAAAACTTTATTATAAACTGTATTATATATTTGTTACATAGAATAATTTATATTATATAATATAAATTGTATAATATATTTGTTATACTATATGGTGTTTTAATAACACATATTTTATAAAACCCTCCAAAATGAAAAACCTACAACAAATTGCAAAACCAAAGAAAATGACAAACAAAACCCTCCCAACATGAGCAAGACCCTGACATCGAATCATTCTGACAGACTACCGAAGGTGATACAAAGGAGGCCCTAGCTTGAGTGATAGAGGAGACTCCAGACCAACAATGTTGCCTAAATCTATAATTTTTTCTAACCCCTTACAAATGCATCATAGATAATCAACATGGATTGTAATAGAGGAGTTTTGAAGATCAAGGAAAAGCCAAATTTTGTCTCATTTGAAACCTCCCCTAATTCAAAACCTTTGAAACCATTGATCTAGGGTTCCTCTCAAAGGTAGAGTCTGGGCCAATAATCATCAAAATATAATGAAGAAAGGAATTAGTTTCAAAGAAAAGATGAGCATCAGGCTTTCCAGAAATCTTAGAAGTGTCTAAATCCTAGAAAAGACCAAGTTCACCTTTAGATTGGCATTGTTTGTTAATGTACATTTATGTAGGTTCTAATATTTTATAATTTTATGTAATCATATCAACTTCAATGTCAATGAAATTACAACATACAGAGAAACATTGATTTCTAATTGTAGGTATGCATTATAGAAGTTCAAATCTACCAAATTCCAACAACGTTATTGCAATTACACTGGAACCATAAAAGACATTGTCCATTTGGGCCAGATCAACACAGAAAGGGATGAATTCAAATTGTCCTCCCAACTTTCAAATGAGCAGTTTTAGTGTATCCTTTGCTTGAAATCATATTTGACAACCTTGTAATGCTTGTGCATGATGGTTACAATCCGCCTATCATCTATGTGAATCAACTTTCAAAGGTATATTCAATGTAAATTCAAGAACATACATAATTGTGTGAATCTTAGTGTCTCCTAAATTAATTAATTATCTAAATCCTAGAAAAGACCAAGTTCACCTTTAGATTGGCATTGTTTGTTAATGTACATTTATGTAGGTTCTAATATTTTATAATTTTATGTAATCATATCAACTTCAGTGTCAATGAAATTACAACATACATAGAAACATTGATTTCTAATTGTAGGTATGCATTCAGCCATTGATGCATTATAGAAGTTCAAATCTACCAAATTCCAATAACGTTATTGCAATTACACTGGAACCATAAAGGACATTGTCCATTTGGGCCAGATCAACACAGAAAGGGATGAATTCAAATTGTCCTCCCAACTTTCAAATGAGCAGTTTTAGTGTATCCTTTGCTTGAAATCATATTTGACAACCTTGTAATGCTTGTGCATGATGGTTACAATCCGCCTATCATCTATGTGAATCAACTTTCAAAGGTATATTCAATGTAAATTCAAGAACATACATAATTGTGTGAATCTTAGTGTCTCCTAAATTAATTAATTATTATGTATGTGTGATGTTCCAATTATTTGCTTAATGAACAATATTTTATTAAGGTTATGCGAATATTCACACTTCTTTTCATAGTTGTACATCTTGTCTCCTCGTCTTCTCTTAAATTTGAGGTTTACATGTTTTATTTCTGTTGGAAATATATAAGGTACACGCATTGATTTGCAACTTTTATACAACCTCCCTTTATGAGATATTTTAGTGGCCATTCGTATTGTAGCTTGAAATCCATACTTGTATTGTAGCTTGAAAAATGGTATCTTGTACCCCAGAGACATGACAAAATTTGACATGTGGTAGGGTGATCGTGGGAAGGCACCAGCCAGCTCGCAACAAGTAAAGCGTTGATTTTGATATGAATTATTGTTGACAATAATTCAATTAACTTTTTTATTTGTTGATCTAGACGAGCACACCAAAGCACGATGATCAAAGTGGTGAAATATATGGTTCCCTCAACCCAATTGAAACAAGTAGAAAGGGCTTGTGAAAGGTAAACAAAGAACTCCTTCAATTGGCTAGTTGTATGCCTACAAAGGAGACCACAACAAGGATGAGAGAGTTAGATCACAATATATATCAATATGTGGTAAACTCCATTTTTAAAATAGATTATTTATGGCATATATTAATTTATGAATTTTTGTTTCGTATGTTTATTTGATCTAAACTAAAAACAATTTCTTTCTATGAAAATATTTGAACCAACACAAGATCTTGGTCATGGGGACACTCTTGGTAGAAGTGGTGCACAAACCCCACGACACCCTATCACGAGCCACATACCTTTGAGGCTATTTTCCTCTCTGTGTGTAGTTCAGACGACTACAGCTCCTAGGGCCCATGAGACGCCCCCACTATTCATTCCAGACCATGGTGGACCTGATGGTGTAGTAGATGGTGAATCTCATGAAGAAGAGTCTACACACTGCTATCCTAGAGCAACACGTGTTCAAAGCACGGGAACAATATTGGTCAAACTTTTGATTTACGAAAACTTGGCTCCCTTGAAGACACCACAAGTCCAAGATAGTTATTAATATCTTAGTTAATTCCTATTATTTAAATATTGAAACCTGCATCTTTCAAATTATTTTAAACTAATTATCATATCTTTTTGTAGGAAACAACATTTTTTACAGGACTTTGCATGAGAATGCCTTAGAGACTTTTGGGCCCACCATTCACACACGGTGGAATTCCCAAAAAATGAATTGAAAGACAAACTTATTAACCATTTGGTCGGCATGTTTGGTGATTCGTTCAATAAACAAGATATCACCTCGAAGGCAAGTACATATTTGAAATATGTCAGAGACCAATATAGGAGTCGATTGGTAAAAAACCCTAAGTATGATCATCCCGTCGCCATTCCTGAGAGGGAATGGAAGAATATACTGGAGGATGCAAAGGAGATTGCATTGAGACATGAAGGGAAGACACCACCTGGCCCTGGAAGGTAAATGATAATTTGAATTGAATATGTCGAAATTTATTTAGTTGACCTATAGAAAAAATTGTGTTGTCTAATTACATATTTGAAAATTTTCATAGGGTCTCAGACACGTCAAAAGCCACCAAGGCAAGACTGAATAAACAAGAGCAACACAAACTTGGCCAAGGTGGTTACCTAAGATTAAAATAGCGAATTGTAAGTATCGAATAATTTTACCATATTATTCATATCATCATACAATATTTTTTAATTGTAACCAATAAGGAAATTCATCGTATTATGCAATGCAGGGAGATACGTTCAACAGTGCGGCCACCACAAAATACATGAATATTGACTTCCAATTCAACTTTCAAGCAATGGTTGAACATCGAAAAATCTTGGGGCAAACACAATCGACTCACCCTTCAAGCGAGATGGTAAGTAAAATGACAAAACTGCAATTGTTCATTAATTGTAAGTACAATATAGACGATTGATTTATCACATCAATTAACGATTGATTTATCACATGGTTGGCCCTGTTTAGTAAAGAATAAAGTATTCTCGAAACCAAGAGGAGTTCATTAAGGTATTCCTATTATCCATTTAATGATATTTTTTTTAGAGATTATTGAATGTAATTTTATGTGGCATTTTATGTTCTCCTTTAACATTGATGTTTTCCAATGTTCAATGTGCAGAAAGGCCTATTCCAAGGACTTGGTGATGCAGAATGCTTGCTCAAGTTAGTGATTGATTCAATGAACATTGACAACAATATTGATAAATTAGATGGCAGAAAAATATTAAGTTCCCATTTTAAAGTTTCTTGTACTAAGTTTGATTCTTTTCTTACTAAGTTATATGTTTTAATTTGTATCGGCTTGCTATTTTATATTGTTGAATTATATCTCTAGTTCAAAAAAATAACATCTTTTGTTTTGATTGTGTAAAACAAATAGTTTAATTAATGACCCCTATATCACCATCAATCTAAATCAATGCTATCATCTTTGAGATTCACACTTTTTTTCACTATCAAAATGATATAGAGATAATGAGAATAGTGTTCCCTTAGAATGCATTCCTGAACAAGGTAACACCCAACACATACTTCAAGAGAGATAGCCTAGGTTTCCTCCCTAAGGAGGATGCACCCACCTTGCCAACAACTTCCAACTCAACATCTATCACTTAAGGAGCTCATCCTCTTTTCAATCTTTCTATTTTGACTTGAGTGTATTGAGTGTACTCATGTAAATGCATCTTTCCATCCCTCCGACTATGTGCATGAGTTCTTTAATATTTCTTCATATTGTGTGGAAATATTGGGAGGTTTTGACACCCTCCAATAGAAATTTTACCATCCAAGCCACCTCATAAATCTATTGTCCAAATGGTATCATCCCTATCAAGAACACAGGAAGACATTACAATAGTACATTGAGGTGTTCACTTGGATTCACATTCAACTCCATATTCTAGATCTAGAGGAGGTATTTATTGTATCACCACTTGGGAGGTATTATTTTACACCCTCCAATAACATTTTGACCATCCAAGCTACCTCACAAATCTATTGTCCAGATTGTATCATCTTCGTCAAGAACCTACGAAGACATTACAATAGTACATTGAGGTGTTCACTTAGATTTGCATTCAACTCCAGGTTCTAGATCTAGAGGAGGTATTTATTATTAAATTTAATTCTAGTGTATTGGCTTTTGTTATATTCAAAGTTTAGATGTTTGAAAGTATTTCCCTTGAATAGGACTTGGAACATGCCTTGGAAGTTGAATGTAAAGTTCAATGGTGGACTAATTTCCAAGCATCCCAAAACCCTAACTCACATTCCAACCCTCACACTTAGAGTTCTCCCAATAGTCCTATAGCCTTTACTCCTCATCCAGAAAACCCTACATTTGTTATTCATTCTTCTCCTAGACCTGATCAATTGTGCCACTATCATTGCACCCAAGCTACACTATAACAAATAGCCATGCTTTCAACTATCCATATTCTTCTCAAGCACTATATATTGACTCGCCCTCTTGTCTTCCCAAGTCCAACATTACATCCTACACTTTGTATCCTCTAATGATTGCATAGACACTGAATTCTCTCACTTGCATTTTCTTTTTTTTAATTGAACACAAAGCACCTTCTTTCACCTCTACCAAAATTCCTAAATATTACGCTAGTAGACTACAAAGTACCATATAGGATTTCTCATCACCCCGAATTCATAAAAAAGTATAAAACCAAGAACTATATTAATCTCTTTAGATACAAGCTCTAGGAAATTATCACTATATTAATTCAATGGTATCATTTAGATATTCCTTCTATCTAGCCACACCAAAATCTGGGACACTAGGAGATTTTTTCTTAATCTTCCCTAGCAATGACATGTCTAGGTTTACATGAGTTTTAGCTCAACCTTGGGTGACAATGCTGACTCATGTACCTATCCTCTCTATAACATCATTGATTGGATCATTGATTATCGTCACACATATGGATTCAGTGGCCTCAAAATCCCTTATTTCACTTGGATTGCACTTGGACGTTGACCCCCTCAAATCTGAGTTTCTTGCATATGTCCCTACTTACATATATCCTAGAGAGGCCCCTGTAGGATGGCATCTCCACCCACAAGGTCCTGTGGGTAGGGATGCCATCCTACAGGTTTGCATGCATCCTATAGGCCTGTATGATTCCATCTCTACCCACAGGCCCCTGTGGGAAGGGATTCCATATTGTGGGCCTATAGGAATCAACTGATTTGTTTGAAGATGAATTCCACACACTTGATCTATTCTGTTTTCTAAATACAGAGATTTCAATTCCTTCATTAATACATTAAAATCTTGAGTGAAATTATTATTTACCATTCGGTAGCTACTTTCTAGCATTTGTTGATGTCTTTCTACTTCTTTTACAAGAAATATGTATTTGGTTATGTCATTTTTTTTTGAACATGGAAAAAATCTACTTCTACTGTCATTTTAGTGTCACTAAACTATTTATTCCAATCTCTTAAGTTTGTCCAAGACTTGTTAGATATCATCCTGCTATATCTTTCAACATAGTTCTCAAAGGTAGAGAGTACAACATCGATCTAGACATATGTGTGGGAAATGAAACTTCTTGAAATAAAAATGTGTATTCAACATATGTCCAATGTCAACATTGCCTTCTTTGATAAGTCAGGAAAAGTAACCCAGAAGCATAGAAACCCACAACTACATGCTCACATATAGGGCAGATATTTCCTTGTATGATTGGAGCAAAGCATGTTGTAAAATATGGACAAGGCATATCCTTCTGACCACAGTACGTAAGTGTAGAAGTTGCTTCACCAACAACAAAAGGATTTTTGAAGTTGTTGGAACACGCCTAATTTTGAGCTTTTGAACTTTATATTTTACCTCTTAGAAATAAAAGTTTTTACCCAAAAAGCAGAAAACTTAGAGAGTTGCCTTTTAATTTTAAATCAAATCCATTGGTTGTTATTTAGCAATAAGGCGCTTACAATATCTATCGTCAATGAGTTTCTTTCATTTGATCTAATGATCCTAATGATCTCCGAAGTTTTGAAGCCGTCTGAGTTTTAAAAGAAAGCCTTCAACGGTTGCTTCGCAGCTCCGCGCTCAGGGTATTCCAGCAAACAAAAACAATGAAAACCCTGAAACTCTGAAACCCGAAGATAACCACTCGTGACTTTTCCTAAATAAATCATGAACACGAGTCATAGGACACGTGTCCTTTAAAAACCTTTCCTTGAGTTGACACATGGCACTCATTTTTGACATTTACGTCGGATGATTCTCTCGTTTTCAAGTGACACGTGGAACCTCTCTTTTCTCGACACGTCATCAAAATGACATCATCCCTACCATGTCACTCTGAGAGATTACTCTTCGAGAGTTTTTGATTTCACAATCCCCGGATTATCAAAGCGTCGAAGCAAAGTGATTACAAAAAGTAAAAAGGGTTTTCAAGGAATTAATAAAACGGTTAACAACTTTAATGAGTCATGATTAAGAGTTAATTAATTACTTCACAGTTTCAGATTTCGAAAAATTTCCCTTGTGCTATATTCAAAACTTCTGAAGTCCGAACTTCTGAAATACTTAAAGTTAATACAACATGATTAATTAAGACTTAAAAGTGATTACTCAGAGATTAACTCCTCTACGAATTCAAACTTTGGGAGATTTCCACCCTGTCGCATCCAAAACTCTCAAACGCCAATCATCGAAGTATTAATGACATTTATGATTGATTAAGGATAATGATTTCAAATAAGGATTGTGAATCACCAGGTAATGAATTCCATTAAGTTTAATAAATTCTTCGTCAGTAAAGATATACGAAGATCAATAGACTTTTTGAATAAAGCACTTCGAATTTCAAAGTCATTTTTACCATTTGCAATTAGCAGTTTTTATCCAGTGTAGAGATTACAAACTTCTCTTGTCACAGGTAAGCTAATTGTGTTCCCTTGAGGATTATGGCACCACGAAAAGCTGCAAAGAAGCTTGATACATCGGGTGATGATTCAAATCCAAACGCAGATGTGCTATTAGACACAACTCCACGAGTTGTGGACACCATTAAAATGTGGACGCAGGTTTTTGATGTCTTATAGCATGAGATCATTAACTATCCAGATGACTCTGCCGAAGAAGACGACGGCTCCTTTAGAGCTAAGCTTAGACATGTAGCACAGTCATAACTACATAAGATCGTCACACGACTAAGAATCATACCCTACAACGATATGATAATATGGACCTTGGAACATGTTGACATCCAAACTAGGAGCATCATCAACCACCAGCAGGTCGTCGTCGACTCTTTCCGACCAGAGCACCTACAAGTAATGTACAAACTTTCCCCTACTCCTAAATACACTTATAATGCCGCATTTATTCTAGAGTTTGAGAGAAATGAATGCACCCAATACGCTAGAAATGGTCATGATATAGTCAAGACCTGGTGGGGACATCCGGAAAAATTCAGAGTTGACACTCATGGTATGTATGCCACGATGTCTTTAGATTCGCATATGTTATATGTAGCCATGATGCTCTGTCGCCTTTTTGGAAAGAATAATCCTACACATTTCTCAGTTGAGTGGGTAGCCATCATGAATGAAGTTGCTGAGGGTTACACCTTCAACTAGGCCAAAATGCTATCTGATAATTTGGCCAAGGAAATCGATGAGTATAAATCAACAAAATCAAAAGGGTAGCCTGCCCCTTTTTACATGTTGGCATATGTTATGGATGTAATTTGTTTCATGACCCCTTTTCCCCTGATGAACTAGAGTTGGACCTCGGCCAGTTCTGAACCAATTCATTTTTATCACTCCAAATTATGGGAGGAGAACGCCAAAGATTTCTTCTACGAAATCTCTCACAACATTGTAGCACATGTTCATGTAGCTATTTATGGTCACCCTCCGCCCCAGATTTCAAAAAGGATTATGGGGAACCTAGGCAAGCTTGCAAACTGGTTCATTGAGGAGAATTTCTCCTATATTAGAGTATTTGGCTGTTCGGTTCCTCCTCATGCCCTCCCACCATTTTTACCCGACAGGCTGGTGTGCAGAGAGGTGGCGTACCAGACAGTGGCAGGAGGTATCAACAAGGAGTTAAAAGAAGCACAGAAAAAGGTATGGCCGACTTTTCCCATTCAAGTTGGCATGCTCACATTGTTATATTTCGGTCACTCTAAAGTCAAGGCCACAGCCCCGGAGGATGTCAAATTAGTTGACATCGAATTCAAGAAGCATGATCCACATAGGATAGTGGAAAATCATATGGCTCAGTTTAACATGACGCGATACATCCATGAGAATTCTCCTTATGACGAAATGTTCAGAGGAGTTAGATCTTATGAGGAAGTTTGAAGCAGATTCTAGACTCTGTCCCCTGACCAACAAGATGGTTTCCTCAGCTTTCAAAAACACAGACGAAACAACTTACCAAAGATATTGCAAGGAGAGTCAATACCCACGCCTCCTTCACAGGAAGCTAGGCCTACAGGATATGAGCCAAGTTGCTCCATTAAGAACAAAGTTGAGGAAGTCCCAAAAGGCCCAGAAGTGTTATTTCATGAGATAAGAGAATCACTATCAGGATTGAATGATCCATAAGTGTTATCTCGGTTCGAAGCCTTCATGAATCCGAGACAAATTGTTCCTCATTCAACACCAGCTACTCCTACTGGCACCCTGAATACAACA
>JASDQU010738518.1:9997-28810 GCA_032191745.1 Picea mariana | reverse complement strand
TTTATTTAACAGTTTTATAAATATTTCTACATCATTTGACATTACAATTGTGACTCAGATAATGAGATACAACCTATGTATTGTCTTATTATTAATTTCATTTAAAGATTGTTTCTCAGAAAACTGAAAGTAGAAAAAAGCACTCATAAAACATTTCATTTAAAACCTTTGATGCCTGACATTATTCTTTGAGCCTTAGAATCAATCTCAGGAACAACAGAAGTCACAATTCAATTTTTTTTTTTTACATTCTACAACTGCCTCTCACATGCCTGCAGAGCTTGTCGAGCCTTTGTCACATGGTTTGCAAGGGGTTCACTTTCTAATAGTCATCAAGCAAAGTTAGCAGTTGTACTGAAGTTTCCTCCCTTGTAACAAACACCCACAGTGTTAAGCAAAGCCAACCTCAAATAAACTTTTTGAAAGTTGAAATGATTAAATAAGCTACAAGCTCTTGTCGTTGAACAATATCATCCTTAACTTCCTTTCTCTTGACCTGCATCTCAATACTTCACTAAACTTCCCATTTGTCATGGCTTATTACAATGCATGAAGATGAATGCACTTTCATTTATATATCAATATTTAAAAACTCTTCAATCTATTTTTCTTGTTTTACTTCTATCCAAAACTAGCTATAATTTATTTTTTTATTTGGTAATGTAAAACACTCTTTTCTATGTTATATTATATGAGAAATTTTTTTTACCTCCCACCATAAAACCCCTTTGGAATTCAACAAAGTCCAAACACTTTACAATAGACACCTCATTTTTATTTATTTATGAAAAGGTCAATTTAAGATTTAAGACATTAAACTTTTCATTGAACTTAAAAAAAATATTTAATGAATAGTAAAATGTAATAAACCAAAAAATAAAAAATAAAATAAAATCTTTAATAACTAATCAAATGTAATGAACCAAAAAATAAAAAATAATATATATATATAGTTAAAAACATATTATATCAATAATGATTATCAATATTGATCCCTATAAAATTATATAGATTTTAATAGTTAAAACTTTCCAATTGTGATGGTATTTCTTAAGTTCATAAAAACATGATGCATGTATAATTTAATTTGTTTTTTCTAAAGAAATTATTAACAAGAAGTTAGGACTTCTTAACTTCTCAATTTTCTAAAGTTTAGAGATTGTTTTATGTTTATAGGGTTCATCATGGTTTCATGAATATATAGGATTATGGTCTTGTTTTAGAGATATGAATGAATTTGTGTAAATAATAATAAGAAAGCATTTGTAATTTTTCATAAAGTATTAAAATTGTTTTTTAAATAATAACTTGATTATTTTTTAAATTGTAAACCACTCTAAAAAATGTTCATATAAAAAGCTACCAAAATTGTAATTTTGAAAATTTTAATACTTTATCAAAAAACATTCATTCTAGATTTAGATTTAATTGAGTACTATTAATCCATATCCATAACCATAAAACTAAAGTTTCGAGGTTTTCTATAGAACATTGATAAATATTGAAGGTTGAAATCCTATCTCTATAAAAACACTTACATATCATAGCATCTTTTAAGAGAGTTATATGTCACTTTAGATTATATATAAATAACTCTTTGAAAATAATATAAGTGAAAGTATAATTTTTTTTCATAAAATCTATTTTGATATATTTCTAATTTTTTAATGGAATAGTAAAAAAAATTCAGCATCTTTGTTTTTTATTTATTTTTAATAGAATAATATAAGAAATTCATCATCCTCCAATTATACAACAATTTATTGATTATGACTAAAAAATAAAGTTTTAATTATTCAATATATAATTAGGGTAATTTTTAATTATTCAGTATATAATTAGGGTATATTTGTTATTTTAAAAATTAAATAAATAATTAAAAATCAAAAATTAATTTTTTTTATTGATAATGTTTTCATTAAAAAATTATTTTTTTTTTAAATTTTGAAAGATATTATAATTTTTTTTACAAATTTATAAAGTTAAAATCATTTTGACTTTCAAGGAAAAGTTATATAAGGATTAATAAAAAAAGGTTATCTAAAAACTCATAATAAGAAGAAAGAGACTCACAAAAACTGGTTTTTGCAAGGGCTTCGTGTTGTCATTGACCTTACCAAGATCCCAATCTTTACAATTAAATTGCATTTCAATGTTAAAAAACAGAAGCTCTGAAAACAATAGCAACTTTACCAGACACGTTAGA
The DNA here is from genome assembly GCA_032191745.1 of Picea mariana. Taxonomy (NCBI): domain Eukaryota; kingdom Viridiplantae; phylum Streptophyta; class Pinopsida; order Pinales; family Pinaceae; genus Picea; species Picea mariana. The sequence goes on along the minus strand of JASDQU010738518.1, from coordinate 26,604 downwards.
GAATGCCACTGACAAATTATTTTCTTAATTAATACGGAGAAATTACCGAAATTCCACAGGCTTTGATAGGTAAGCATTAGGACATAGTAAAAAGGAAGCGAATTGAAATCATACTGTTTCCTGGTAGGCTTGGAATTTGAAGTTTTATTGGCTGTTTTTTTATACGTATTTGACCTTGGAAGTTTTATTGGATGTGCATATAAAATCTACATGTCATGGAATTAAAACTTTGAACTTGTCAAATGGATGTTTCATTGAATAGAATACTTTCATAAATTTTAGGTACTTAGTTTATTATAGATATTTTTGTAACTTATTTAGGTTGGGTAGTGAGAGGGATTGGACAAGGGTTTGTTGAAGGACTTAATATAATTGTAAATTAAATTTAATTAGTTTCACACTTCCAATTTGTATACAGTTTTAATGATTATTTGAATAGGATTCTACTAAATAGCTTTTCTTATTAGAATTGAATAATATAAATTTACATGAATTACTATTTTTTGTTGTTCAAAATCTATTTCTAAATGCAAAAATAAATTCAATATGCTAAAAAACACTTAGCTTTAACATGCTGAAAAACTCTGTTCTCTTTCTTCTTCTTTTTTAAACTACAACTTTTTGACATAGGGCAAACTACAACTTTCTTCTTCTACTATGATTCCAATTAAAAAAAAAACAAAAAAAATTAGACTGATTGCTATATCTCAAACTTCAATTTTCAGAAAAATAAAATACAAATAAGAAAAGCCTTAGTACAGACAATACATTCGTTAAGATATTCTCTCCCAATTTCAGCCAAAGATCTACATGCACGCACAGAAAATAATTGGTGCTTCATGAGCATTTGTAAATTTAGAAATGTATTAAGCAATTTGCAATGAATAAGCGTATAAGTTTAGTTTTTATGAATGTTTCAAATCTATGGAAAGAAAAGTATTGGGCAAAGTTTTGAGTATATATTTTATGGTGGGAATAACTGGAACAAAACTAATCATGTTTAGTTTAGTTTATTTTAAGACGTAGAATAATAATATTGATATAAAAAATATAAATTTGTTAAAATATTAGATTCGATTAAAACTAATCATATTCAGTTAATTTTACTTTGAGATGTAGAACAATAATGGTGATATATAAACATAAATTTGTTAAAAATGTCATATTCAAAGTAAATTATGTCAGTGACAATGCAACTAATCATGTCTAGTTAATTTTATTTTAAAACATGGAACAATATAAGATTTGATATATAAACATAAATTTTATTAAAAGACCATATTCAAATTAAATGAAGGCAATGACAATGACGTGGAACAATAAGATTGATATATAAACATAAACTTTGTTAAAAGACCAGATTCAAATTAAATGAACTAATAACAATGCACTGAAATGACTTTATGGTTCAATAAAATTGATATATAAATATATAAACATAAACTTTGTTAAAAGACTAGATTCAAATTAAATGAAGCTAATAACAATGCACTGAAATCACTTTATGGTTCAGTTATACAACTGATTTCAAGCTAATAACAATGCACTGAAATGACTTTATGGTTCAGTTATACAACTGTTATTGTTCCCTTACTAAACGACCAGATTCAAACTAGATGTTCAGCGAATTATTTCATGGTTCAATTATACAACTGTTGCCTTACTAAGAGACCAGATTCAAATTAGATGAACCTAATGACCATGCACTGATATGACTTTATAGTCTAAAATGTTGAGGAACTTTGGCCTTGGCAAGCGTTGTTTCATGTGGTACTTGTACTGTCTAGCAAGTCTGATATATTTGATTGGAATTTTGGATTTTCCAAAATTCCCAAAAAAAGTGTTTCTCGTGCTTTGCAATGTGTTCACAATGTTTTTCATAGGTCATTCTGCAGGAGATTCTTTTGTGCAAAGCAAACTCACATTTATGAGTTGATTGAGACAATTAAGCTTTTTATCTTCTTTAGTACTGTTCATACTAGTCTTCTTTAATAGATTCTTATCCACCACTTCCTCTGTTTGGTTTGGAAAACCAATACTCACCCATTTCTGCAAGTTTATCCCTTCCACAAAGATGTTGTGAGTGGGTTTCTTTCCAGACAGCATTTCTAATAAAACTATTCCATAGCTATAAACATCTCCTTTTGTTGTCACACGACCACCTAATCCATATTCTGCATTTTCACAAACCTTGAAAATAAAGTTTCTAATTCACAATTTTCAATAAGATTCATGAGTACATTCTGGCAGGCGTTGTTCAGTCTAGTTGGTACGGCCTTGACCCCTAGTACCAACTATCATCCTTGGACGAATGGACAGACCAAAATAGTCAACAAATGGGTGGAAGGCTATCTCAGGAATTATGTGGCAGGGCAACAGAAAGCGTGGGTGAGATGGTTACGCTTGGGGGAATACTGCTACAACACCACCCATCACATGTCCATAGGCATGACCCCATTCAGGGCATTATACAGCTATGACCCACTCTCTTTCGTGGAAATTGATTTTGGTGATAACAGGGCTCCAATGGTACAAGATTGGGTGCAGCAGAGTCAGGACATCCTCAGAGAGCTAAAGGATCATCTACAGAGAGCACATAACCAACAGAAGGTCCAAGAAGATAAGCACAGAGTTGAGTGTACCTTTGAGGTTGGTGATTTAATCTATCTAAGGCTCCAACCATACAGGCAAGCTTCTATAAAAAGAAGCGGAGCAGAGAAGTTACAACCACGTTTCTTTGGACCCTACAGGATCAGTGGGAAGGTAGGGGCCGTAGCATATGAGTTGGAGCTCCCACAGGGCAGTATGATACACAATGTCTTCCATGTGTCCTGCCTGAAGAGGGCCATCGGCCAACACTTCACACCCCTTGAGGCACTGCCTCCTTTGGACGAAGAGGGGCAACTGGTTTTGATTCCGGAGGAGATAATGGAGGTTCGTGAGAAGAGACTCAGGAAGAGAAGCATCAAAGAATACCTGATCAGATGGAAGGATTTACCCATTGAGGATGCCACATGGGAGAATGAACAGGTGGTACGTGAGACAGGTTTGGAATTGCTTGAGGACAAGCAATTTCTAGCAGGGGAGACTGTAATGTCCCCCACCTCTTGATGAAGAGGTTTGGGAAGACTTAGTGGTCTAGGCATCCCCACTAGACCATAGTCTCACACAAAGGGGAAAAGTCAACCAAACTAATGTTACATTTTTAAGTTGACTTAAGGAAAAGGTAAAGAGGACTAAAGAAGTAACTCAATGAAGGAATAGAGCGTTGGAGGTTGAGTTAGGAGTTGAACCTAGGGGTTAACTTAACTCAACAGGGAAACAAAAAAGAAGTATAAAGAGAAGGCTAGGGCGCACCTCTCATTTCATTTGGGATATTTGGTATTTGCTTGTTGATGCTCTTGAGCATACAATTTTGAGGGTTTTGATATTACAAACCCTAGAGAACAACTCAGTGGTGAAAGATTCAACTCACCTTGTTCCAAGCTTGGTCTCGGGGATGAAATACTCCAACCACACCATTCTACATTCATCAGCTATTTAGGAGGAGAGTAGGGTCGTACCAGTTAGGGCTTTCTAGCAGGGGCACACCATTGGTTGAGGAACAGTTCAATCCAGCCTATTGAGAAAGCTTTGGGAGGTTTCAACATTAGGGTTTTTCTTGGAGGCCCTTGCTCATCAGTTTGGATGCTTTCTTGAGGAGTTACCACGTCCCTATCATTGTCTGCAGGTTGGGATGGTTTTGGAGGAGAGAGGACGTTTTGGTGACTAAGTGATTCTCAGATCTATGAGGCTATACCTCAGTTCTGACCTTGAAACTTCTCTCAGGGTTTATGACTGCCCGATCTATCATCCTAGAGAGTTTCAGATGATTTAGAGGCCTTATTCAGCCAGGCTGAATTATTGAGTATATTCAGGGTTTTAGGAGGGTTGTACCAGTTTAGGGTTTCATTAGTTGGAGGAGGCATCAGTATTTGGGCTCCATTCTTCGGGAGGAGGGTACTCTTATCCTAATCTATCATTTGGTGGAGTTTAGCAGTGTTTGGAAGTCTTCTTCAGGAGGGTCGAACCCTTGATCTTCATAGTCTTCAGCAGGGTCGTACCAATAGCTTGAGGGTGAGGCCAAACCCTAGTTTTGCATTGGAGCGTTCATCTTGTATTGTAGCCTTTAGGAGGCCTACTTTATATTTATGAGAGCATTTTGTATGCAACTCATATTCTTGTCTTGAATCCATCTAAAGCTATTCAAGATCTGCTTCTCTATTGTATCAAGTGCTTCTTTCTTATAATAAAGTTCAGATCTTGTTTGTGGTTCCATATCTTGTGTATTACTGAGATCTTCATGTGTTGAAATGCATCTTGAACAAAGTGTGGTTGAATAATTGTAATAAACCCTAAGGCTGAAATGTTAGTGGCCAACCTACATACACAACAACAATAAGATAGATCAGGGGTAAGTTAGTGTTCCTAAGCAAAAAAATGGCTTGGGAACATTACACATCAAGCAAAGTTAACAGTTGTACTGAAGTTTCCTCCCTTGTAACAAACACCCATAGTATTAAGCAAAGCCAACCTCAAATAGACTTTTTGAAGATTGCAATGATTAAATAGGCTACAAGCTCTTGTCGTTAAACAATATCATCCTTAACTTGCTTTCTCTTGACCTGCATCTCAATACTTCACTAAACTTCCCATTTGATGTGGCTTATTACAATGCATGAAGATGAATACACTTCCATTTGGATATCAATATTTAAAAACTCTTCAACCTATTTTCCTTGTTTTACTTCTATCCAAAGCTAACTATAATTTAATTTTTTATTTTGTAATGTAAAACACTCTTTTCTATGTTATATTATATGAGTGAGTTTTTTTCATCATAAAACCCCTTTGGAATTCAACAAAGTCCAAACACTTTACAATTCACACCTCCTCATAATTAGATTTTTATTTAATTATGAAAAGATCAATTTAATACACTTCATTTTTCATTGAACTTAAAAAAAATCTTAATTAGATTTTTATTTATTTATGAAAAGGTCAATTTAAGACACTTTATTGAACTTAAAAAAAAATCCTTTATGACTAATAAAATGTAATAAATCAAAAAATAGATTTTTTATTAAATTTAAAAAACAAAACTATATATATATATATATAATAAAATGTAATGAACCAACAAATAAAATATATACACAATTAAAAACACATTATATCAATAATGTTTATCAATATCAATCCCTATAAAATTATATAGATTTTAATGGTTAAAACTTTCCAATTGTGAAGGTATTTCTTGAGGTCATAAGAACATGATGCATGTATTATTTAATTTGTTTTTTTTTTTTAAATTATTAACCAGAAGTTAGGACTTTCTAACTTCTCAATTCTCTAAACTTTAAAAAGTTTAGAGATTGTTTTATGTTTATATGGATCATTATGGTTTCATGAACATATAGGATTATAGTCTTTTTTGAGAGATATGAATGAATTTATGTGAATAATAATAAGAAAGCATTTGTAATTTTTCATAAAATATTAAAGTTGTTTTTTTTAATAATAATTTGATTAATTTTTTAAATTGTAAACCACTCTCAAGAATGTCCATATAAAACTATCAAAATTGTAATTTTGAGAATTTTAATACCTTGCCAAAAAAACACTCATCCTAGATTTAATCTTGTGATATTGATCCATATCCATGACCACAAAACTAAAGTTTGGAGGATGTCTATAGGACATTGATAAATTTTGAAGGTTGAAATCCTATCTCTATAAAAATACTTACATATCATAGCATCTTTCTAAGAGAATTATATGTCACTTTAGATTATATATAAAAAAATTCTTTAAAAATAATAGAGGTGAAAGTATATTTTTTTCCATAAAACTTATTTTGATATATTTCTAATTTTTTTAATAAAATAGTAAAAAAAAATCATCTTTATTTTTTATAATATAAAAAATTCATCATCCTCCAATTACACAACAATTTATTAATTATGATTGAGAAAATAAAGTTTTAATTATTCAATATATAATTAGGGTATATTTGTTATTTTAAAAATAAAATAAATATTTAAAAATCAAAAATTAATTTTCTTTCTTCATAATGTTTACATTAAAAAATATTTTTTTCATCATCCTCTAATCATACAACAATTTATTGATTATGATTGAAAAAATAAAGTTTTAATTATTCAATATATAATTAGGGTATATTTGTTATTTTAAAAACAAAATAAATATTTAAAAATCAAAAATTAATTTTCTTTCTTGATAATGTTTTCATTAAAAATATATTTTTTAACTAATTTTGGAAAATATTATAATTTTTTTTACAAATTTATAAAGTTAAAATCATTTTGATTTTATAAGAAAAATTATATAAAAATTAATAAAAAAAGTTATCTAAAAACTCATAATAAGAAAGAGAGTTTTCATTGACCTTTTTTTTTCCCGAAAGAAATTATCTCAATTTTATAAGTGATATAAAAACATTTACAATGCGCTGAAAACAAACCATAGCCAGCTCCGTTCTATAAACAGATCGGACAGGGTCTTACAAGAGAATACAATACCACCAAGTAACAACAGGTGGGCAAATAACAGTCAAAAAGCATGAACAGTTATCCCAGAACAATAACATCCGACTCATCTCAAGCTCTGACAGCAAACCAAAAGCAGCTATCGGCTCATCAATGGATGACAGCCACCGTCACCACACAGACAGGAAGAAACGAAACAGCAACCAGTGCTCACTGAACTTATCTCAAGGAAAGGAAAATTAGTCATTAGAGTTCAAAGAGATTGAAGGAGGAAGTCGGACTCTCCAGGTCACTGTCACAGTGGAAGATTGATAGTCTGTTGATCACTTGTTTTAGAGCCCGCTTAGAAAGTGCATCTGCCTCTGAATTGAAGGATCTGGGAAGATGACGGAAGGTGATATCGGAGAAGGAGGGGGCCAGCTGTTGCGTTTTTTGTTTCCAACCTTCCACATGGATGGATTGAAGACTACTCTTACGGTTGATCCAGTCAATGATTACTTTCGAGTCTCATATAACATGTAGATGATTTAGGGACCAACAGGAAGCAATCATAAGTGTGGCCCATAAGCCCAAGAGATCGGCTTTGGTGTTCGATCCCCTACCACAATTTAGAAACCACTTTGTCGTCCGCTACGGGTGGGATTTTAAGGTGCCTCCAGTGCCACAATAAAAGCCTGAGGACAGAGCCGCTCCATCAAAAAAAGCCACCGAGTAACCTTCTGGTAGGAAAGTATCCACCGCTTTTAAAGGAGGTGACTTGACGGTAGTCTGCTTCCACTGAAAAGAGGCCGGCGTTCTGTAAAAGACCGCCTGAAGGGAAGGGGTGGCGTCCTCAAAAAGGGCCCTCTTACGCTCAATCCATAAATGCCAGCAAACGAAGACGGATAGTGAAGGTGGCGCTGCTTGGGCAATGAACCAGTAGAAGAAACACTCAGATAAGGTGGCGTCGGTCCAGTGGAAGGAAAGGGTGTAATGCTGCAGAACACGTATCCAAATCGCTTGGGCAAAAATACAGTGAGTGAACAAGTGGTGGATGTCCTCCAAGGCTCTGCGACAAAGCACACAAAAACCCGGGCCCTGCCAACCTTTTCTGCGAAGCATCTCCCAAGTAAGGAGTTTGTCATTAGCGCAAAGCCAAATGAATAATTTGTGCTTAAGTGGGAGTGACCAGGACCATAAACGGCTGAGCCACGATGGCTCTGCAACGATCTCCCTCTCAGACAGCAGAGCAACATAAACATTTTTGGCAACCACTTTGCCAGATCCGTCTCCCCCAGTCCAAGAAAGGGCATCTCGAGAGTCAGAGAGTGAGAGGCCCGAGCATCTTAAGGCTACCGTATAAGAATCAAATTCCAGAGGTAAAGGTCCACCGAGAGCCAGCTCACTGCTATGTAACCAATGATGCGGTAGAGGAAAGGCATCAGTTACCTTCTTCAGTTGCGCAAGGGAGGACAGGTTCAGGGAAAGCAGGTGGGACCTGAGCTGTAAGGAGAGAATTGATTTTTCATCAAGGCCAATTATTTTGTCTCTGCCAATTTTTATTTCATCGCTCGCTCCAGGAAGCCAACGAAGCCAATGAAGAATAACTTGTGAGGAGGAGACCAGCCCTTTCCAGAAGGGGGATGCCCATCGCTGAAATAACTGAGGCTTTCGGAGCCAAGAGGTGAGGGGTCTGGCACCTAAGTATTTGTCTTTGATAACCCGTTGCCAAATGTTGTCAATGGAAACCACTCTCCAGAATGAGCAAGCCAATAACGTCGTGTTGAAGATAGAGAGATTCTTAAGTCCCCATCCCCCTGCCCTTTTTGGCCTAGAGAGTATCTGCCAGCTGCTAAGGTGGAAACGTCGATTTCCTGCAAGATCATTCCACAGGAAGTTGAAGGAGAGTCTGCGGAGCAGAGTGATAATTTTGGCGGGGACTCGTTCCAGATGCATCCAAAAAAATGCTAGACTTTGCAACACCGTCTTGACCAGGATAAGACGCCCCCCCAGGGACAACCATTTGTTGCACCAGAGTCCTATCTTCCTTTCAAAGGTAGACACCAACCAAGACCAATCAGATGCAGAGGATGCTCCCGGTTTAAGGTGGTACCCCAGATACTTGAATCCAATAGTTAAATCAGTGAAAGAGAAGGGGATGACGCCTTTAAGAGGAGAGATTTCAGTCTCAAAAAGACCCCAAAAGTGGACCGACGTCTTCAAAAGATTAATGGACAGTCCAGAAGCATAACAGAAAATTTGTAGAATGTCCATGATCGCCTTCCATTCCACAAAATCGGCTTTGGAAATTAATAGAATATCATCCACAAACATGAGGTGGATGATCCTGATGAGGTTAGAGACCTTAATACCAGAGATGCGGTGCTCAGCAAGGCTTTTTTGGAGAAGAAGGCTGAGCCCTTCCAGAACTAAGATAAAGAGGTAAGGCGATAGAGGGCATCCCTGGCGGAGCCCCTTCTCGCTCTTGAAAAATCTAGACGCCTCCTCGTTGATCAAAACAACAAAATTGGCACTTGAGACGCAAGACATAATCCAGTCAGTGAACATAATTCCAAAGCCAACAGAGTGGAGGATAAGTCTTAAAAATTCCCAGTCAATACTGTCAAAAGCCTTCTTGAGGTCCAGTTTCATGACCAAAGCCTTTTGTTTTTTTTGTATGATGCTATGAATGCACTCGTGTGCCACCCCGATGGCGTCTTGGATCCTTCTTCCCTTTAAGAACCCACGTTGTTCGGCTGAGAGACTCCTTTCCAAAACCGGCTTAATCCGACTGGCGATGACCTTGGAGATTAACTTGTAAACTAGATTGCATAGGGAGATCGGTCTGAAATCGTTGAAGGATACAGGGGAGTCTTCTTTAGGGATAAGGAACAAAAAAGTAGAGTTTAAACTAGATGAAATTTTACCTTTAATCCGTGCGTCCTCCACCATCAGAAGAAGGTCTGGGCCAACAAGATCAAAGAAATGGGTGAAGAAATCGGCCGTCCAGCCATCAGGCCCTGGACTCCTCTCCTTTCTGAATAGAAACAAAATATCCTTTATCTCAAGCAGAGTAACAGGCTTATACAAATCAGTGGCTTCAAAAGAGGATACCAAGTTTGGAAAAAGGCTGGCTGTAGTAACTTTTGCCGTCAGATTTTGACCACTGTTGGAAGATAATAAATTTTCAAAATAAGAGGCCGCTTCCCTTTTAAGAGCCTTCTGTCCACGGATGGTCCCATCTAAATCGGTTTCAATGGACCAGATAACCTTCTTATTCCTGTTGAGACTAACAATTTTATGGAATTATTTTGTGTTTGCGTCTCCCCATTTGAGCCAGGTCGCACGGCTACGGAGCCTCCAACTCTTTTCGTCTTCACGCAGAATAGCATTTTGATTTTCCTCCAAATCTTTTAATGAAGTCTCCTCATCCGTAGACAGGGCCGATGAAGTAGATTTTGTGATGAGATGCGTGATCTCCAACTCCAGCCTGTTCAGATTGAAGTTCACCGCCTCTTTCTTGCGTTTTTGCCAGTCTTTAGTGTGCGATTTTAGAACTTTCAGCTTCCATACTAATCTCAGCTGTGGATTAGTTTCAGAATGAAAATGATGGTCAGACCAAACAGAGTGAATCAGGGCAGTTAAGTCATGGAAGTCGGCCCAATGGTGATTGTATTTGAAGGGGAAAGGCTTGAATCTGAAGGGGAGGTTCAAGGTGAGAAGAATGGGCGCATGATCTGATACGAAGGGAAGAACAACTCGAGAGGTAGGGAAGACTGTGGAGGAGAATAGTTCATCGGAGAGAAGGAAGCGATCAAGCCGTTTGGCAATGGCTTCTGAGCCCCTTCTCTCATTTCACCAGGGAGGGGCGGGTTTAACTAGCACGATATCTATAAGATTAAAAGCCTTAAATAAGTCTTTGTAAGGGTTGAAACCTGCTCCGGACAGTGAGGGGGATCCCCAGTGTTCATCAGAAGAAGAGTAAGATTAAGATCGCCTCCCAGAATGAGATTAGAGAGGGAGAGAATACCACTATCAGCGAGGCACGTCCAAAAAAGTGATCTATCAAAGCAGGGGTCGTAGACATTTAATAATGCCAGATTCTGATCAGTGGCAAAGCAGCTGCCTAAACACAGGATACCTCCACAGGTCAAAAAAGCCTTTAAATGATCTCTGGATTTGAGTGATCCAGAAGTCTACGAAAGGAAGCAGCCTTGAGGGTGCCCCCGATCCCTCGAATGTTCAGAGAGAGCACTATCATTACTTGAAGAGTTTTCAATTGACCTTACCAAAATCCCAATCTTTATAATGAAATTGCATTTTAATGTTAAAAGTGTTGACATTGACCTGTCCAAGATCCCAATCTTTATAATAAAATTGCATTTCAATGTTAAAAACCAGAAGCTCTGAAAGCAATATCATAACAAAATTAATAAAAAAAATTATCTAAAAACTCATAATAAGAAAGAGAGTTTTCATTGACCTTACCAAAATCCCAATCTTTACAATGAAATTGCATTTTAATGTTAAAAGTGTTGACATTGACCTGTCCAAGATCCCAATCTTTACAATAAAATTGCATTTCAATGTTAAAAACCAGAAGCTCTGAAACCAATATCATAACAGAATTGAATTAATTAAGAAATAAAAACATGGATGGAACAATTTAGATTACATTTATCAGTATGATATTGAAGTTAAACCAATATCATAACAGAATTGAATTAATTAAGAAATAAAAACATGGATGGAACAATTTAGATTACATTTATCAGTATGATATTGAAGTTAGGTTAAAACAATAATTATAATTTTTTTTTTTAGGAAGGCAAATTACAAATCCCCCAATGTGATAAATAGGAAGAGTAAAGAAGAGGTTTTAGTCCAAACTTTAATGAAAACGATAGCAACTTTACCAGACACGTTAGAGAATGCCACTGACAAATTATTTTTCTTATTTAATACGGAGAAATTACCGAAATTACACAGGCATTAGGACATAGTAAAAAGGAAGCGAATTGAAATTATACTGTTTTTGTTTTCAGGTAGGCTTGGAATTTGAAGTTTTATTGGATGTTTTTTTTAGAGGTATTTGACATGTGGATACAAAATTTACATGTCAATATTTATTGGAGTCAAAAGTTTGAACTTGTCAAATGGATGTTTTACTGGATAGAATACTTTCATAAATTTTAGGTATTTAGTTTATTATAAATATTTGTATAGGTGTCAGGGGTTGGATAAGGGTTTTTTTTGGAGTAAATATAACAGTAAATTAAATTTAATTAATCTCACTTTCTCAATTTACATACAGCTTTAATGGTTATTTGAATAGGATTCTATAAAATAGTTTTTTACACTAACAATATAAATTTACATGAATCACTATTTTTTGTTGTTCAAAATCTATTTTTTTTTATCCAAAACTTAAAAATACTTCTTCCAACACCTAAAACTAAAATAAAGCTTTGATATAATTGTTCAGAGCACTTCAGACGGATTTCGGCGTCTTTTTCCGGATTGACAGCGCTCTCTAAACAACTCCCCCAAGGAAGCGTCTCTCTCAATTTATTCATGAGATTGAAGAATTCCCTCTGATCTCTTTCTTCTTTTTTTTTAAACTACAACCTTTTTGGCAGATGGCTTCAGTGATTCCAATATAAAAGATATTTTTAGACTGCATAAGAAAGTGCTGGATTGTTATATAAACAGTCAAAAACAATTCACCTGAAAATATTTTTAGACTGCATAAGAAAGTGCTGGATTATTATATATACAGACAAAAACAATTCACCTGAAACTTCAATTTTCAGATAAATAAAATACAAATAAGAAAAGCCTTAGTACAGACAATACATTAGTTTAGATATTCTCTCCCAATTTCAGCCAAAGATCTACATGTGCACAGATAAAATAATTGGTGCTTCATGAACATTTTTAAAGATAAAATAATTGGTGCTTCATGAGCATTTGTAAATTTAGAAATGTATCAACCAATTTGCAATGAATAAGCGTATAAGTTTAGTTTTTATGAATGTTTCAAATCTATGGAAAGAAGAGTATTGGGCAAATTTTTGGGTATATATTTTATGGTGGGAATAACTGGAACAAAACTAATCATGTTTATTTTATTTTAAGACGTAGAATAATAATATTAATATAAAATACATAAGTTTGTTAAAATACTAAATTTGAATTAAAACTAATCATATTCAGTTAATTTTATTTTGAGACGTGGAACAATAATGGTGACATATAAACATAAATTTGCTAAAATGTCAGATTCAAAGTAAATGAAGCGGTGACAATGCAACTAATCATGTTTAGTTAATTTTATTTTAATACATGGAATACGATTTGATATATAAACATAAATTTCACTAAAAAGACCATATTCAAATTAAATGAAAGCAATGACAATGCGAGACGTGGAATAATAAGATTGATATATAAACATAAACTTTGTTAAAAGACCACATTCAAATTAAATGAAGCTAATAACAATTCACTGAAATAACTTTATGGTTTAATAAGATGGATATATAAATATATAAAAAGAACATATTCAAATTAAATGAGGCTAATAACAATGCACTGAAATCACTTTATGGTTCAGTTATACAACTGATTTCAAGCTAATAACAATGCACTGAAATGACTTTATGGTTCAGTTATACAACTGTTATTGTTCCCTTACTAAACGACCAGATTCAAACTAGATGTTCAGCGAATTATTTCATGGTTCAATTATACAACTGTTGCCTTACTAAGACACCAGATTCAAATTAGATGAACCTAATGACCATGCACTGATATGACTTTATAGTCTAAAATGTTGAGGAACTTTGGCCTTGGCAAGCGTTGTTGCATGTGGTACTTGTACTGTCTAGCAAGTCTGATATATTTGATTGAAATTTTGGATTTTCCAAAATTCCCAAAAAAGTGTTTCTCGTGCTTTGCAATGTGTCTACAATGTCTCTCATATTAGGTCGTTCTGTAGGAGATTCTTTTGTGCAAAGCAAACCTACACTTATGAGTTGATTGAGACAATTAAATTTTTTATTTTCTTCAGTACTGTTCATACTAGTTCTTAATAGATTCTTATCCACCACTTCCTCTATTTGGTTTGGAAAATCAATACTCACCCATTTTTGCAAATTTATCCCTTCCACAAACATGTTGTGAGTGGGCTTTTTTCCAGTCAGTGTTTCCAATAAGACTATTCCATAGCTATAAACATCTCCTTTTGTTGTCACACGTCCACCTAGTCCATATTCTGCATTTTTACAAACCTTGAAAATAAAGTTTCGAATTTTCAATTTTCAATAACAATAGGAAGCTAATGGAAATGCATACTATACTAGCAGTTATCTAGTTCAAATTATACCTTGAAAATAAAGTTTCTAATTTTCAATTTTCAATAACAATAGGAAGCTAATGGAAATGCAAACTATGCTAGCAGCTATCTAGTTCAAATTATACCTGGAGGAATGTAGCCTGCGGTTCCTTTGAGTGCATGAGTGGAAGTGAATGTTGAATTATCAGAATTTGCAAAACATACAGTAGCAATGCCAAAGTCTGTTAAATATGCTGTCATATCTTCACCTAGCAGCACATTGTTGGGTTTCAGATCACAATGGATAACTTGCACGAAACAATCATGATGGAGATAAGTGATGCCCTGTGCAATGTCTATTGCTATATTCAACCTTTGAATCAAACTCAAACCACTTGAATCTTCTTGGTCATCTGGATATAACCACTTTTCTAAGCTTCCATTTGGCATGAATGGAAATAACAAGACTTTGAAGTTGAGGTCTGAATAACAGGTTATGATTCTAATCAGATTTCGGTGCCGAACTCTACGCAAAACATTGCACTCCCTATCAAAACTCTTATTTGCCCCTTCATTTTCCAAATTGAGAAGCTTGATAGCAACTACTGTGCCATCATTGAGAACCCCTTTGTACACTTTCCCAAAACTACCAACTCCTAACAAGTTGGCCTCACTAAATTCATCAGTCGCACTAATGAGCTCTCCATATGAAAGTCTTCTTGTAAGTCCCACTTCTAAGGATCTGACAGTTGTTCTAAGAATACGTCTCTTGAAATTTACTTTCCATAAGATACCCAAAAACAAACACCATAAAACAATCCTTGTAATTGCAACAATAACTATGATAACTCTTTTAAGATGTGAATGACTTTTATGTTTGCTACCGCACGGTGGCAAACTTACCCAACTTCCAAACAAATCAACATTTCCCATAAATGCTGTGTCACCAAGCTTTTTGAAAACTCCACCTTTAGGGACTTTCCCCGACAACTTGTTGAAAGAAAAATTTAAGTATTGGAGCATTTTGAGTTTTTCCAATGAAATGGGTATTCCACCTGACAACTTGTTGTAGGACAAATCCAAATCCTGAAGATTTTGAAGTTCACTAATTGAAACTGGAATCAGTCCTTCAATTGCGTTGTTGGAAAGATTCAAGTATTCCAATGCTTGGCAGCTTCTGAGTGCGCTTGGAATGTCACCAGTTAACAGATTTGCAGAAATATCTATAGCTTGAACCATAGACATCTTGCTTAATTCTGAAGGCACTGGGCCTTGTAATAAATTGTTTGAAAGGTTTAAATATATAGCTAAATTTGCAAGACCTGCAACCCCTGGAGGTATGTGCCCGCTAAGCCTGTTATATGATAAGTCCACTTGCAATAACTTGAAACATTTTGCTAAACTTGCAGGTATATTACCTGATAACTGGTTTAGACTGAAATTTAGATATATTAACTGCTGAAGGCTGGCAAGCGATTCGGGAATTATTCCAGAGAGATTATTTTCCCGAAGATCTAGGAGCCCTAAGCTTTTGAGTTGCCCCAATTCCATGGGAATGTTTCCTTCTAAATTGTTGGATCCCAGATATAATCTCTCCAGCCTTTGAAGCATATTAAGTGAAGAAGGGATTTCCCCTGTGAAAAAATTAGCCTCTAAATCAAGGAATGTTAAATTAGTTAGGTTTCCAATTTGGCGAGGGATTTCTCCTGCTAATTCATTGTCGCCCAAGTGTATCATATTCATATTTTTAGAGAGGTGGCCAATGGAAAAGGGTAAACGTCCGGTGAGACGATTAGACAATAACAATATTGTTCGCAAGCTGGAACAGTTAGTAAGAGCAGTAATAATGGGTAAGTTTGTGGTGCTACCGCTAATCAATTGATTATTGTGTAAGTAAAGGTACTGGAGTTGCGTCAACTTACCCAACTCCATGGGCACTACTCCGCTGAGCTGGTTTTCCCCAAATTGGATCACTTGAAGCTTCGTACAATTGAAGAGGTAAGAAGGAATGCTGCCAGTCAACTGATTACCAAACAGATATAGTTTCGTCAGCCGGGTGTGCTTGGTGCACAAATCCGTCTGAATGTGTCCAGTTAAACTGTTGTCAGCTAAAATCAAGATTCGGAGATCGGTGCAGTTTGACAAGGAAGAAGGAATTCGCCCTATCAGACGGTTATTAAACAGATATATGTTGCTGACTAGACTTAGCATACCCATTTCAAAAGGACCACGCCCACGAAGGTTGTTGTTATTCAAATTTATGAAGTCCAAAGAAGATATGTTTCCCAAGCAGGCCGGGATTGTACCCGACAAATTGTTATATCTTAAGTTAATGCATCGTAACTGGGGAAGAACGCGACACCCACCAAAAGTGGGCGGAATGGAACCTTGTAGCTGATTCTTAGATAGGAAAAGTTTTTTTTTAACAGAAAAAAGCTTTCCCAATGGATAGGGAATGCGAGTCGCGACCATGAAAACTATTATTGCGAAGGTTGAGTACTCTAAGAAACGAGAGATTGCCTCACATATATGTGAGCCTGTGTGAGCATGCTCACATGCCGAGAAGAGGAGAGATTGTACCTTCTAATCCCATGCTTGAAACATTGAGGGAAACTATTCTCTGTCTGCGCCCATTGCATCTCATACCTGTCCATTCACAGCATGAAACATTTGGTTTCCAAGTACTGGGTAACGATTGAGATCATAAGTAGAGATTGCAAACATGAATCCAAGCAGAGCCTCTT
>JASDQU010738517.1:122876-133564 GCA_032191745.1 Picea mariana | reverse complement strand
GTTATTACATTGCTTATTTAAATGTTGTTGTGATATTGAGGGAATAATCCATGAAGGTTATTGCATAGTTGTGAATAACCGTAGGTTGAAATCAGAAGTTACAATAAATGGTCTGGAATATAGATCCCATATATTGCGCTCAATCCTAGGCTGTAAACACATGAGTCTTACAACCACCCATTAAAGTTATCTTGGGTGAGACTGCACGACGCCTTATGTGTTCTGCGTTGCCTTCTGGTTTACCAAGAGAGCCGATATTTTTAGAGGATTTTGTTTGAAACCCGAAAGACATGAACCCTAGGTCAATACTCAGACAGTAGAGAAAGAAGAGTAAAATACAAATAACCAAATGGTCCCTTTGTCATTGGAAGGAACAAAGGAGGATTGAGTAGATGAGAAAGGCGAAGCGGGAAACTACCAAAGAAAAGAAGAGAGCAATGAGCCATTATAAGGGGATGTTGAGACCATGGAACCCCACAAAAGAATAAATCAAAACTTGGTTGAGAACCAAAGAGCTAGAGTTTGCACAAAAATACAATACAAAACCTAGAATCACACCCCGCAAATATATGGACAAATACATGTTTATTGATTTGCACAATGTCTTTTTCTGTGATTTTCCGCATCTATTGCAGGAGTGGATACTAATATTGAAGGATAACCACATGAAAAACCGGATTCGATAGTTAGAGTGGACCCCAGTACAGATTGAGCAATTATAGCAGGTGAACAACAAATTCACCTGCGCAGTAGACTTTTGGCTTGACAGTATTATGGTAGGGCTTATAACAGAGTTTGCAGTTGACACAATGAAGTCATACAGTGCAGCGGAGCAATAATTTCTACGTGGACCTTGAGGAAGGTACATTCGACACTTACGACACTTAAGTGCGACATGGTGGTGTGAAATTTAGGTGTTTAATAGGGGGGTGAATTAGTATGAACATGTTTTACCACTTTCAATCACAATATATAGACTTCAACTTTATCAATAGTATTCAATAATTTATCACTTATGAATTCAAAACATTATTGCATCATAAATAGTATAATTCATCAATGCATAATAAACAACCAAAGATACTCAGTTCACCATAATTTACGTGGAAACCCAAATAGGAGAAAAAGAATACACATAATTATTTCTTATATATATCAAGAATACATTCATAGCAAGAACCAACTTCTAAATTCTCCAACACAAATTGGAAGGAGGAACGAACCCCATGATTTATAGGCACCAACCTAAAGGAAGCTACAACTCCCTGAATTCTCTATCTACAATTGGAAGGAGGTTCCAACCCCCTAGTTTACAGGCTCCAACCTAAAGGAAGCTACAACTCCCCGAGTTCTTTGGCTCGAACCAAAAGGAGGCTATGACCCCCTGGTTTACAAGCTCCAACCTAAAGGAAGCTCGAACTCCTCGCGTTCTCTGACACAGAGAAGAAGGAGGCTACAACACCCTTTCCTTTCCCCATCCAACTGCCTTGAAATATAAGTGTATACACAACTTGTCACTACCAGTGATAAAGTTGTAACAACCACTATCAATGATAAATAAACCAACTTGTCAGTGTCACATCAACTTACAACTATCACTATCACATCAACTTGAAATTGATGATCAACAAATAATCCAACATGTCACTGTCTCTATCACTTTCATTGATCCAAATGGATCCCAAAAGGCCAAAAATTCAAATTACTTGGCTTCAAATGAAACCAAATCCATTGCATAGTTCTCATCACATTGATTCTGGAAGTATATTCTTTTTTGAAAATCGACTCCATATGGCGAAGATATCGCAATCTGAAGTTTTTCCCAAAAAGGCACAAGTCAAAGTCAAAGTCAATAGTTCATATTGTTGACGTCAGCAGTACATAAACATGACAGATAGTAGATGATGTCAGGATGACACAATGATGATGTTAGCATGACATGTGGCAGCACCAGGACATGCCATGTGGCAGTCAGATTTGACATTTTCAGGGGTGATTTGGACCGCTAAAAATTTGACACGTGGAAGTATACGGGAGAAATACATGGTTTTACGGAAGACATGTGACATTCTCGGATGAGGACACATGGCAGTATGGATTGACAGGCAGCTTCCTCCAGGTGTGACATGTGGCAGGGGTATTGACTGTGCAGTCGACTAGACAACTGACTGGGTCGGTACGAGCAAGTGGCACAGTGACATGTGGCCCAATATAGTGATGCCATGTGGCACCTTGGGTTAGGCCAATAATGATCGGGTAAATTTTTTTTCCACCTCCATAGGATTCGAACCTTCAACCTCCACTCTAGCAACAAATTCACATTAACCGAAAGACCACTTGGGCTGTTGGCTCATTTGTTTACCATGTTGAAAAAACACTAATTAAAGTGTATCGTGTTGGAGATAGGAGGATAGCACCCGATCGGTAGGTGGACCAAGGCGCTGGCTACATGGGCACCATTCAACCAATGCACAAAATCGTGGGTTGAATATCGAGGGGCCTAACACTATAGGCGTTGGCCACATGGGTACCATAGGACCAGGAGCGAAAGACTAGGGGGCGTGTGTTGGAGAAATTTCTATTTTAGGCACACTAGTTCAGTGGGAGTTAACTGGCTAGTTCTATTTTAGACTTTCTAATCTTAGACCATCACTATTATGCATACATTCCTAAGATAGGATGGCATTGCCTATACGAGTGAATATCACTCACTCATTGAATAGATCATAATATAAATTGATTATCATTCTTCATATTGTATCTCTCTTTGTTCTTTTGATAAGTTTTGTTTGTGTATGCTTTAGCTAGGTATCCTGTGCAGGTTTCCATGAAACACTAACATGGTATCAGAGTTGAGCTGCTTCGAGAAACCTAGACAAACCAGAAAAGAGAGAAAGAGGATTAGTTTCCTCCATCGTCGCAGCCTATCCCTATCAAAGAGTGCGACAACTGAAACCGTCACAGTGTATTCCTATCGAAGGGTGCGATGATCTAACTCACACTTGAGAGAAAATATTTCCTCAGGAATCGTCGCATCCTATACACATTTTAGGGTGCGACGTCGTCACATTGTACTCTTCACCTAGGGTGTGACGATTTAGTTTTTCAAAATTGTCTCACTTTATCCTTCTCTAGGGTGTGACGATTCAGCATCATCGCATTGTATCCTTCTTTAGGGTGCAACGATTCATCTTCCCTCCATAAAATTGGTTTTCTGCAGTAAAATAGCCATATTGCAAAATCCGCGACCTGGGTCGGGCTGAAATTTTGACCATAGACGTATAAAATAGGAATTCTCATGCTCACCAAATATCTCCAAAACCCACATCATATTTTATGATATATAGTTGTTTTTATCGTATCTATAGTTGTCATAGAATCGTCTGTCATATCTCAGAATCCACAATCTGGGTTTTCAGGATCTTTTAAGAATCAATAGCAAGGATGGAGATGATGAAAATTTTCCAATCAAGTTTGGTGATAATACTAACACCATACAACTATTTTAAATGGAATTCGAAGGCCTCATTCCAACTCAAAAGGAAAGGACTGTATAATTTGACGATGGCAACAGAAACATAACCTACATGGAAGAGTGGAACTCCCTAATGGAAGTTTTGTTAATGTTTTACATGTTCCAAATCTTTCTATAAATCTTCTCTTAGTTTATCAGATCACTCAAATAGGAAAAATGGTTGAATTTACATCAGATTGAGTTATTGTACTTGACATGCATGACAATTCCATTATTGCAGTTGGTGAGGTAGATCACAAATCACGACTGTATAAGTTCACTAAGTTTACTGACTATGACTCCTTTTCTACTTACACATGCTAATGATAGTAGTAGAGTATGACATGAGAGATTTGGTCATTTAAAATTTAGTTACATGTAGTGATTTTCTAAGACAGGAATGGGTTTGCGAGGGATGCATTCTTGGAAAGCATCTTGAAGAGAAGTTTGAAAAATGGAAGGCAAGGAGAGCCTCCTCTTCCTTGGATCTTGTTCACATTGATCTCATGGGTCCATTTTCACATCCTTCCATCATAAAAGCAAGGTATGTTCTTACATTTATTGATGATTACTCATGCTATACATGGGTTTATTTTCTCAGGCAAAAGTCTGAAGTTTTTGAGCATCTGAAAGACTTCAAAGCTCTAGTAGAGACACAAACTAGGAAGAAAATCAAAATCCTCCGTATAGACAATGGAGGGGAGTATATCAACAAATATTTTCATAATATTTGTTATGAAGATGGTATCCAATTGTAGCACATAGTTCCATACACTCCACAATAGAATGGAGTTACTGAAAGGAAGAACAGGTCTCTCAAGGAGATGACAAATTGCATGTTGCATGCAAGATCACTTCCTTCCAAGCTTTGGGATGAGGCACTAAAATGTGTTGCTTACATACAGAACAGATCAGCTGACAAATATATTGAATATAGGAAACCTTTTGAGGCTTAGATAGGCGAAAAACCAAATGTCACAGACTTCTGCATCTTTGGATCTAGAGCATGGGCCCATATTCCTTCTGAAAAGAGAAAAGCCTTAGATCCACAGAGAAAACCTTGCATATTTGTGGGATATCTAGATGATGTGAAGGGCTATAGATTAATTGATCCCTCTACAGAATGGATCTTAATTAATCATAGTGTTCCGTTTGAGGAGATTCCTTTGCATGAACCTCCAGTGCAACATGTAGAGACTCTTGTGCTTCCATCAATTCCAAACATTAGAGATGGTGATTCCACACACTCAGATGCTACATATTCAGACACAAATTCAGAGGATTATGTACATTCATATGAGCAGGTAGTACATCCAAATGAGGAGTCAGCATTAGAGCTTCAACAAATTCCCAAGTGGTTACAGTCCACACTTCAGGTAGTAGGCAACCTTGCAGGG
Source organism: Picea mariana (assembly GCA_032191745.1). Lineage (NCBI taxonomy): Eukaryota > Viridiplantae > Streptophyta > Pinopsida > Pinales > Pinaceae > Picea > Picea mariana. The sequence goes on along the minus strand of JASDQU010738517.1, from coordinate 128,653 downwards.
GATCCATTGGATTGGAGGAGGACTCGATCTCAACATGTGGATCCTTCTCATGTACTTTCAGCTTCTGAACCAATGATGTCCATGCATTTCTATATGGTTCAATATTTTGATCCACATACCTATAGTGAGGCTATTGGCAATCCACTATGGGAAGCATCCATGCAGTAGGAGAATGACTCTCTCCTAGAGAATCAGACTTGGGATATGGTTCCACTTCCACCATGGAGGAAACTTGTTAGATGAAAATGGTTCTATAGGACCAAGAGAGAAGCAAATGGTCAAGTGAGAAAGTACAAGGCCAGATTAGTTGCAAAAGGATTTCAGCATATTCATGGGATATATTATGATGAGACCTTTGCTCCCGTAGAAAATATGGACTCCATTTACTTGGCTCTAGCCATTGTAGCATCCAAAGGATGGGAAGTTCACCAGATGGATATGAAGAATTTTTTTCTTCATGGTGACCTTTCAGAGGATATATAAATGGATTAGTCGCAAGGGTTCATTCGGAACTCATCTTCAATATGCAGACTGAAGAAGTCTCTGTATGGCCTCAAGCAGGCACCTAGATCATGGTATGCAAAGATGGATTCTTACTTTCTTTCACATGACTTTGTTAGATGTAAATCTGATTCCAATGTGTACATGTTGAGGACTACTGACTCTATGATGATTTTAGTACTCTATGTTGATGATCTTTTGATCACTGGTAGCTCTTCTTCATCCATTGATTTGGTCAAATATATTTTGCATGATAGGTTCTCAATGATGGACATGGGTCCACTACACTTTTTTCTTGGTCTTGAGATTAGTCAGGATGCTTTTGGCATCAAACTTTCTCAGGATAAGTATGTCATGGATCTTCTGGATAGATTCCACATGACAGACTGTAAGTCTACACCTACACCCTTCTTATATGGGATCAGACTTGAGGATGGTAGGGATACACCATTAGTGGACAACACTTTGTATCGATAGTTGGTGGGGAGTCTTCTGTATCTCACCCACACCCGTCCAAATATCTCATATGCGGTAGGAGAAGTTTCCAGATACATGCAAGAACCTCATGATCTACACCAGAAGGATTCCAAGTGCATCCTCAGATATGTCCAGGGCACCATGAGTTATGGGATTCACTATGCATCTAGTTATGCATTAGATCTCTTAGGATTCATAGATTCAGATTGGGTTGGTGATAGCACAAATCGCAATTCCATGTCTGGGTACACTCTCAATTTGGGGTCAGGCCCAATTTGTTGGTCAAGTAAGAAGCAATCAGCCATTTCTTTATCTTCTACAGAGGTCAAGTACAGAGGAGTATTCAATTGTGTCATTCAGACACTTTGGGTTCAACACTTCTGTTAGCGATATTTCTTGTCTTGGGATTAGGCGTACCCAGATCTGCAGTTTGCATGGGAAGCACCCGAGCATAGCACGAGAGAATCGTATTTTTTAGCAGCAAGTCAAGCGAGCGGGTGAAGTTTTTCCATCGACGGCTGAGATCCATCCATAGAAGCGGATCGACGGCCATCGAGTTTTCGGGGCCGACCAGTTGCCCAGGGTTTAGCAAGGGGAAGTGCCATGGGTCAAAATGAATCTGGACCATCCAATCTCATTGGGACAGGTGGAAAGCCTGTCATCATATCACAGATCGGGGTTTTGAGGAGCAGGCACCCCTCGTTTCATGCATTTTGAAACCCCCGAACCCCGATTTTCTGATAGCGCCCGGGATCAGGCCCATGGTTCTGGTGCCTGTTTGTAAGAGAACAGGCCTGGAGGAGGGGCATTTATGTTTTTCATTTGGCCACTCGGGCCCCAAAGAGTCGAGATAAGTCTCAAAAGGAAGGCATTGTGATGCTCCATATGTCAATTCGATGTGAGCTAAATCCCAGTACCTGCTGGAGATTAATGAAGAAAAGAGAGGGTGGCTCAAACCTCACCTCGCTCATTTATTGCAGAGTATGGAGGTCCCGACCGAAATTCTGCCCGGGAGGGTCCCCTATACCATTTCTCCTCAGGGAAGCCACGTCGAGTCTTCAATTCGCTAGAAGAACCTACACACGCCAAGTAAACATTCAAAGGGTTCAACTACCTCTGGCGCGGGCCATGCCGAATTAAGGTAGCGTATGACAGAGCAATGCAGGCCAGATTTGATTGAGGCGACACCATCCATTGAAAGTTCTAAGATGCCTCTACTGGGCGAAAGGAAGGGAAGAGTATATGTAGGCATTTTTGCCATTTTTTAAGGATCGATGGTTGAGCAGAGCTCCCTACTGTAATGTTTTAACAGCTATTCTAGCTTTCAGCTCATGCACCTATATATGAGATTTCTTTTTTTATGATAGACAGTTCTTCTTACTCCATCTAATTTTCATCTCATGCTAAGAGGGTTCATGAATGACTGAATCATGTGAATTATTGCAGTTATGTTATGATAAAGGATTTATTATTACATAATTGTGTCCTATGGCTTTGCGTTTGAATGTAAGTCGATCTTGTGTTTAAATGCCTTCTTCTACAGTCTGTTAGAAACCTATTGTTTATAACAGACCTCCGCTTTTCTCTTGTATAAATCTTCCATATTTTCACCCTTTACTATAGCTCACTATCTGAAATTTACGCAAGACCTCACTTGCTCATGCATACCTGGCCTGGTTTCAGAGTTGGAACGCTATTGTTTTGAGTTTCCCTCCATTTGATTACCCATCTATAAAAAACCATGGCATAAAACTGATGGGCGTCGGGCTCTGCTCCTGCTAGCAATCCAGGAGTGGCTTCCATCACCAACATTTCTGGCGCCATTGCCAGGGACGAAGTTGAATATTTTCCCCGGGATTGACGACAACGATTAACTGATTCTGAAGGTGCATCAGATATCAGAATTATCAAGATTGCTGTTGTGCACCTGGCGACTCCATTGTGATGACTCCATTGGGGAGAACCTGCTCTATCAATTGTGGCTTTCAGAGGCAGACACATGCGGTCTCATCCACAGCTGCCCCTAGCTACACTTGAAACCGATCCAGAGGTGGTTCTCAGAAAAGGAAAGGCCCCTAAAGAAGAAGCTTCCACCGTCAAAACAGGTAATCTGTCATCTCCTTCTATAAGAACTCCATTTTCTCCTCCTCAGTTTCTTAATAGACCTCCTTCAGAAGTTTCCCATTTCCTGGATTTTGGGAGTGTTCCTGCTGAGTTTTCCCCTCCTGGTCTGGGATTGGAAGGAGAAATCCTTGTCACTCCCCTCTCCTCTGAAGCTATACCTTGGTGTAGACCCAGGACCACAAAAGATTTCCCCACTCCTGCAGAAGGAGGAGCACCTGCTGACTTGAGCTCGTTAGCTTTCTCCTTAAATCCTCTCTTGTTTCCCACTCCCATTAAGAACTCATCCCTGGTATCCACGTTTCGAGTTCCCCTTTACATAATATCCATATGGCCGGAGCAAATCCCCCTATGACCGCAATGGAGGCCATCATAGCCACTAGGTATTCTCCTCTTGTCTTACCACATCTTCTCAATGCCCTCCCACCAGATGGATACCTAAAGCAGCTACCCAAGTTTATAGGCGAGGGGGACATAGCTGCTGAAGAACACCTAGCAGCCTTTTATACTTTCGCGGATGATAATGTTATCATGCACGCAGACGTATGGATGAGAATTTTTGTCCATAGTCTCCAAGGAGAGGCTAGAAAATGGTTCAAGGCCCTGCCTCCTGGATCTATTGAAGGGATCGAAGATTTATATAGTACCTTTTTGAGACAATGGGGAGATAAAAAATATTTCATGTACTACATGACAGAGTTTGGGTCGTTGAAGAGAAAGGAAGGAGAGTCTGTCTCCGACTTCTCCAAGAGATTTAATAAAATGTACAACAGAACCCCTGATGAGATAAAACCCTCCGAAGCCTCTGCAAAGATCACTTACTCTAGCACTTTTGATCCTAATTTCTACCTACTGCTAAGGGAGAGAAGAGATTCTACGCTGGCCCACATGCAGGATGCGGCCATGGAGGTAGAATCTAACATATTGGCTGTCAACTGACTCAGGAATGCAGGTGATAGAAATACGTCCAAGAACAGGCTTGAAGCTTCCTCATCTAGTTCCTCTCCCCTGCCTCATCAGACAGATGAGATATCTAGAGCACTAAAATCGCTTTCTGCCAAGATGGAAAGGTGGGAATTAGAGGGGAAGCCCATGTACAGAAATCCCCAGAACACTGATAATAGAGGTTTCAGACGACCTACTAACAATATGCCTCAGGTTTTCCCTAGGGAACAAAGGGGAAAGGACAGAGAAGATCAAAGGGTTCAAACCCCCCTCCAAAACAACCTAGTTGATCATGAGGAAAGAGAGGAGATAGACGAGTTCAGCCCTGAAATTCATTGTATTGAAGAAACTCCCCCTTTTCCCCATTTGACGCAGTCCGAATATGAAGAATCCCTGATGAGCGCTCAAATTCATGAGTTGGGGAAAGAGCAAAGGGCTGGTCACACTTCTAACAGATATAATCTCAGGTCAAGAAGGAAAGAAGGAGACTTTGACAGCCCAGACCAGCCCCTCATAGTAGAAAGGCCTACTAGATCTGCAACAGCCGCTACTAATAATAAAAGAGCTCAGAGCGCTTTGCCAGCAGTCAAAGAACCCATCACCGAGGTAAGGGACGCTCCTAAGCCCATTCCATCCTTTAATTTTGAACATGAAATTCAAAAGATCAGGATCCCCATCCCCCTCTCAGAGCTAGTTAAAAACGAAGATTTTAAAAGATCCCTCTCCAAGATACTACAATCCGAGTCCCCCCATCCTCCCTCCGACTTAGTAAACCTTCAAGATGAGAAGCTAGCCGTCATCTTAGGCCCCATGGTAGAAGATAGAGATGAATCATCCCCTCCCTTCTACACATCCCTAAACATACATGATAAAGTGTTGCATAACTGCCTCATGGATTCAGGGGCTTCCCATAACCTTATGCCAAAAATATTCATGGAAGAATTGGGACTGGAGGTGACAAAAAATTATCATGATTTATATTCTTTTGATTCAAGGAGAGTGCAGTGTCTAGGAGTCATCAAAGACCTGGTGGTTTCCCTGTTTTAGCTGCCCATGAAAAGTGTGGTCATTGATATTGTGGTAGCCGACGTTCCCCCCAAATTTGGTATGCTATTGTCTAGATCGTGGATTAAAAATCTTGGAGGGACACTACAAATGGACCTAACATACACCACCATTCCGGTCTTCAGAGGGGAACAAAGGAGGTTATACAGAGAAGCCCAGCTAGCCTATATTGTCAGTGATGAAGCAGACCCCACCAATCACCCCATCTTTGCACTTGACACCAACTTGGGGTCTAGTTTGTTGCAACTTACCGACGCCCCTGAAAGCTCTTTACTAATCAGAAAACATCCCAGCCCTGATCATTCGATTTCCCCTCAAAGCCCCTCTATGTGGAAGATGTTTTTTGACGAAGCTTCTTCTAGCGAAGGCGTTGGCGCTGGAGTGGTTTTCATATCACCTTGTTAAGAAGCCGTGTCCCTGTCATACAAGTTGGAATTTGAAGCCACCAACATCGTGGCAGAGTATGAAGCTCTTGTTCTGGGTATGAGGGCCGCAAAATAAATGGGAATTAAAGAGATAGCAATATTCGAAGATGCTGAGTTGATTATTTAGCAGGTAAGGAATGCTTATCGTGCCAATAATCCCCAACTCAGAAATTATTGGAATGAAGTATGGGACCTTATTGATAATTTCTTCTTGGCTTTTAACATTTCTTTCATTCCGAGGGG
>JASDQU010738517.1:92490-122856 GCA_032191745.1 Picea mariana | reverse complement strand
TAAAGAGATAGCAATATTCGAAGATGCTGAGTTGATTATTTAGCAGGTAAGGAATGCTTATCGTGCCAATAATCCCCAACTCAGAAATTATTGGAATGAAGTATGGGACCTTATTGATAATTTCTTCTTGGCTTTTAACATTTCTTTCATTCCGAGGGGAGAAAATACTTTGGCCGATTCTTTAGCTGTCTCAGCTAGTATGCTCAAATTTCCTCTGCCGCCTATGGTAAAAAATGATGTTGATATGAGATATAGGCCCTTGGTGCCAGACAATGTCAAGCATTGGAAGGTGTTCGAGGATGATCCAGAGCTCGAAAAGTTTCTCAGATCAGTTGATGAATTTTCTGTGGTACACATTGATCAAGATCCCGATCCAAAAGGTGACCCTCACCTTGAGGTGTTTTTAAACAAAATTTCTAATCATCGGATTATCCAGCTACCTAGAAATCACATCCCAAGAGGACTAGTCCCTTTAGAGAGACTGTTCGATGGGAACGACGTGGAAGTAAAGGGAAAGGTCTTGAATGAAGATGATGATACAGCCGAATGCAACATTGGCATGTAGGAAGAACCCAAGTTTGTCAGATTATCAAGTAGCCTGACCAGTGAACAGAGGGTCGAGTACACAGAGTTGCTGAGAGAGTTTGTCGATGTGTTCGCTTGGACCTACAAAGACCTCAAAACACATGACACATCTGTCATTGAACACAAAATCCTGTTGAAGGAAGAAGCTAAGTCGTTTAGGTAGAAGCTGAGATAGATAAATCCCATGCTGCTGCCAGTCATGGAAAAGGAATTCAAGAAGCTATTAGATGCACATATCATCGTCCCCTTGAGATATTCCCAATGGGTGGCCAATTTGGTTCCGGTAAGGAAGAAAAGCGGAGAAATTAGGCTTTGTGTCAATTTTAGGAACCTGAATAGAAGCTCAAAGAAATACAATTACCCTCTACCTAAGATGGAACATATATTGCAGAGGGTAACTGGTGCATCTAGGATATCCATGATCGATGGGTTTTCTGGCTATAATCAGATATCGGTCATGCCTGAGGACAGGGAGAAGAAAGCCTTCACCACTCCTTGGGGCACATTCATGTATGCCAAAATGCCATTCGGGCTAATGAATACAGGAGCAACATTTTAGCGAGCCATGGATATAGCCTTCATCGGAGAGAAAGACCAATTTGTAGTGATCTACCTAGACGACATCACGGTCTTCTCCAGGTCTGATAAGGAGCACCGCTACCACTTAAGGAGAGTTTTCTCGAAGTGCCGGAGATTTGGTCTTTCCCTAAATCCCAAGAAGTCCCTATTAACTATGATGGAGGGAAATCTGCTAGGCCATATCGTATCGGCGGAAGGAGTAAGAATTGATCCCAGTAGAGTGGAGGCGATTCGAACCCTGTCACTTCCCAGGTCTAAAAAAGAGGTCTAGGAATTTCTAGGAAATATTAACTTCCAAAGGAGATTCGTCTCAAATTTTGCTGAACTGGTAAAACACATCACAACAATTCTCAGAAAGGGAAACGAAGTGAAATGGACCGCTGAGCCACAGGCGTCTTTTGACCAAATAAAAAAGGCATTGACTGAGGCACCTGTGCTAATCAGTCTTGATTATTCCAAGGATTTCCTGATTTTTTCTTTTGCTTCCTGTGATACAGTGGCGGCGGTCTTACTGCAGAAAAATGAGGAAGGGCATGAGTAGCCCATCACCTTCTTCAACAGGGCGTTAAGAGATGCAGAGACCAGGCATGAAATCATGGAGAAACAGGCCTACGCCTTAGTGAAAGCTCTCAAAGCTTTCAGGGTCTATGTCTTGCATTCAAAAGTAATAGCATACGTTCCTTCAGCTTCCGTGAAGGACATCCTTGTACAGCCCGATGTAGATGGGAAAAGAGGCAGATGGATCGCTAAAATTATGGAATTTGACTTAGAGATAAAGCCCACCAAGTTGGTTAAGGGGAAAGGTTTAGCCAAGCTACTGGCTGAATCCAACTGTGAAGCCTTGGGAGTTAGTTTCATCAATACTCGTCCAGGATCTCAGCAAGCTGAATCGCCTAGCCAATGCTCTCAATATGGCTTATCGCTTGCAGGATGTGCCTGGTATCATGACATTCTGTATTTTCTACAGGAGTTGAAGCCCCTCGATGGAATGGGAAAAAACAAAGCAAGGGCTCTAAAGCTCAAGGCAGTCAGGTATTGCCTCATCGACCAAGCCTTGTACTGGAAATACCCTCTAGAGGTATTTCTTAGATGCCTGGACCTGCAGGAGGCCCAGAAGGTTACGTTTGATTTTCATAGCGGCCTTTGCAGAGGTCATCATTTATGGAAGACCACAACTCGCAAGATACTCTGAGCTAGGTATTACTGGCCCACTTTATTCCCCGATGTTTGCAGAGAGATCAGAGCTTGCATCAAATGCCAAAAGTTCTCAGGAAAACAACAGCTCAAATCGCTTCCATTAAAACCCATAGTAGCTTCGGCACCTTTTCAGCAGTGGGGGTTGGACTTCATCGGATAAATTCATCCTCCCTCAAGTGGTCAGCACAGATGGATCCTGAATGCAACAGATTATTTCACCAAGTGGATAGAAGTTGTCCCCACCAGAAGCACATGACACAAAGTAGTTACCAGCTTCCTGGAGGATATCATAGCCCGATTTGGCTGTCCCAGCAGGATCGTCACCGATAACACTGCTTCTTTCAAATCTGAACCTCTAATTAAGTTCTGTGAGAAATTCCAGATCTCGCTAATTCACTCCACCCCCTACTATCCCCAGGGCAATGGTTCATCAAAAGATTGTTAGAGGATAACAAAAGAGCCTGGGATTCAAAGTTGAAATTTTCTCTGTGGGCCGATCGTGTCACAACGAAGAAGTCTCTGGGCACTTCGTCGTTTCAACTAGTCTATGGAGCAGAGGCGGTTTTCCCCACTCAGCTCGCCTTACCTGTGGCGAAGTTCTTTCAAGACTATGAGGGAGAACCAGATCATATGATCAGAAGAATTCATCAGATAGTGGAAGTGCAGCAGATCAGAGAACAAGTGAAGGACGCAGCTTATAGTCATCAGCAGAAGATCAAACAGGCTTTTGACAGAAAGGTCAAGAAAAAGGAGATGGAGATCAGGGATTTGGTATTTAAGTGGGACGCACCCAGACTGGATAAAGGCAAGCACAGCAATTTCGACGCCCTCTGGATCGGCCCCTTCAAAATCTCTGAGATTTTCTCCAACAACACATACGGGTTGCAAGATCTGGAGGGTGAAGAGGTTTTCAACAGCCCAGTGAATGGGCATTTTCTGAAAAAATGTTTTATTTGAGCCTTAGATGGCTCCTCTGTTTGTAAATATTGTCCTTTTTACCTTTGTGTATTTTCTTTTTACATGATTTCGGCTTAATAGGTGACTCCATAGCCCAATAACAAGGCATTGAAGCTGCAGAAGGAGTTCTTAGAGCATTTCAGGGACGACTCTATCCCCCATGGAGCCTAATGTTAGCGATATTTCTTGTCTTGGGATTAGGCATACCCAGATCTGCAGTTTGCATGGGAAGCACCCAAGCATAGCACGAGAGAATCCCATTTTTTAGCAGCAAGTCAAGTGAGCGGGTAAAGTTTTTCCATTGACAGCTGAGATCCATCCATAGAAGCGGATCGATGGCCATCGGGTTTTCAGGACCGACCAGTTGCCCAGGGTTTAGCAAGGGGAAGTGCCATGGGTCAAAATGAATCTGGACCGTCCAATCTCATTAGGAAAGGTGGCAAGCCTGTCGGCATATCGCAAATCGGGGTTTCGAGGAGCACGCACCCCTCGTTTCATGCATTTTGAAACCCCCAAACCCCGATTTTCTGATAGCGCCCAGGATCAGGCCCATGGTTTTGGCGCCTGGTCATAAGAGAACAGGCCTGGAGGAGGGGCGTTTATGTTTGTCATTTGGCCACTCGGGCCCCAAAGCGTCGAGCTAAGTCTCAGAAGGAAGGCATTGTGATGCTCCAGATGTCGATTCGACGTGAGCTAAATCCCAATACCTGATGGAGATTAATGAAGAAAAGAGAGGGTGGCTCAAACCTCACCTCGCTCATTTATTGCAGAGTATGGAGGTCCCGACCGAAAGTCTGCCCGGGAGGGTCCCTTATACCATTTCTCCTCAGGGAAGCCACGCTGAGTCTTCAATTTGCCAGAAGAACCTGCACACGCCAAGTCAACATTCAAAGGGTTCAGCTACCTCTGGCACGGGCCATGCTGAATTAAGGTAGCGTATGACAGAGTCATGCAGGCCATATTTGATTGAGGTGATGCCATCCATTGAAAGTTATGAGATTCCTCTAGTGGGTGAAAGGAAGGGAAGAGTATATGTAGGCATTTTTTCCATTTTGTAAGGATCGATGGTTGAGCAGATCTCCCTACTGTAATGTTTTAACAACTATTCTAGCTTTCAGCTTATGCACTTGTATATGAGATTTCTTGTTTTATGACAGACAGTTCTTCTTACTCCGTCTAATTTTCATCTCATGCTAAGAGGGTTCGTGAACGACTGACTCGTGTGAATTATTGCAGTTCTGTTATGATAAAGGATTTATTATTACATAATTGTGTCCTCTGGCTTTGCGTTTGAATGTAAGCCGATCTTGTGTTTAAATGCCTTCTTCTACAGTCTGTTAGAAACCTGTTGTTTATAACAGACCTCTGCTTTTCTCTTGTATAAGTCTTCCGCCTGTTCACCCTTTACTATAGCTCACTGTCTGAAATTTATGCAAGACCTCACTTGCTCATGCATACCTGGCCTGGTTTCAGAGTTGGAACGCTATTGTTTTGAGTTTCCCTCCATTTGATCACCCATCTATAAACAACCGTGACATAAAACTGATGGGCGTTGGGATCTGCTCCTGCTAACAATCTAGGAGTGACTTCCATCGCCAACAACTTCCTTACAAAGATTGGTTTCTAGTTTTGTCCGACTATCATATGGTGTGACAATCAGAGTACACTGAGATTTTGCAGAGATCCAGTGCAATGAAAGTGAACCAAACACATTGAGTTCCACATGCATTTCATCAGAGATCTAGTACATGACAGGATCATTGATTTGTAGTTTTTTCCTTCCTTTGAACATACTGCTGACATATTCACCAATACCTTCATTGGGTAGAAGTTTCATACTTTGCGGGATCGTCTTGCAGTGAAGAACATAGTTTCTTAGCAGCTTCCTTTTCTTCTTTTGATGCATTGTATTTTGAGGGGGGGGTTTGTTCCCACGTGGTTTTCCCTCTTTCCTCAATTTTATTCAGTTTTCATTATTTGCATTGTACATGAGTACCTAATATGGCCTAGTAGTCAGAATTCATTTTTTACTCCATAGTGATGTTCAGGGGGGGTGTTGGAGAAAATTCTATTTTCGGCACACTAGTTCAGTGGGAGTTAACTGACTAGTTCTATTTTAGACTTTCTAATCTTAGACCATCACTATTATGCTTGCATTCCTAAGATAGGATTTCATTGCCTACATGAGTGAATATCACTCACTCATTGAATAGATCATAATATACATTGATTCTCATTCTTCATATTGTATCTATCTTCCTTTTCTTGATAAGCTTTGTTTAGGTATGCTTTAGCTAGGTCTCCTGTGCAGGTTTCCATGAAACACTCACAACATGCACCCAAAATTTGGGAAAAAGTGGGTTTTAAACATTATAAAAGGGATTTTTTTAATAATTTTGGGCCTTTTTAATGGGATTTTTCCCATTTTTGGAGGATCTAGAGCCCAGATTAAGGCCAAATCTTTGGAGAAAGTTGGGATGTGACCCCCAAATCAAATTATATTTAAAACCAACCTTTTTTCCATGAAAAACAAGTTTAGAATAAGATAATGATGAAGAATTTGTGAATTCCAAACCATTTTTATGCAGGAAATCCAGGAGAGTAATTGAGCTTTGGAGGCCTTTTCTGGGAGTTCTACTCCACCTTTTTTAGTGTCGTCTGCTATGTTGAGTTCCTAAGAGAGAGAATAAAATTGTTTTGTCAGTCAAAGAACAAATTGATGTAATTTTTATGTATATTTTGAGCATTTAATATTAATAAATAATCCTCCCCCACTAAGACAAAGGTCTGGAGATGTAGGCAAAGTTTTTGAACTTCATTATCAAATTTTGGTGTCTTGAATCTACCTATGGTTTTTGTTTCTTACTACTTATGTGTTGCAAATTCTATTTTTAAGATTCTTCTCTTTATTATTAAGTTTTAACTGGTAAAATTATCCATGCAACATACTTAACCAAGTCATTTAAAATATCAATTCGGATCAAGTGGTATCAGAGCAGGTTGACATTTGGTTGTTTTTAGTATGCATGATTACCAGGGAAAAGTTAAGTCATGGTGAAGGAGATCTTGTAGAAGGAGATCCTGAGATTGGATCAAGAAAAAGGAAATAACAAAGTGAGAAGATGGCATCTAAAGGACTTTCTCAACATGAGAGAGAGTTTCAAAGAACTTTGTTTTCCATGTCGAAGATGGTAAGCAAATTTTATGATGATTACTTGGAATGGAAGAGACCTGTTCAAGGGGAATATTCAAAGCCAAAAGTGAAGAGGGAGAAGACCCTCCAAAAACTCCTCCTTCACCTCCTTCATCTCCATCCTCTTCTTCTTCAAGTACAAGTTCAAATTCTACTTCTAGAAGAAAACATTATTATTCCCATAAACATAATCTTGACATGCCATTATTTAAACTTGATTTGAAAATCAAGTTGCCCATGTATAATGGAGAAGTCAATGTTGAGAAGCTTGATAACTGGGTCATACAAATGGAGGTATATTGCAGTGTGCAACAAATCAATGATGAGGCAACCAAGATCAAATTGGCATCGCTTCATCTTCTTGGCACAACACTCATCTGGTGGTAGAGTAAGTTGCAACATGGTACTCAACAAATTGGTAATGTATTTCGATCATGGAAATATTTTATTTTTTCACTTAGGAAACARTTATATCCTTTGGGGTATAAGGATAAGGCTTTAATTGAATGKAAAAGTCTTAAATTARKAAAATAATAATGGGTGCAAGAATACATAKATGAATWTCGTAAGATGGATTTGATGTTAAATATTCCATTACATACACAAGAAACTCTGATGAAGTATATAAGAGGTTTCCCTGCACATATTTGTAATATTGTGTTTATGTTTGTACTTACTAATATTGATGAGGTTTATGTTCAAGCGACATATATTGAAGCAGAAAAAATTGGATTTGGTGTATCAAGGGAATCGTCTTCAAATAAAGAATGAAAAGGAAAAGGGAATGTGAAGAAAGAAAACTCAGCTACAATGAAGGAAGAGAAGCTCTCTTGCAATAATTGCAAGAAAGAAGGGCATGAGGATGAGAATTGATGGAAATTTCACCCAGAGAAGAGACCGAAGTGGTTCAAAGAGAGGAAAGGGAGGCAAAATGTTGCAGCAGTAGCACAACCAACAAACTTGGGGTTAGATTCAGGTGATGAGACTAAAATCACAATAGTTGGTTTGTCAGGTAAAATTGGTGATGGTTTTGATTCAAGAAGTAAATTGTTTCATATAAGGGTCATTATGAAACATACCAAGATTGACACTTTGTTAGATAGCAGATCTCAAGATAACTTAATTTCAGAAGAAGTGGTTAAGAAATTGGGATTAAAAACTAAGATGCATCACAAACACTAGTCACTAAATTGGATAAGCAAAATCACAAATTTCCCATAACAAAGAAATGTGTCATAATTTTTTCAATTACATCTAATTTTTTGGATGAGGTAATATGTGATGTGGTACCGCTAGAAGCATGTGGAATGATATTGGGTAGCCCTTATTTATATGATCGCAAGGAAATCTTCTTCAGGGAACATCATCAATATCACTTAACTAAAGAAAGGACAAAATATGTTGTGCATGCTCATCATATCAAAGGGAATCAATCTCTTTTTAGAATGGAACAAATAAAGAAGGAAACTTATGCAAGAAATACACCTATGATTGTACCAAATAAAGCAATTGATGTTAAGCAAGAAAGTAAAATGGTCATAGCATGTAGATATAGGCTCTAGCCATAATTTGCTTCAAGATGAGTTTTTGTCATGCAAGCTTGTAAAGAAGACTAGACAAGTTGGTTCATTTTCGATCGTGTTTCTAATGTTGTTATCATTGCTAATGTTTTCTACATGGATGGTATTGGATTTATAAGAATGTGAACGAATGAAGATGGATAACAATATGTGTTCAGTTATCATGGTGGTTTTGCAATTGATTATGATGCGACAGGTGCACAGGACATATTTGATAGACAAAGGACAAGTGGGGAGGCCTATCCCGCACTTGATGTCTAGTTAATATCCTTTTGGAGGACCAAAAGGTCTCAGTGGGGAAGCGTGATTCAAATGGATCCAAAAAGGAAAAAAAATCAAAGTACTTATATTCATACGAAACCAACTCCATCATGTAGTTCCCGTCGCGTCGATTCCAGAAGTATATTATTTTTTGAAAATGGACTCTGTATGGCGAAGATATCACAGTCTAAAAATTTTCCCAAACTGGCAAAATTCAAAGTCAAAGTCAACAATCCATACTAATGATGTCAGTAGTATGTCATCATGAAATATGGTAAATGGCATCAACATGATGCAATGATTACATCAGCATGACATGTGGTAGCACTAGGACGTTCCACATGGTAGTTAGATTTGGCATTTTCAAGGGTGATTTGGACCACTAAAAATTTGACACGAGGAACTGTATAGAAGTGACACATGGAAGACTCAGACGAGAACATGTGGTAGTGACATAGCAGTATAGATTGGCAGGTGGCTTCCTTCAAGCATGACACATGGCAGGGGTATTGACTGTGTAGTCGACTAGACAACTAACTGGGTTGGTATGGGTGAGTGGCAGGGTGACACATGGCCCAATCCAGTGATTGCATGTGGCACCCTGGGTTAGGCCAATAAGGGTTGGGTAAAAAAAAATTTCCACCTCTGTAGGATTCGAACCTCTGACCTCCACTCTAACAACAAATTCAAATTAACTAGCAGACCACTTGAGTTGTTGGCTTGTTTGTTTTTCCATGTGGACAAAACATTAATTAAAGTGTATCATGTTGGAGATAGAGGATAGTGCTCGGTCGGCGGGGCTAGCCCACTAACCAAGGCACTGGTAACATGGGTACCATTCGACCAATGAGTGGAACTATGGGCTAAAGACTAGGGGGCCTAACACTCTAGGTGTTGGCCACATGGGTACCATAGGACTAGGAGTGAAAGACTAGGGGGCGCACACTCAAAATTTGGGCAAAAGTGGGTTTTAAACATTATRAAAGGGACTTTTTAATAATTTTGGGCCTTTTTAATGGGTTTTTTCCCATTTTTGGAGGACCTCAAGCCCAAATTGAGGCCAAATCTTGGGAGGAAGTTGGGATGTAACCCCCAACTCAAATTATATTTAAAACTAGCCTTTTTTCCATGGAAAACAAGTTCAGAATAGGAGAATTATGAAGAATTTGTTAAGTCCGGGCCATTTTTATGCAGGAAAGCCAAGAGAGTAGTTGATCTTTGGAGCATTTTCTGGGAGTTCTACTCCACCTTTTTTAGTGGTGTTTGTTGCGTTGAGTTCCCGAGAAAGACAAGAACATTGTTGTGTCAGTAAGAGAACAAATTCATGTAATTTTGATTTAGATTTTAATCATTGAAGATACTGCTATATAACAAGGTTGTGATGACAATGGAATCAGACAACTAAACTTCCCTGCATGCATGGGGGAAGGGGGGAAGAACTGATAGAGAGAGGAGAAATGGAAGGAGGCAAGGATATGGGAAAGAAGGAGGAACCCTTGGACCTGATCATGATGGATGACGACCAGATCTAGTGGATCTTGAAGACAACTGGAAAGACGCATAGTGGATCACCCTACCAATACAAGGTGAATACCAAGAAGAGAGCTATAGCCGTGAGGGAAGGCTTGGAGAGTGATGCGGAAGAGTTAAAGGATCTCTGGGCTGTGGAGTAGATTGAGGAAATCCTGCATGCAACATACGAGAGGAAGATGAGAGGTCCAAGACTGGGAGAAGAAGGCAGCCATCCTATCCATATTAATGTCAGTGTGGAACCCATGAACCCATGTGTGAATAATACACCAAAGATAACACCACCGTTTAGATAATCGTAGTTCAGAGGAAGTTCAACAGCAGGAAGTACATCTACACAAGGAACAACAACTAGAGGAGCCAGTTTAGGTAGCACTAGTGAAGTATATACATCGTGCGGAGGAGGTAGTAGTTCAGTATTCAGAATGGATGGACACGATCCTACCATGAGGTTACTAGAATTTTGGGGAGAAGCAGCAGAATACCATGAGAAGCACTTGTTTATTTGTGAAAAGATCTGGAAGCAAAATAGATCACTGATGAAGATACCAAACTCGTGCAGCTAGCTATTATGCTAAGAGACCGCGCACTAGACTGGTACATAAGTCTAGACACAAACAGGGCCCCTGGGACAACAAGGACACTAGAAGACATTAAGAAATTACTAATTAATGAGTTCCAGAAGCCAAGCTCAGAGGATCTGTACATGAACGAGATGATCAAAATAAGACAGGAACCAGGGAGTCTGTATGGGAGATTGACCAGATATTCAAGCGATTGAAGGGAAAGTTAAAATACCTCATGACCGAGATGCAACATCGACACTTGTTTGTCAATTCACTACTCCCACACTTAAAATTCCCTTTATGACAACAAAAATTTCAAATGCAGGAAGAGACTTTGTAGGCAGCCTTGCAATTGGAAGAAAACCAGTACCAACAGACATACCCAGCTATCGAAGAACTGAAGGAGGATTTGAAGAATCTCACTTTTTAGCTGAAACATAATAATAACAAGGACAAACGATAATCTATTTGGTGTACCACATGCAAGACGAAAGGACACCACAAGAATGAATGTCCAACATTCGCGTAGTATATGGAAGCGGGAATTTTGAATCCAATACCAACGGGGAGGATTATGGTGTGAAATCTGTAATAAACTGGTTCACGACCCTTATCACTGCATGATGATGCAGAAATACCAGACAGTCCCAAAGAATTCATATTTCACCTTTTGCAAGTCAATGGGCCACGACAATAAAGATTGTAGAACCATGGAGCTGATGCGAGAAAGGACATCAGATGCATATAGGGTATAGGCTGAAATGATGATTGGGCAAGTAGCACCGTAGTTCAATCAAGTCTCATCTCCATACAACACTATGCAGCAGCAGTCTAATACTGTGCAACAACCATACAATAATGCACAACCACATTACAACCCGACACAAACTCAGTACAATACCACGCAGTATAATCAGGCGCCTCTGTATAATGTGCTGAGAGGGGATCGAGCAAGATATAGAGGAGGAGGATGAGGGAGAGGACCAGTCACATGTCACAATTATCAGCAACTGGGACATTATGCAAGGGAATGTCTACTTCCACTAGAAACTTGTATGTATTGTCGGGCATTGGACCACGATATAGAGGATTGTCCAACACTACTAGTGAAGATTTAGGAAAAGATGAACCAGAACAACTAGAATGTTCAGTGGATTTCAGTCAAAGCAAGGGATGAAGGATGAAACATCAACATAGTTACCTTCGGAGGAGATAAAACAGGCACTGACACAATTCGACAAGAACCAACATAGAAACAATGGGTAAAGAAGAACATTGAACCCAGGAAGTAGTTCGACACGCAGAAGGAAAAGGATATCTTTAAAGAGGCCAGAAAAGAATTTCAGAAGGAGGGAACAACGTTGACTTCCACTGCACAACATAACAAGGAAGCACCAAAATATGAGATGCCTCCATCATTGGATTATACCAACGAAATGAAACCCACAAGACAAGTAAGTACATTCAAAGGCTTTTTGCAATCATGTGTAAAAGTATTAAGTGATCCATCATCTATGAAAATATTGCAAAACATCCTAGAAAAGTGTAGCAGCAAGATGGAAGGCAAGATAGAACCTAAAACAGTTAATCACCTACACACAAAAAGAAGAACAAGTAGGGAATTTAGACTAAATGCTAACATTGGGGATTTCAACATGGGAGACATTATACTAGATCTAGGATCTGAAGTGAATTTATTACCAAAAAAGACATGGCAATGTATGGGAGAGCCAACATTGGGATACTGAAACGTCCAATTGAAACTAGAAAACTAGCATAGAGTCCTACCAACAGGTAGACTAAAAGGATTGATAGTAGACCTTGATGGAGTGTGCACTAAAGAAGATTTTGAAGTCATTGAAATAGTGGATGACACAACCCCTTACCCTACATTGCTTGGCCTAGATTGGGTGTTTGACAATAAGGCCATAATCAATTTGAAGACCAGAAAAATGACATTTGAGTCTAGAGAATATAGGGTCATCGCGCCATTAGACCCATCAGAAGGGGAGAGGTTTGTAGAACCTACTTGCCTAGACTTAGAGGAAATCGGCCAGTTGTATAGAATAACTGTGCACAATGAGGATTACATAAACCCAACTGCAGACGGGGTACTCAGTTGGGGGAGAATTACTTCATGTGCAATAGACTCAGACACCAATTTATAGAACTGGCAGCAGAGGCTACACGAAGTATCCACACGAAGATGTGCAACAATAGATCACACAGTAAGATGGATAGGCACAGAAATCAGAGAACCACCCAGTTTCCACGGAATAAATGATTTGGAAACATTCTTGACACAATTCGAAGATGTAGTGTTAGAGAACCAGAGAATGTTAGCACTTGACTTAGCACTAAAGGCCACACCTGCAAGATGGTGGGGTGCACACAGAGAGACAATCACAGACTGATACCAATGCAAGAGGTTACTGCACATAAGGTTCGGTGCAGAACCGAAAAACAACAAACAAAAGAAATATGAAGGACACGGAGCACCAACAAAACACTTGGAGGCATGTATAACACTATGGAAAATGACACCATTAGAGAAATGGCCTCATCACTTCATACATACTCTAGAGGGCATACCAGCGAATTGGTATACAGACCAGGAATTGTGCAAAGGAACTACAACATGGATGACATTGCAACAAAATTTTTGAATCACTTTCTCATTCAAGCATGAGAACCCCAACATAGACACAACCCTTAAACGGATTAGAGGAGTAATATTCATCAAAGAAATAGAAGTTGAATTGATCACCGAAGAACAACAGTGAAACCAATAGACAGACAAGGAACTATTGTCATGTTACCATGTACAGAAGGAAACACTGGATGAAGACAATCCACGTGATATCTAGATAAAATAAGTAGAAGGTGAAAGAGATGTGGAAGGACCAACCATAGAATCATAAGTCATTTACATGCCAATCAAGGTAAATAAATTTAACATCGGGACAGCTGAGAAGCCCAAAATGGATAGCATTGGAGATTACTAGGATGATAAAATAGTGGAAAGCATCATAGAATTGTTGCGCGAATATAGCGACTTATTTCCCACAACCTTTATAGAGATGAAGGGTATATCCGGAGAACTAGGAGAAATAAAGATACCACTCATACTTGACGTGAGACCTATTAGAAAACAACCCTACAGATTGAACCCGATATACAAACATAACTTCAGAGTTGAGATAGCACAGGAAGATAGACACAAGACCATGCTTGCGATAGAATGGGGATCTTATTAGTACACAGTCATGCCGTTTGGACTAAAGAACACACCAACAATATTCTCCAAAGTGGTCATCACAACATTTAAGGAATTCATCCATCAGTTTCTTGAAGTATACCTGGATGATTGGATAGTCTATAGTCTATTGGAAAACCATGTGGAAGTTTTACGGCTGATGTTAGAGAGATGTAGACAATGCCAGATATCATTGAACATCAAGAAATGCATATTTGTAACACTGTTTGGGATACTATTGGGCCACATAGTATGCAAACAAGATTTATTAGTAGATCCGGAAAATATCACAGTCATTTTTAATTTTCCAGCACCAAAAATAGTCTGTTAGCTAAGAGTGACATTAAGACACACAGTATACTACAGGAAATTCATCAAAGGATATGAGCAGATTACAACATTGATGCAAAAGTGTTTAAGAAAGGATAAAAAGTTTCAGTGGAATGACAAGTGTCAACACGGTCTGGATACCTTGAAGGAAAAGATGGTTACCGCGCCGATATTGGTATTTCCAGACTGGGAAAAGACATTCCATGTGCATGTAGATGCATCGACCATAACACTTGGAGCTATCTTGGTGCATCTAGGAGCGGGAGACTTGGATCACCCGATAGCATTTGCAAGAAGGAAGTTATCAGACTCAAAACAGAACTATAACACGACAGAAAGAGAAGGCCTAGCCATGGTCTATGCATTATAGAAAATTAGACATTACTTATTGGGAAAGAACTTTAAAATGTTCACAGATCACTCAGCCCTAAAATACCTAGTCAACAAGCCAGTGTTGGGGGGGAGAATCTGTCGATGGTTACTGCTATTTCAATAATTTTACTCTGAAGTAATAGTTAAACCTGGAAAATTGAATGCAGGACCTAACCACCTATCGAGGGTCATAAATGGAGAAGAACCTACGAATCGAGAAGACAACTTTCCAAATGCACAATTATTCTCAGTACAAATTGTTGATGAATACTTCGCAGATATCATAAAGTACTTGAGTACAGGTACTGCACCGCAAGACTATAGCATCCTGCAGAAGAAAAATGTGGTAGTTTACGTTGCTGACTATCAACTGATTGCAGGACATTTATATAAAATGGGCGCAGATAACATCTTGCGAAGATATGTGTTAGAGCATGAAAGACCAAGAGTCATAGTAGAATCCCACGAGGGAATAGCAGGAGGGAATTATGTGGGTAAAGTTACCACACAAAAGGTATTGCACACAGGACTATGGTGGCCTGGCTAATGATTCACAGAGATTCAAAGGAGTACTGTCAAATATGTGATGTCTGTCAAAGGGTAGGCAAACCCAATAGAAGGGACGAGATGCAATTACGACCACAAGTAACATTACAGGAATTTGACAAGTGGGCAATAGACTTTGTGGGACCAATCAACCGACCAGAAAAAAGAACA
Organism: Picea mariana; assembly: GCA_032191745.1. NCBI lineage: Eukaryota > Viridiplantae > Streptophyta > Pinopsida > Pinales > Pinaceae > Picea > Picea mariana. The sequence goes on along the minus strand of JASDQU010738517.1, from coordinate 107,733 downwards.
AGGGCTAGGTACATTATCATTGCGACGGAATATTTCACAAGATGGGCGGAATCCGCACCAGTAAAATATTGCAGCGCAGAAACAACAACGCACTTTTTGTTTGAACAAGTAATCACTCGATTCGGGTGACCAAGATTTTTGATGAGAGACTAAGGCACGCACTTCATAAACAACACCATCTGCGTGATGACTGAAGAATTTGAAGTCTACCACTAGAAGAGCACACCATATCATCCACAAGCAAATGGCACATTGGAGGCTTTCAACAAAATTCTGGAGAACACACTAACAAAGATTTTTAACGTCATCAGAGACGAATGGGACCTCAAAGTACCAACAGTATTATGGGCATACAGGACTACATGCAAAAATTTGACAGGGCACACGCCATTTAAGCTGGTTTATGGCCAAGAAGCAATAGTGCCATTAGAGTTTTTAGTACCCAGCTTGCGTGTAGCAACTATCACACAAATTACAGAATGAGGCGCAATACAGGAGAGACTGAATCATTTATTGGCCATGGAGGAAGATCGAATCTTAGCAGGATTCCATCAACAAGTACAAAAAGCAAGATACAAAGCTTGGCACGATAGACACATCAAGAATAAAATGTTCAAGGAAGGAGATCTAGAATTGATGTATGACAACAAATCGTCACAACACTCATGAAAGCTTATAATGCATTGGTTAGGACCATACAAAGTAATATATGTCACAGATGGAGGCGTTGTACAGTTAATATATTTAGCAGGCACAGAACTCAGAGGAATGATCAACGGGAGCCGACTAAAGATGTAAAAAGAAAGTTAACCACCCACAGCAAAGTAAAAAAAAAAAAACGAAAAGAGAGGAAAAAGGACAAAACTAAAAAGAGCACACTACGTCGGAATTAGAAAGGCTGCATGAATTTAGAAACACAAATTCAGCAAGGACAAGAACAATGGTTACATACAAAGGGAAACAAGCAGGAAAAAGAAAGGTGGAAAAAGCAGCATGACAGGATGACACTAGGAGAAATTAAAGAGAGGCAAGGACCGATGGGACGCCACATTAATCACACCAATAAAACATGGGACAACACGAGTAATGGTAAGTACAAAACTGCCAAAGATGCATTGAATCTGTAATTAAGGTGCATTTAACCCATATCCAAGAAAATGTACTTGACAAGCTTCGTGGGAAATCCATACAACACATAGACGTGGGAGCCCATAGTCTATTCACAAAGACAGAGCATACAGAGAGAGACAGAGGTGAAAGAACATAAAGAGAGTTCACGGAGACAACAGAGACCGTTTGAGTCTAGTAGCCATTTTATACTCACCACTATGGCACCACCCAAGCAAGGAAAAGTGAGCCAGACTACCAGACAAACCAGAGTCCAAACCAGGTCGAGGAAGGTGAACAACAATCATCAGAGGTCATCAATGTTGATCAAATCCCATCCCCAGAGATGATACCAGTGAATCCTACACAGATACTAGAAGAAATGCAACAGCCAGCAGTAGATGCCACGAGTATAGATACAGCTACAGTAGCGCATGAGCCATAGAACCATGAAGAAGAAACCCGAAAGGAGGTGAAACCAGAGAATCCAAAAGAAGCTCTGAAGTTAATGGCACGGTGTCGAATCCGACAACAGCAGTGGAGCCAGATGAGTCTCAAACGACCATCTCAGAACACCCAGTAGGGGAGACCATTGAATATGTCTTGGCTAGGTTGGGATGGCATATATAGGAACAACCATAAGCCATTGGAACTTAGAGCCAACCACCACAACAAAAGAACAATATATAGATACCAAGTTCACCCCGTAAGAAACTGGCAGCAGAAATTGTTCTACCACGCATACCAGATGGGGTACATCTAGGACTAGAGCTATTGGGCCATGTCGAAAAGCTCAAATATTCAGACCACGATGTCAAATACAAATCCAGGTTCTTGGAACTTGTGCCGAGGGTATTTTTACAGGCTACAGGTATGAACGCATTAGCAGAACCGATTAACCAGCCATACCAGTGGGAAATTGGGCTGGAGAATACAGGAATTTTAGATCTGTTGAACCTACCGCATTTTGGTCGAGGCCAGTATGCAACAGCATGCGTCAAACAACTTTTAGCAGTCACACATGGGGGGGACATATGGTTGGACAAGCCTATCCCCACAAATATTGAGCTTATTGTGCAAATAACAGGTTTACCAATTCGAGGTATGGATCCCGCGTTGTTTTTGGATGACAAAACCAAGGAGAAAGTGCTATCAGAAGAAATGAAGAATAAGTATGGAATCTCTAGGGGGATAAGAGGCATCATCATCAAATGAATCAACAACACAACCACACAACTAGGTGCAAAAATCTTAGCCTACAAGTTGCTAAGAAAATTTCGTAGAGAGGAAGTACCCACTAGAGTCATTGCAGTTTCAGCCCAGTGTGTAGAAGGCACCTCAATGAGTTGGGTGCCATACTTATTGAACTTATTTCTACAGGACTACAAGGATGCATAGGATCTAGTCATAGAGTTCCACTACTCATGGCTGATTACCTTAATTTAAGCCTTCATGGGATGGCGAGAATCGGGATATGTAGTTTTTTGTACCAGACCAACACCTGCGGGAGCGAGGTATCTATTGCTGAAAGAAGGGCCAAATGCCAGGAATAAGAGGGATAATGGGATCATATTTGAATAATACCTACATGACCTACAAGAAGTCATCAGCTGAATGTGGAGAATAACACCAAAGGTTGTCACGCGATATGCGGACATTGCCAACTTCCAGGTCACACGACAAGCAATGTGGATACAAGCAAGGTAGGATCCAAATAAATAGTGGCTACGTATGCACTACTACATCATAGAAGGTGATATCTATATGGTCATCAGTGAATGGCCCAAAAAATGGAAGATTCCATCCATCACCTAGGAAGTGCCGGAAAGAACAACAGAAGGAGAGGCAGAGCAAGGAGAAACATAGCCTTTGGAAATCCAAGTTCCCAAGCGACCAAGGGTGGGACAAGGAAAGCCAAAACAGATAGACGAAGCATCAAAGAAGACAGGAACCCAGAAGGGGAAGAAGGATAATACACATTTGACCAAGGAACAACATAAACAAGATGAGGGAGCGCAGGAGACCGCCTCAAATCCCAACACACGGGAACTAGGGGGAAATAAGAGACCAACCACACAGGTAGAGGTGTGAGCAAGAAATTGAAGGGACAACAAACATCGCTAGAATATACAATCATGGAGGACGATGGGGACATTATCGTGAGAATGGTCCAGGATTATCTAGCCGAGGAATTCAACCATGCAGCACATCACAAGGACAAACTGCAAAAAGAGCTGGCAGAAATAGGACAGTGCCTTAAGAAATTTGGGGAGGTATAGATAGCAAGAAGCAGTAGGAGCATAGAGCCATCAACACCATAGACCGACGAAAGAGTTGAGGTAGAAGAACAAGATCCAATCCACTCATTACCGCATGCAAATGTAACGGTCTACATCACACCTAGAATGTTGTGCATGGATGAAATCGTGGGGTAGACACCCTTGAAATATTTAAACCACATCCAATTGGTCTTGACATGGATGCCATCAAGGGAACTACAAAAGTTTCAGATTAGCATCGACCATGAGGTACAGTCTCGTGCACATAGAGACTTAGTTGAATTACAGAAAGCAACAAAGAAGCGGGAGGTGTTGGAAAAAGTTTGTGAGCATGCCAAGTTTGAAACTCAGAAGGAAAGAGAATGCAGGAATGAACTGGAATGAAGAGTAGGAGGAATTTTTGAGAAACTTCCAAACACTGCGCAAGGGAATGAACTTCTAGTAGCAAAAAATATTAATCAGATTGTGTAGGCCATTGAGCAATATCAGGAGGAGATTGAGAATCTTCGAGAACAACTCATACCAACCACCCCACCAGTAGTGAAGGAGAAAAGGAAGCAGGAAGCAGCAACATAGCTACAGGAGATAGAGCAACAGATTAGCACAGCAGTTGACTTGTTTGATAAAGTAGCGCAACTTTGGACAAGGTTGGAGGAGGATCCACAGGTCCAACAGTGGGACAAGAAAGAGGAAAGGATCAATTTAGTGATCCAAGAGCTCAAGTAGAATAAGAATACCATACCAATCCCAGAACATTTCAAAGGGATGCAAGAGATTAAGAATTGTAGGAAGAGATAATCTTTGTGCAAACCCAGAAATAGGAGCGTCAAGCTCAAATGGAGCCATTACAGGAGAAGGTAGAAGAAGTACTAGCACATGCAGAGGAAGATAAGACACATATAGCACAAACCCAGGCATAATGTGCAAGATTATTGAGCGATGAAGTGGCAGTCCAGGAAGTGGACACAATCAAAGATAAGACCACGTAGGCACAGACACAAGCAACATCACTCAAGAAAAAGTTCCAGACGATCACCAAGGAGATCGAGGAAGCTCAAAAGGATTAGGTGGCTCACGATGAGCCACATGTCAATGTTGGGGGCCTGTTGGCAGCAGGCAGAAGTGGAAAGAAGGATGATCGTGGGGAAATAAAGCGTGCAGAAACGGAAGTAACAACTGGAAGGAAACACAACATGCGCACATGCAAGAAAGTGTGCTCAAGGAGAGAGACAGCTATAAGGAGGAGCATAACGGGCACATGAAAGGAAGACCTAACGTTGATAGGGTTAGGTTTTTGGTAATGTATTTTAATGGCTGAAGATCCAAATATGTATAAATACTGATACTCAGGTATTATAGAGGGTTTTGATACGTAGGTATCATAGGTTGGTTTTTTTTATTATTCAAATTGTTGTACGATTCGAACTGAGTTGTAATGTTGTTATGTACTATTGTGTAAGTTGTTGAGCTAGAGGAAAGTAGAGAAGGAAGATCTGAGGATTAGATCGCAGGTTGAGGATCCTGGTGCGATCTAGTTCACCTCATATAGATCTTACCCATTTGAGGAGAATTGTAAGCGCATAGCACTAGATGCACAGAACTACCATAATAAAAGATCCAAGATCCAAATCTTTGTGGAAGTAGCCCAGGAGGGGGTGAACCTCAGTAACATCTTTGTAATGTGATGAATGCATGCATATCTTTATCATCTTTTCAGTAGTTAATAGTTGTGCTAAATGAATGAATGAGTTATTACATTGCTTATTTAAATGTTGTTGCGATATTGAAGGAATAAGCCATGAAGGTTACTACATAGTTGTGAATAACTATAGGTTGCAATCACAAGTTACAATAAATGGTCCAGAATGCATATCCCATATCTTGCGCTCAATCTTAGGTTGTAAATACATGAGTCTTACAGCCACCCATTAAATCTATCTCGGGTGAGATTGTGCGTCGCATTCTGTGTGTTGTGTTGCCTTCTGGTTTACCAGGAGGGCCAATAGTTTTAGAGGCTTTTGCTGGAAACCCGAAAGACATGAACCCTGGGTAAATACTCAGACGGTAGAGAAAGAAAAGTAAAATACAAATCAATAATGACTATTGAAGGTCTCTTCATGTCCATAACTTTTCTTGATCTTAGTTGAATCTCATGTAATGGAACAGGAGTAATAACATGTGTCGGGAAGGCCTACATCTCAACATTGTGAAGAGGTTGAGTGGGATTATTATTTTGATTCAACACTAGTTGTGCCAGTAATAATATCAGTCTTGAGGAGCTTGGATTATGATATTGTTGTGGTTTTTGTGGTGGAATAGGAGGTAAGGGTGGTGGAACAAAACTTGGCAAAAGTTGCGGAGTGTTCGGGGGAAACTGAGGGTAAGGATGGTTGGACATAGGGATAGGTGGAGCTTGATGGTTTCCTTGGTTATTCCCTCCTCTCCATCCTTGAAGCCAAGGATTTTGGTACTGCGTAAACAAGTTTTGTCAACTTGGTGAGTTCCACTGTTGTTGTTGATGATCATAGGGTGGAACTTGAGATTGTAGATTTGGGTATGTGGGTTGGTTCCTAGGCTTCCAGGGCCTCCTAGGTGCATAAGAGGATTGCCCAGGATCCCCACTCCTATATATGGCTAAAAAACCGAGCAATGATGGACATTTATCAGTTGAATGGTTTTATGTGCAGAAGCCACAAACTGAAATGTTATATAATGGGCATTCCCTTGAGGAATGGTTCCTCCTACATCTTGGGCAATATATGCTCATTGTTCCATTTTCCTCCTCCTTTTTCTTTTTAATTTTGAGGGTATCCAACTGGGAACCTATTGTGCTTAAGATATCTGTCTTTAATTTCTCTAAAAGGTTCCCTATCTCTTCTCTTGTGATACCACCTGAACTAACTGGTTTTAAGTTTCTACTGTAAGGATCCCAAACATTCTTTCATGTTTTATCTCCACTCCTTGAGTAATTCTTACACATTTCACATATTTCGACAAATGGTTTATGAGAGATTTCACCTAATTCCATCAGGTTAAGAATCTCTAGGTATTCTTCTGAACTTCCCTTAAGGAAAAGAGCCCTAACTGCATCCTCTGGGAGGTCATGGTATTTTGACTTCTAGGAGATGTATGCAAACCGTTCCATATAGTCCTTGAGATTCTCGTCTTCTAATTGTTGGATTTTAAATATGTCATTATGAGACTCCTTGGTCTTGCAGTAGTCTTGGTAGTTTTTAAGAAAGATATATTTCATGGATTCCCAAGACCTAATACTAGATTCTCCCAAGCCCATGAACCATCTTAGAGCAGAGTCCTTGAGGGTGGCAGGAAAGAGTTTTAGTTTATGGGCATCCTGTAGGTAGTTGTAGCTCCTACACAAGATGTCTAACTCAAATAGGAAGGTGTCTGAATCTTCACTACTTTTACCATAAAAGGTAGGCAGTGCTGAAAGGGGAATATTTTTCATATTGACATTTGGGGTGGTGTCTAAAATTGGAAACCTGAAGGTAGTTTCGGTTTGGTTTCCAGCTTCCTCTTCCTCCCTATGTCTTACATTGTTGTGATCCTCCTGATCATCCATACTGGTTTGGTTTCCAAAAATAGAGTACTTAAGTGGTTTTCTTCTTGAAGAGAACAAGGTATCCCTCTGATGGGAAGGTCTTTCTATTGTTTGGTTGTCTGGGACTCTACTCGAGCCGGTTGAGATTATAGGTGCCAAAGTTTCTGTGTCAATTTGAGAGACAATTATGTTGGCTGAATTACCAAACAAGGTGTTCACATGTTCATGGTATATGATATCTTTAAAGTTAGGATCTCCTGATGGTGGTAAGAAAACAAAGGTTTTATTGTTTGGTTCTGTGGAAGGCTCGAGTGGTCTTGCCTTCTGTCCCAATATTACTAATGCTTCAATTTTCTGTTATATAATGCTCCCTGTGTTAGTCTCTTCAGAGACTACTTTATCTCTTTGGGTTGAGCTAACTCCTATTTTTCGGTATCGGTCTGCAGAGCTTATGAGTGGAACATTCCTTCCCCCAAAAAGATTAGAAGGAACCTTGGTTGAAAGATTTGATTTAGATTTAACATATCTACCTTTTGGGTCTCTAGGTCTATTCATGAAAGCAAACAAAAAGAAAAAGAAAAAGAAAAAATACCATTGGGTTTGGGGGAAACTTCTATAGCAGATGCGCAGGTTCTTACCTCTCATCTTAAAGTTCCCCCACCACCAAACTAATGCTAAGGTTTAGAAGTGATCTATTTCCTAACTATTTCTTACCTTGAGACAACTCCCCGACAATAGTGCCAAAAATGATGGGTTTTCTATATGCACTAAAAACACACTAAAAACCCTCAATTAAATTGTCAACCCGAGGTAAGTAAACTTAGAGTTGTAGCACTATATGTGCCAAGGTAGAAAAGCTAGAGGTAGTATAGTCTAACTAAGGAAACGGGATATTGAAGGGCTAATCTACTCAAGCAAAGACTACTAATGATCAAACCCTACTAATAAACTTAAACTATGTACCCTAAGTAACCTTTGATCAAAGGATCGATGGATAGTCCTAAGAAAGCAAATGAAAACCCTACTTAAAGAAAATTAACTTAATCATGACAACAAGAAAAATCAAACTATGTACCTAATAATCAATAACAACAACAAACTACTTTAATTGACCTACTCAAATTCAATAAGCAACTATCTTATGAAAGAAAGTAAATAGACAAGCAACTACCCTATCAAAGCAAAATAGACAAGCAAGCAACTACCCTATTAAAGCAAGTAAACAAGAAAGCAAACAAGTATCTAACCTATGATAACTTCTACAACAAGTAAACTAATCAAAATTACTCAATAAGCAACTAATCAAAGTAATAAGAAAGTGAATTCTATTCTCAAATTAAATTTCACAATAACTTCTAATTTATAAAAGGAAATCTTAATCTACTAAATTCAAAGAATCAACAACTACTCTTTATTCTACAATAAGGAAACTATTCTTTAATCTACCCAAGCAAGAAGACTATTCTCTAAAAAGCAAGGAAACTATCCTCTAATCTATAAAAGCAAGGAAACTCAAATATAATGTTGATGGTTATGTCTTCGGTGTCTTATGATATCACGATGGAATTTAACAATTAACGATAACTCAAGAGGGATAAACTCAATATTGACTTTGATAGAAAAGTGAAAAGTGTGAATTAGACAATCCAATGAGAACTTAGCCATTATAGAAGCAACATCAACTATCTTGCATATCCATGTGATTCTTCAATTTATGCACTAGTCATCAATAGTATAAAAACACTATTCTATTAAATTCAAATGCATACTACTTAGATTCATAACTGAAAACTAAACTTAATAATCAACTTCAAATTAAAATTGCAACCTAGATCTAGAAAAGGAAATTGGATAAAGTAAACTAAACTAATCCTATTTTAACAATTCAAATTGCAAAAGAGGAAATGCTCATAAAACATAAATTAAATCCTATTTTGTATTTCAGGATATGACAAGAAATTATATGAGCAAACTAACTAACAACTATATAAACAAAACTAAACAGCAATTAGATAAGCAAATTGAAAATGAAAACTAAAACTAACAACTATCCATCCACCGAAACCTTGCCAAAGAAATCATGAACTAAATACCCTATTTTAACTCTGTTTTAAATTCTATTTCAGCATATAGAAAATCTAACTATCATTTAATTACACACAGGGGTTAGTATCTAATCTTGCAAGCTAGTTCCTACTAATTAAAGAGTCATTGCATATTAACACAAGCCTTCATAATAACCTGGAGCAAAACTAAACTAAAACAATTAAGTTATAAACAACAATTTATACAGTAAATAAGCATAATGAAAACTCGTGTACAAGAAATAAATAAAATGATGACTACACTATTCAATTCACAAGAAAACTAATTAGATATTCACCCAGACTGTTGGTGGGCCCCCCATCAATTCGTGGCTACTCTTCAAAGATGAACCACGAGCTCAACAACACGAATTTAACATTAAAATAACAAAAGCAGTTTTACACAGTCTTAGCAAAATGTGTCTGAAATTAGAAAAACAGAGATGAACTATCTTTTTCTCTCTAACTCTATCTGTCTGACCATTGAGGTGGTATTTATATATTTACAATCTGAGAGATCGACCACTGGAAGGGTCGACCTTCTCTAAAAACAACAAATGGCATTTAATGCATCCTAACTGCTGGTGGTTTCTAGAAATAAAGAGAGCCAATAATCACCCAACATAACAACCCAAATTGAGTTGTCAGAAGCTCAGTAGCTGGAGACCATGAGCACAAGCAAAATCCATGTCTTTGATTTGCCCATCGTTGGCCGTCGATATGATAATCGCCAAATCTCCCATGGTTTTTATGTAGGACGGAGTGTCGGACAGAGTGTCGGATGGAGTACTGGACTGAGTACCGGATGGAGTGTTGGATGCAAAAACGAGCTACGATTTTTCCCCGTGACACAAAAAACGTGAATTAGTTTCCTGGAATCATAAAAACATGTTGAATTACACTCAAAATCATCACGAAACATGAATCATGCATACTTGGTATGAATCATAGGGATTTAACACAAAATCTCTTCAAAACTCTTCAAAACAGGAAAACACATATACATATTTAGCCAAAATGGATGTTATTAACATCATTAAATCAATTATATCACGGGCCAAACAATGGGTATCATTGCTTCCTAAGGGGGGAGGATTGATCTTTGTGGCCATACACCTTTTCCACTTAATCAACATTTTTGAGCCTATGGTTTTGATAAACCATTATATTCATGTTTTTATGGGGAATCTAATGTAATTCCATCTCCATTTCTTAATTACATTCATCATGTGTCTTGGGTATGTATTATATTCTTTGCACGATTAGTNCACAGGGGGTTTGAAGTGGGGGGGGGGGCACCATGCCCCCCTTTGTGGGGTGGAGGGGGGAGAAATGCCCCTGTGCGGGGGTTGGGGGACAGTGCCCCTGAGAAATTTTTTACCTCGGGAAATGTGTCACATTTTTGCCTCGATTTTGGTGTCCATTGTTGGGTTGTTTTTTGGCACATGGTTTTTGCCGATAGTTTTCTATTTTCGGCTAGGGAATTAGGATTGTTGACTAATCTAGTTCATTATGTTAGGGTTTTGGATGTCAATGTAATGATGAATAAATACAGAATATGTTGGTTTTCCCGGTTTGGGTTTCCAGGGGAAAAATCTCTGTGTAATGTGTGTATTTTCCATTGTATATTTTATGTTCTTTTACTGAAAATATGCTAGTAGTAAAAATTTTACAAGGTTAAAATGTACATTTGGTATTAGAGCCTTGTTGGATTCAGGGGGACGCCTTTGTGGTCAAGGGTTTGGCTCGAGACTGTGATAAGCCTTGTTACAGTGGGAGATCTGTGGTATTGATTTTTCAGGTGAATATAAATGGCGAGCAATTCGAAAATGGAGATCGAGAAGTTTAATGAGCAATTTTTGAGTTGTGGAAGCTCAAGATGGAAGATCTGTCGGTGGAAAGAGATCAGTGGATCATGGTGGATCTAGGTATTGCACCTACAAGAACTTCAGCAGATGACTAGAAAAAGTTGGATCGGAAGGTGAAGAGCATAATCTGACTATGTCTCTCAGATTCAGTATTACTGAATGTGTCATAGGAGGCTACAACTGAGGATTTACGAGATAATTTAGGTAAGTTGTATTAGTCTAAGTCATTAGTAAATAAATTATTCTCAATAAAGAAGATATATAATCTGAGGATGGCATATGGAGACTCGGTGACAGAGCATTTGAACGCCTTCAATATTGTGGTAAGTCAATTAGTATATGTTGAGATTAAAATTTTAGATGAAGATAAGTGTATCAGTTTGTTGTGTTCTTTACCAGACTCATGGGATAGTTTGGTTGTGGAAATAGGTAGTAATACAACTACCTTGAAGTTTGATGAAGTGGTCTCATCCTTGTTGTTGGAGGAGAGGAGATGGAAGAACATGGAAGGACAGAGCACAGACACATTATTTACAAGAGGATGCTCCTAGGAAAGAAATATATCTAAGTTATCAAGTGCGATATCTAAGTCTAAGGGTGGATCTAAATCTCTCGGAAAGTTTGTAAAGGTATGTTGGAGATGAGAAAAATAAGGGTACTGCAAGAAGTAGTGTAGATCGAAAGTTGAGAAAAAGAAGGGATCTGAAGAATATCCTTCTACAGAAGAAAATACCTCCAAGGAAGAAGGAGGGGATGTGTACTTGTCTTATTCAAGCACACATGCAGATTATGAGGCATGGTTGGTTGACTCAGGTGCATCCTTTCATATGACTCCCCACAAGGAGTGGTTCTGTGAATATGAAAGGTATGATGGAGGTAATGTTTTCTTAGGTGAAGATTCGACAACTAGGATCATAGGATGAGGAAAAGTAAAGTTGATGCTCATATATGGAAGGATTAGAAAACTATCTGGTGTTCTTCACATCCCAGGTTTGGACACAAATTTGATTTCTGTAAGCAAAATGGACGATGCAGGGGTAAAAACAATATTTGAAAAGAAAACATGTAGGATGGTTCGAGGAGAAATGGTGTTGTCGAAGGGAGTTTGGTTTGGAACCTTGTATAATATGCAAGGAATCACTATTAGTGATGGGTGTAATAGTTCCATTGTTCCTGATATTGAAGTTGAAGAAGAAAGAACTCCTACAGTCTCTGGAGAAAAATTTCATGTTGTGGCATCAAAGACTGGTGCATATCTGAGAGAAGGGTATTCGAATACTACACGGTGAAGGTATGGTTGAAGGTATGTCTAACTGCTCTCTGGATTTTGATTTCTTTGAAAATTGTGTATATGGGAAGCATAATCGGGTAAGATTCCCCTCTGGTACAACGAGGGCAGAAGAAATTTTACAGCTAGTTCACAGTGATATTTTTGGACCTGTGTCGGTCCCATCATTGGGAAAATCTATGTACTATGTCTCATTTATAGATGACTTCTCGAGGAATACTTGGATATATTTCCTTAGGAAGAAATATGAAGTCTTTGACAGGTTTAAATATTTTAAGGCTCTTGTTGAGAATCAAATAGAGAAAATAATTAAGGTGTTGAGGAAAGATAATGGTGGAGAGTTCTACGGGAATGAATTTGAAGAATTTTATAAGAAGTGTGGTATAGAAAGGAAGAAGACTACTCAATATACACCTCAACATAATGAAATTGAAGAAAGGATGAATAGGACATTGATGGAAAAATAAAGGTGCATGCTCAGTGGTGTCGGGTTAGGGAAAGAATTATGGGCAAAGGCAGTGGCTACTGCTAATTACCTGGTCAACAGATCACCCTCATCAACGTTGGATGATAAGACTCCATAAGAGGTATGGACTGGTAAAAAACCTTCTCTCACACATCTCAAGGTATTTGTTTGTGAGTCTTATGTTCATGTTCCAAAGGAAAATAGGAGTAAGCTAGATAAGAAGCCTGGAAAGTGTATCTTTATTAGGTATAAAGATGGTCTCAAAGGTTATAAGCTTTGGAACCCAGAAACTAATTTAGGTTGTCTATAGCTGAGATGTGGTATTTATAGAAATGAAGGATGTTGTTAAAAACATAGTCCTACCAAGCAAGGAAGAACCAGAGAAAATTGAGTTTGATTTAAAGGATGATGAATTAGACTCTACAGAAGAACAAAAATCAAAAGAAGAAGATCCTCATACTCCAGTATTGGGGAGATTGGTTCGAGAAAGAAGGCTACCAGAAATGTATACTCCATCCGATTTCCATTCAAATTTTTCTTTTTCTATTATTGATGATGATCCTAGAAATGTTAGGGAGGTAGTGGATTCAGAGGATGGAAAGCTCTGGAAAAAGGCCATGGATGAAGAAGTGGCAGCCTTGGATAAGAATGAGGCTTGGGATCTAGTGGAGTTTTTTACTGGAAGAAATATCATTGGAAGCAAATGGGTATTTAAAAATAAACTAAATGCAGAAGGAAAAAGTGGAGAAATAAAAAAATCGGTTAGTAGCAAAGGGTTATTCCTAGGTTGAGGGCATTGATTTTGGTAAGATTTTTTCTCTTGTTACCAAGATAACTTCTATAATATGTTTGTTATATGTTGTTGCTGCATTTTATTTTAAAGTATAACATATGGATGTGAAGACAACATTCCTACATGGGGATCTAGAAGAATAAATCTATATGAAGCAACCAGAAGGTTTTGTTGTGAAGGGAAAGAAGGAGCTGGTATGCAAGTTGAAAAAGTCCCTGTATGGTTTAAAACAATCACCAAGGATGTGGTATAAAAAAATTGATACTTATATGTTGGGACATGGCTTCACAAGAAGAAAAGAGGATCATTGTGTGTATTTTAAATTAATTGGTAATCATTTGATTTATTTGGTCTTCCATGTGGATGACATGTTGTTGATAGGAAACAACAAGGAGATTATCCAGGATGTGAAAACTCAAGTGTCCTCTAAACTTCACATGAAGGATCTCAGTGCTTCAAATTTAATTTTGGGCATGGAAATTAAAAGAGATCGGAAAAAGAGGAAACTCTGGTTAAATCAGAGAAAATATGTCGAGACAATATTGCAGAGGTTTAATATGAAGGAATGTAAACTAGTAAAGGTACCTATTCCTATTGGTGTAACATTATCTGCGGATTAGTGTCCCAAGACACGGGAAGAGGAGGACATGTCTCGTGTTCCATATGCAAGTGCAGTTGGCAGTTTGATGTATGAAATGGCTTGTACTAGATTGGACATTGCACTTGCAGTGGGAGTTTTGAGCAAGTATATGTCAAAACTAGGAAAGGAGCATTGGACAACAGTAAAAAGAGTTTTTAGGTATTTACGTGGCACTTCTAGCTATGGATTGTGATACCAAGGAAGACAGGGATTGGATAAAGTGTTGGATATACATGTCTTTGTGCATGTCGATTGGGCTGGAGATCTGGATTGTAGGAGATCTATAAGCGGGCATGTGTTTAACCTGTTTGGAGGAGAAATCAGTTGGATGAGAAAAATACAAGTTGCAGTGGCACTTTCAACTAAAGAAGTTGAATACATGGCATCCTCTCATGCAAGTAAGGAAGAAGTATGGTTACAAAGATTGTGTTTAGGTATTGGGTTGGTACAACAAGCTGTAAGGATATATTGTGATAGTTAGAGTGCAACTTTTCTGGTGAAGAACCTGACTTATCATTCAAAGACAAAGCATGTTGATATTCAATATCACTTTGTGAAAGACATGGTTGAAGAAACGAAAGTGTTGTTGATGAAAGTGGACACTTGAGGATCCATGGGCATTGTTTCCCTAGATTGTTGACTATGTAACCCTGTAAACCCCTTGTATGCAAAGAAAACAATAAGTGGGACTATTTTGGTTGTGTTATATTCTTTGCACTATTAGTAGTGTCTACATTGTGTTGGGCACACATGGGGGGGTTGAGGGGGGGATGTTAAGCCCCCCCTTGCGGGGTGCATGGGGGAGAAATTCCCCCACATGGGGGTTCGGGGGGCAGTGCCCTCGAGAAATTTGTTTTTCCTTGGGAAACATGTCACATTTTTTCCTCGATTTTCATGTCCATTGTTGGGAAGTTTTTTGGCACATGGTTTTTGTCGATGGTTTTCTATTTCCGGTTAAGGAATTAGAGTTGTTGACTAATCCAATTCATTGGGTTAGGGTTTTGGGTATCGTTGGACTCTATATGTATATTGTATTGTAAACAATGTAATGATGAATGAATATAGAATATGTTGGTTTTACCGGTTTGGGTTTCCAGGGGAAAAATCTCTGTGTAATGTGTGTATTTGCCATTGCATCTTTTCTATTCTTTTACTGAAA
>JASDQU010738517.1:80458-90896 GCA_032191745.1 Picea mariana | reverse complement strand
ACAATATTCTCCAGAGTGGTCATCGCATCATTTAAGGAATTCATCCATCAGTTTCTTGAAGTATACCTGGATGATCGGATAGTCTATAGTCTATTGGAAAACCATGTGAAAGTTTTACGGCTGATGTTAGAGAGATGCAGACAATGCCAGATATCATTGAACTTCAAGAAATGCATATTTGTAACACTGTTTGGGATACTATTGGGCCACATAGTATGCAAACAAGATTTATTAGTAGATCCGGAAAATATCACAGTCATTTTAAATTTTCCAGCACCAAAAATAGTTTGTTAGCTAAGAGTGACATTAAGACACACAGTATACTACAGGAAATTCATCAAAGGATATGAGCAGATTACAACACCGATGCAAAAGTGTTTAAGAAAGGATACAAAGTTTCAGTGGAATGACGAGTGTCAACACGGTCTGGATACCTTGAAGGAAAAGATGGTTACCGCGCCGATATTGGTATTTCCAGACTGGGAAAAGACATTCCATGTGCATGTAGATGCATCRACCATAACACTTGGAGCTATCTTGGTGCATCYAGGAGCGGGAGACTTGGATMACCYGATAGCATTTGCAAGAAGGAAGTTATCAGACTCAAAACAGAACTATAACACGACAGAAAGAGAAGGCCTAGCCATGGTCTATGCATTGTAGAAAATCATACATTACTTATTGGGAAAGAACTTTAAAATGTTCACATATCACTCAGCTCTAAAATACCTAGTCAACAAGCCAGTGTTGGGGAGGAGAATTTGTTGATGGTTACTGCTACTTCAATAATTTTACTCTGAAGTAATAGTTAAACCTGGAAAATTGAATGCAGGACCTAACCACCTATCAAGGGTCATAAATGGAGAAGAACCTACGAATCGAGAAGACAACTTTCCGAATGCACAATTATTCTCAGTACAAATTGTTGATGAATACTTCGCAGATATCATAAAGTACTTGAGTACAGGTACTGCACCGCAAGACTATAGCATCGTGCAGAAGAAAAATGTGGTAGTTTGCGTTGCCGACTATCAACTGATTGTAGGACATTTATATAAAATGGGCGCAGATAACATCTTGTGAAGATATGCGTTAGAGCATGAAATACCAAGAGTCTTAGCAGAATCCCACGAGGGAATAGCAGGAGGGAATTATGTGGGTAAAGTTACCACACAGAAGGTATTGCACACAGGACTATGGTGGCCTAGCTAATGATTCACAGAGATTCAAAGGAGTACTGTCAAAGATGTGATGTCTGTCAAAGGGTAGGCAAACCCAACAGAAGGGACAAGATGCAATTACGACCACAAGTAACATTACAAGAATTTGAAAAGTGGGCAATAGACTTTGTGGGACCAATCAACCGACCAGAAAAAAGAACAAGGGCTAGGTACATTATCATTGCGATGGAATATTTCACAAGATGGGCGGAATCCACACCAGTAAAATATTGCGGCGCAGAAACAACAACGCACTTTTTGTTTGAACAAGTAATCACTCGATTCAGGTGCCCAAGATTTTTTATGAGAGACTAAGGCACACACTTCAAAAACAACACCATCTGCGTGATGACTGAAGAATTTGAAGTCTACCACTATAAGAGCACACCATAGCATCCACAAGAAAATGGCACATTGGAGGCTTTCAACAAAATTTTGGAGAACACACTAACAAAGATTTGTAACGTCAACAGAGACGAATGGGACCTCAAAGTACCAACAGTATTATGGGCATACAGGACTACATGCAAAAATTTGACAGGGCACACGCCATTTAAACTGGTTTATGGCCAAGAAGCAATAGTGCCATTAGAGTTTTTAGTACCCAGCTTGCGCGTAGCAACTGTCACACAAATTACAGAATGAGGCGTAATATAGGAGAGACTGAATCATTTATTGACCATGGAGGAAGACCGAATCTTAGCAGGATTCCATCAACAAGTACAGAAAGCAAGAGACAAAGCTTGGCACGATAGACACATCAAGAATAAAATGTTTAAGGAAGGAGATCTAGAATTGATGTATGACAACAAATCGTTACAACACTCATGAAAGCTTATAATGCATTGGTTAGGACCATACAAAGTAATATATGTCACAGACGGAGGCGCTGTACAGTTAATATATTTAGCAGGCACAGAACTCAGAGGAATGATCAACGGGAGCCGACTAAAGATGTACAAAGAAAGTTAACCACCCACAGCAAAGTAAAAAAAAAAACGAAAAGAGAGGAAAAAGGAAACAAAACTAAAAAGAGCACAGTACGTCGGAATTAGAAAGGCCACATGAATTTAGAAACACAAATTCGGCAAGGACAAGAACAATGGTTACATACAAAGGGAAACAAGCAGGAAAAAGAAAGGCGGAAAAAGCAGCATGACAGGACGACACTAGGAGAAATTAAAGAGAGACAAGGACCAATGGGATGCCGCATTAATCACACCAATAGAACATGGGACAAAACAAGTAATGGTAAGTACAAAACTACCGAAGATGCATTGAATCTGTAATTAAGGTGCATTTAACCCATATCCAAGAAAACGTACTCGACAAGCTTCGTGGGAAATCCATACAACACACAGACGTGGGAGCCCATAGTCTATTCACAAAGACAGAGCATATAGAAAGAGACAGAGGTGAAAGAACATAAAGAGAGTTCACGGAGACCACAAAGACCATTCGAGTCTAGTAGCCATTTGATACTCACCACTATGGCACCACCCAAGCAAGGAAAAGTGAGCCAGACTGCCAGACAAACCAGAGTCCAAACCAGGTCACGAGACAAGTCGAGGAAGGTGAAAAACAATCGTCAGAGGTCATCAATGTTGATGAAATCCCATCCCTAGAGATGATACCAGTGAATCCTACACAGATACTGGAAGAAATGAAATAGCCAGCAGTAGATTCCATGAGTATAGATACAGCTACAGTAGCGCATGAACCACAGAACCATGAAGAAGAAACCCGAAAGGAGGTGAAACCAGAGAATCCAGAAGAAGCTCTGAAGTTAATGGCATGGTGTCGAATCCGACAACAACAGTGGAGCCAGATGAGTCTCAAACGACCATCTCAGAACACCCAGTAGGGGAGACCGTTGAAGATGTCTCAGCTAGGTTGGGATGGAATATATAGGAACAACCATAAGCCATTGGAACTTCGAGCCAACCACCACAGCAAAAGAACAATATACAGATACCAAGTTCACCCCATAAGAAACTGGCAGCAGAAATTGTTCTACCACGCATACCAGATGGGGTACATCTAGGACTAGAGCTATTGGGCCATGTCAGAAAGCTCAAATATTCAGACCACGATGTCGAATACAAATCCAGGTTCTTGGAACTTGTGTCGAGGGTCTTTTTATAGGCTACAGGTATGAACGCATTCGCGGAACCGATTAACTAGCCATACCAGTGGGAAATTGGGCTGGAGAATACAGGAATTTTAGGTCTGTTGAACCTACCACATTTTGGTCGAGGCCAGTATGCAACAGCATGTGTCAAACAACTTTTAGCAGTCACACATGGGGGGGACATATGGCTGGACAAGCCTGTCCCCACAAATATTGAGCTTATTGTGCAAATAACAGGTTTACCAATTCGAGGTATGGATCCCGCGTTGTTTTTGGATGACAAAACCAAGGATAAAGTGCTAGCAGAAGAAATGAATAATAATTATGGAATCTCTAGGGGGATAAGAGGCATCATCATCAAATGAATCAACAACACAACCACACAACTAGGTGCAAAAATCTTAGCCTACAAGTTGCTAAGAAAATTTCGTAGAGAGGAAGTACCAGCTGGAGTCATTGCAGTTTCAGCCCAGTGCGCAGAAGGCACCTCAATGAGTTGGGTGCCATACTTATTGAACTTATTTTTAGAGGACTACAAGGATGCATAGGATCTAGGCATAGAGTTCCACTACTCATGGCTGATTACCTTAATATAAGCCTTCATGGGATGGCGAGAATCGGGGTATGTAGTTTTTTGTACCAGACCAACGCCTGCGGGATCGAGGTATCTATTGCTGAAAGAAGGGCCAAACGCCAGGAATAAGAGGGATAATGGGATCATATTTGAATAATACCTACATGACCTACAAGAATTCATCAGCTGAATGTGGAGAATAACACCAAAGGTTGTTGCGCGATATGCGGACATTGCCAACTTCCAGGTCACATGACAAGCAATGTGGATACAAGCAAGGTAGGATCCGAATAAATAGTGGCTATGTATGCACTACTACATCATAGAGGGTGATATCGATATGGTCATCAGTGAATGGCCCAAAAAATGGAAGATTCCATCCATCACCCAGGAAGTGCCGGAAAGAACAACAGAAGGAGAGGCAGAGCAAGGAGAAACACAGCCTTTGGAAATCCAAGTTCCCAAGCGACCAAGGGTGGGACAAGGAAAGCCAAAACAGATAGACGAAGCATCAAAGAAGATAGGAACCTAGAAGGGGAAGAAGGATAATACACATTCAACCAAGGAACAACATAAACAAGATGAGGGAGCGCAGGAGACCGCCTCAAATCCCAACACACAGGAACTAGGGGGAAATAAGAGACCAACCACACAGGTAGGAGGTGTAAGCAAGAAATTGAAGGCACAACAAACATCGCTAGAATATACAATCATGGAGGACAATGGGGACATTATCGTGAGAATGGTCCAGGATTATCTAGCCGAGGACTTCAACCATGCAGCACATCACAAGGACAAACTGCAAAAAGAGCTGGCAGAAATAAGACAGTGCCTTAAGAAATTTGGGGAGGTATAGATAGCAAGAAGCAGTAGGAGCATAGAGCCATCAACACCAAAAACCGATGAAAGAGTGGAGGTAGAAGAACGAGATCCAATCCACTCATTACCGCACACAAATGCAACGGTCTACATCACACCTAGCATGTTGTGCATGGATGAAATCGTGGGGCAGACACCCTTGAAATATTTAAACCACATCCAATTGGTCTTGACATGGATGCCATCAAGGGAACTACAAAAGTTTCAAGTTAGCATCGACCACAAGGTACAGTGTCGTGCACATAGAGACTTAGTTGAATTACAGAAAGCAACAAAGAAGCGGGAGGTGTTGGAAAAAGTTTGTGAGCATGCCAAGTTCGAAACTCAGAAGGAAAGAGAATGCAGGAATGAACTGGAATGAAGAGTAGGAGGAATTTTTGAGAAACTTCCAAACACTACGCAAGGGAATGAACTTCTAGTAGTGGAAAATATTAATCAGACTGTGTAGGCCATTGAGCAATATCAGGAGGAGATTGAGAATCTTGGAGAACAACTCATACCAACCACCCCACCAATAGTGAAGGAGAAAAGGAAGCAGGAAGCAACAACACAGCTACAGGAGATAGAGCAACAGATTAGCACAGCAGTTGACTTGTTTGATAAAGTAGTGCAACTTTGGACAAGGTTGGAGGAGGATCCACAGGTCCAACAGTGGGACAAGGAAGAGGAAAGGATCAATTTAGTGATCCAAGAGCTCAAGTAGAAGAAGAATACCATAACAATCCCAGAACATTTCAAAGGGATGCAAGAGATTAAGAATTGTAGGAAGAGACAATCTTTGTGCAAACCCAGAAACATGAGCGTCAGGCTCAAATGGAGCCATTACAAGAGAATGTAGAAGAAGTACTAGCACATGCAGAGGAAGATAAGACACAGATAGCACAGACCCAGGCATAATGTGCAAGATTATTGAGCGACGAAGTGGCAGTCCAGGAAGTGGACACAATCAAAGATAAGACCACACAGGCGCAGACACAAGCAACATCACTCAAGAAAAAGTTCCAGACGATCACCAAGGAGATCGAGGAAGCTCAAAAGGATTAGGTGGCTCACGATGAGCCACATGTCAATGTTGGGGGCCTGTTGGCAGTAGGCTGAAGTGGAAAGAAAGATGATCATGGGGAAATAAAGTGTGCAGAAACAGAAGTAACAACTGGAAGGAAACACAACATGCTCACATGCAAGAAAGTGTGCACAAGGAGAGAGACAACTAGAAGGAGGAGCATAACGGGCACATGAAAGGAAGACCTAACGTCGATAGGGTTAGGTTTTTGGTAAAGTATTTTAATGGCTGAAGAGCCAAATATGTATAAATACTGATACTCAGGTATTATAGAGGGTTCTGATACGTAGGTATCATAGGTTGGTTTTTTTCATTATTCAAATTGTTGTACGATTCAAACTGAGTTGTAATGTTGTTATGTACTATTGTGTAAGTTGTTGAGCTAGAGGAAAGTAGWGAAGGAAGATTTGAGGATTAGATCGCAGGTCGAGGATCCTGGTGCGATCTAGTTCACCTCATATAGATCTTACCCATTTGAGGAGAATTGTAAGCACACAGCACTAGATGCACAGAACTACCATAATAAAAGAGCCAAGAGCCAAATCTTTGTGGAAGTAGCCCAGGAGGGGGTGAACCTCAGTAACGTCTTTGTAATGTGATGAATGCATGCATATCTTTATCATCTTTTTAGTAGTTAATAGTTGTGCTAAATGAATGAATGAGTTATTACATTGCTTATTTAAATGTTGTTGCGATATTGAAGGAATAAGCCATGAAGGTTACTACATAGTTGTGAATAATTGTAGGTTGCAATCACAAGTTACAATAAATGGTCCAGAATACATATCCCATATCTTGCGCTCAATCCTAGGTTGTAAATACATGAGTCTTACAGCCACCCATTAAATCTATCTCGAGTGAGATTATGCGTCGCATTCTATGTGTTGTGTTGCCTTCTGGTTTACCAGGAGGGCCAATAGTTTTAGAGGCTTTTGTTGGAAACCTGAAAGACATGAACCCTGGGTAAATACTCAGACGATAGAGAAAGAAAAGTAAAATACAAATCAATAATGAATATTGAAGGTCTCTGCCTGTCCAGAACTTTTCTTGATCTTAGTTGAATCTCATGTAATGGAACAGGAGTAATAACATGTGTCGGGAAGGCCTACATCTCAACATTGTGAAGAGGTTGAGTGGGATTATTATTTTGATTCAACACTGGTTGTGTTGGTAATAATGTCAGTCTTGGGGAGCTTGGATTATGATATTGTTGTGGTTTTTGTGGTGGAATAGGAGGTAAGGGTGGTGGAACAAAACTTGGCAAAAGTTGCGGAGTGTTTGGGGGAAACTGAGGGTAAGGATGGTTGGACATAGGGATAGGTGGAGCTTGATGGTTTCCTTGGTTATTCCCTCCTCTCCATCCTTGAAGCCAAGGATTTTGGTACTTTGTAAACAAGTTTTGTCAACTTGGTGAGTTCCACTGTTGTTGTTGATGATCATAGGGTGGAACTTGAGATTGTAGATCTAGGTATGTGGGTTGGTTCCTAGGCTGCCAGGGCCTCCTAGGTGCATAAGAGGATTCCCCAGGATCCCCACTCCTATAGATGGTTAAAAAACCAAGCAATGATGGACATTTATCAGTTGAATGGTTTTATGTGCAGAAGCCACAAACTGAAATGTTATATAATGGGCATTCCCTTGAGGAATGGTTCCTCCTGCATCTTGGGCAATATATGCTCATTGTTCCATTTTCCTCCTCCTTTTTCTTTTTAATTTTTAGGGTGTCCAACTGGGAACCTATTGTGCTTAAGATATATGTCTTTAATTTCTCTAAAAGGTTCCCTATCTCTTCTCTTGTGATACCACCTGAACTAACTGGTTTTAAGTTTCTACTGTAAGGATCCCGAACATTCTTTCCTGTTTTATCTCCACTCCTTGAGTAATTCTTACACATTTCACATATTTCAGCAAATGGTTTATGAGAGATTTCACCTAATTCCATCAGGTTAAGAATCTCTAGGTATTCTTCTGAAATTCCCTTAAGGAAAAGAGCCCTAAATGCATCCTCTGGGAGGTCATGGTATTTTGACTTCTAGGAGATGTATGCAAACCGTTCCATATAGTCCTCGAGATTCTCGTCTTCTAATTGTTGGATTTTAAATATGTCATTACGAGACTCCTTGGTCTTGCAGTAGTCTTGGTAGTTTTTAAGAAAGATATATTTCATGGATTCCAAAGACCTAATACTGGATTCTCCCAAGCCCATGAACCATCTTAGAGCAGAGTCCTTGAGGGTGGCAGGAAAGAGTTTTAGTTTATGGGCATCCTGTAGGTAGTTGTAGCTCCTACACAAGATGTCTAACTCAAATAGGAAGGTGTCTGAATATTCACTACTTTTACCGTAAAAGGTGGGCAGTGCTGAAAGGGGAATATTTTTCATATTGACATTTGGGGTGGTGTCTAAAATTGGAAACCTGAAGGTAGTTTCGGTTTGGTTTCCAGCTTCCTCTTCCTCCCTGTTTCTTACATTGTTGTGATCCTCCTGATCATCCATACCGGTTTGGTTTCCAAAAATAGAGTACTTAAGTGGTTTTCTTCTTGAAGACAACAAGGTATCCCTCTGATGGGAAGGTCTTTCTATTGTTTGGTTGTCTGGGACTCTACTCGAGCCGGTTGAGATTATAGGTGCCAAAGTTTCTGTGTCAATTTGAGAGACAATTATGTTGGTTGAATTACCAAACACGGTGTTCACATGTTCATGGTATATGATATCTTTAAAGTTAGGATCTCCTGATGGTGGTAAGAAAACTAAGGTTGTATTGTTTGGTTCTGTGGAAGGCTCGAGTGGTCTTGCCTCCTGTCCCAATATTACTAATGCTTCAATTTTCTGTTCTATAATGCTCCCTGTGTTAGTCTCTTCAGAGACTACTTTATCTCTTTGGGTTGAGCTAAATCCTATTTTTCCGTATTGGTCTGCAGAGCTTATGAGTGGAACATTCCTTCCCCCAAAAAGGTCGGAAGGAACCTTGGTTGAAAGATTTGATTTAGATTTAACATATCTACCTTTTGGGTCTCTAGGTCTATTCATGAAAGCAAACAAAAAGAAAAAGAAAAAGAAAAACTACCATTGGGTTTGGGGGAAACTTCTATAGCAGATGCGTAGGTTCTTACCTCTCATATTAAAGTTCCCCCACCACCAAACTAATGCTAAGGTTTAGAAGTGATCTATTTCCTAACTATTTCTTACCTTGAGACAACTCCCCGACAACAGTGCCAAAAATGATGGCTTTTCTATATGCACTAAAAACACACTAAAAACCCTCAATTAAATTGTCAACCCATGGTAAGTAAACTTAGAGTTGTAGCACTATATGTGCCAAGGTAGAAAATCTAGAGGTAGTATAGTCTAACTAAGGAAACGAGATATTGAAGGGCCAATCTACTCAAGCAAAGACTACTAATGATCAAACCCTACTAAGAAACTTAAACTATGTACCCTAAGTAACCTTTGATCAAAGGATCGATGGATAGTCCTAAGAAAGCAAATGAAAACCCTACTTAAAGAAAATTAACTTAATCATGACAACAAGAAAAATCAAACTATCTACCTAATAAGCAATAACAACAACAAACTACTTTAATTGACCTACTCAAATTCAATAAGCAACTATCTTATGAAAGAAAGTAAATAGACAAGCAACTACCCTATCAAAGCAAAATAGACAAGCAAGAAACTACCCTATTAAAGCAAGTAAACAAGCAAGCAAACAAGTATCTAACCTATGATAACTTCTACAACAAGTAAACTAATCAAAATTACCAATAAGAAACTAATCAAAGTAATAAGAAAGTGAATTCTATTCTCAAATTAAATTTCACAATAACTTCTAATTTATAAAAGGAAATCTTAATCTACTAAATTCAAAGCATCAACAACTACTCTTTATTCTACGATAAGGAAACTATTCTTTAATCTACCAAAGCAAGAAGACTATTCTCTAAAAAGAAAGGAAACTATCCTCTAATCTATAAAAGCAAGGAAACTCAAATATAATGTTGATGGTTATGTCTCCGGTGTCTTATGATATCACGATGGCATTTAACAATTAACGATAACTCAAGAGGGATAAACTCAATATTGACTTTGATAGCAAAGTGAAAAGTGTGAATTAGACAATCCAATGAGAACTTAGCCATTATAGAAGCAACATCAGCTATCTTGCATATCCATGTGATTCTTCAATTTATGCACTAGTCATCAATAGTATAAAAACACTATTCTATTAAATTCAAATGCATTCTACACTAATATAAGAAAATGCATACTACTTAGATTCATAACTGAAAACTAAACTTAATAATCAACTTCAAATTAAAATTGCAACCTAGATCTAGAAAAGGAAATTGCATAAAGTAAACTAAACTAATCCTATTTTAACAATTCAAATTGCAAAAGAGGAAATGCTCATAAAACATAAATTAAATCCTATTTTGTATTTCAGGATATGACAAGAAATTATATGAGAAAACTAACTAACAACTATATAAACAAAACTAAACAGCAATTAGATAAGCAAATTGAAAATGAAAACTAAAACTAACAACTATCCATCCACCGAAACCTTGCCAAA
>JASDQU010738517.1:37291-56614 GCA_032191745.1 Picea mariana | reverse complement strand
TCTTCCCCCATACATCTTTTCAACATGTGTGTCAACTTATTTTCAACATTAGAATCACTTAACATTTTCAAACAACAATGCAGAAAAGTACTTACTTGATCCTCTGCTTTCTCCTCATGACAAGTGTTGCAATGTATTTCCTCTCATTTTGTGTGTCACATCTCTTCATGAACGTGCTCCTTGATTTCCATATATTTTTCCCAGTGTGCCTCTTTATGTTTGTGGGCCTCTTCTAGCGACCTCTATGTCGTGCATTGTATCTCTCTGTGTACATGAGCTTCCTCTAATGATTTTTGTTTTGTACAGTGCAGCTCTTCACGTGCATAGGCATCCTCCAAGGATCTTTTTGTTTCTCAATTCACTTCTTCACTCACTCTAGCCTCCTTTAGTGACCTTTACATTACACATTGTATTTCTTTGTGTGCTCTTTCCTCCTCTATATCCCTCTACACGTTACACAAGAATTGATTTTACTATGTAACATCAAACTTATGGGGTGTCTGCATCACTTTTCTAATCTTCCCTTCCATGTTTTGACCTAAGATTTCTCCACTCTCTAATTCCACTCCCATCCAAATCCCACCTTGGTTTACCACCCACACATCAAATTATTCCTCTGGATTTTGATTTTTATGTGGCTTTGAAGTCACCTTATTGTAGTGATCCTTCTTCTCTTCCCACTTTTCCATCAAGTCTATGAAATATTATATGAGATGCTCTGTACTGTGAAATTAGCCACATAGAATGTTAATTTTAGTACAAAATCATGACATCTGGTCTACTTTTCCACAATCAAAACAAATAGGTGTTATTCCTCCACCACCAAAATATCCTCGTCCTCGTCTTCATCCATATCCTCCTCTCTGACCTCCTTGGTATCCTCCTCTATATTTTCCTCTGTGATCACCACCTTTCTATTCTTCATAGACCCGGAAGGAATAAAAAATGTGCTCCTACATCAACTAAATTGACTGACATGTGTTCACATTGTTCCCCATGGATTTGCAGAACTCACAAAATGGAGTATGCATAGTCTTTTGTTATTTATATAGTGTTGGGCACTGGGGAGGTATATGTCCCCATTGTTTGCAAAAATCGCACCACTCAGTCTGAGGTCCAGTTGGAAATGGATTTGACACACCTATCTCCATATATATATATCCCTAGTGTTGGACATTCATTCCTATGGTTTCCTTTTGTGAAGTACATATTACACCACACATGCTCGTGCACATCTTATCCTTAACCATATCTTTTAATGCATGATAATATTTTCCAGGTGATATTTCACTTGCGCCAACCCTAACGATGTATCAAAACCTCCTATCATAACCTCTAGGTGCATTGAAATATCTGTGGCCTCCTCATGAGTCGTCACTTTCTTCTCAGTGAGTGGGACTTGAATATGGGGTAGGATTCCTACAATAAAACACTCCTAGTGTTGAATGTCTTGGATCTTAAATGTTATCCTATACAACAATATTTTGAATTGTTGGTCAGAGTTCCATACTGTTTCTCCATCCTGCTACTTGGTCTCTTTTATCTCAGTGATACACTGTGATTTCAACTTAGGCTTTTGAAACTGCCTAACCAAGTCTCTCTTAATCTCTATCAGGTACCTAGTCTATCCCACTTGTGTAGTTTCCTTGTACTTCATACACCATGTCATAGATTTGTCTTTGAAGGTGGTCTCTAGTTATTCTATCTTCGACACTTCATTTGTGATTCTCTTCATAGACCATATAGCTTCACACGTAAACCAATTCTACTTTGCATCGTCTTTACACATCTCATGGAACATAGTATCAAACTTGTGTCATAATTTTCCATACTCAACCTAGTGCTGTGCCCTCCCAAATAACTACTATTCATTGGTGATATGGATACCGATAATAAAACTCCTCCTTATGAAGTATTACTAAATTCAACCTCTTCCTCGTTCACCTCTTATCTTCTTCTTTCTTCCACTCTTTCTTCTTCTACTCATATCTTTGCACTTGCTCTTGGTCTTTCTTATTGATTATAAATGCACAAGGGGGGTCGTTCAAACATGGGGTTACTCTATATTCTCTCATAATATTTGGTGAGGGGGCCTAAATAGCTTCCTACCTATAGCCACACAAGTCCATTCACAATAGATAAAGCCTCTTCCCCTTCTTGGAGGGGTCTATCTCGATCTTCTATCACATTTATGTTGCTACTTTGTGCATCATCTTCCCTTGATGTGACTACATATCTCAATAGAAAAAGGGATATGACCTTGTCTTCTCTAAACCTACTACACTACTCCTAGTATCCTCACTCGATACTCTACTCCTAATTTTGTGTCTCTTCGATGACCTGTCTCTTTATATGCTCCTCTATGGAACAACACTCTCTCCTATACATCCTCCTAGTATAGTATCCTTTCCCTTCATATTGGGTTTGTCCCCTCATCTGTCACCCCTTGTTATCTTCTTTTTTCTCCTCTATTTGGATTTCTTCCTTCTCTCAACTATCCTCGCATATCTCTCTGCTATTCTACTCTTCTACTCTTCTTCTCTTCTACTCTCTTGGTTCCATTCTCTTCTTACCTCATCTCATTATATTATGGATCCTTTCCACTGGATCCATTTTCTCTCTCTATTCCCCCCTTATTTCAATCCCCCCTCCTTGTCAGGGGTCTAATAAGTGATCCTATCAAGATCCATGTGCATCAATCCCTTCTCTACAAACAACATATTGATCCACAAGGAAATTTCCTCCAAAAGACTCTTTCTAGGGCCTTCTGCAAACTTTATTTCAAACTTGTTGAAAGAATCATTGTATTCAATGGTGAACTCCATTGGAATATTCACCAATACTAAGAGGAGGGGTGAATCAGTATTGATCACTTTTTACCATTTTTAACCATAACATGTAAACATTAAGTTATCAAAATTTATAAATTATGATTGCATTCAAGATATCATCAACATATAAAAACAAACACATAGTACACAAGAGTTTTATGTGGAAACCAAAGCGAGAGAAAACCACATAACGCTTTTTAATATATTTCTTGAATATTACATCCACAAGAAGCACCAACTTCCAAAATTCTCTAGCACCAACTGGAAGGAGGCACCAACCCCTGTTTACAAGATCTAACCTGAAGGAAGCTAGAACTCCCTAAATTCTCATGTTCCAACTGGAAGGATGTTCCAAGCCCCTAGTTTACAGGATCCAACCTGAAGGAAGCTCCAACTCCCTATATTCTCTAGCTCCAACTGGAAGGAGGCTCCAACCCCCTATTTTACAGGATCCAACCTGAAGGAAAATCCAACTCCCTAGATTCTCCAGCTACAACTGGAAGGAGGCTTCAACCCCTTTTCCTTGCCCCTTCCTTCCTCCCAAAAATGTAAATGAGAGAATGAACATGTCATTGTCACTGCCACTGCTACAGATACATCATCATCATCATCATCAAAACTGATACAACCACATAAAATTCATGCCAATATCTCCAATAATATCCTTCAAATCATGTGCTCAAAATCACCATGATATGCATCAAACCATGTGCCAAGACATCCAAGATTTGCCTCAAATAATGTACCATGCCTCAAAGAATATACCCAAAATGTGCCTTAAACATGTGCCAAAATATCCAAGGTGTAACTCAACCATGTACCAATAGTATCCAAGATATACCTCAAACCATGTGCCAAAGTATCCAAGATACAAACCTCAAGTAAGTGTCAAAACATACCTTAAACATGTGCCAAACCATCCAAGATATGCCTCATAGAATATTCCATAACCTCTAAGATATTCCTCAAACATATATCATAATACCCAATATTCAAGTCTCAAAACATATAGAAAACATACCTTTGATTTTGTAAACAACCTGGTGCAACATATCTCAGATCATCAAACCTTCCTCAGCTTCAGGATCAACAAGAAAGTACCTTCTTCAAACCTTTCCTCAGCCTAATGGGATTGTATCGGGAAATAATCGAGGCCTCGTGTAACAATACTATGACAAACAATGGGGGCATCACAAGACATCCTATACTTGACCCATGGGGATCACCTCATATAGGGTTTCCCATAAACTCTTTGTACATTTACAACTCTGAGACTTCTCTCCTTCACACTGCTCCACCTCTTTACTTGTGCTTACATTCTTTCTTGAATACACACTTGATTGATGATCAAATGAGAGGCTCTTGATGTGTATTTATAATTTTCTAAGTAACTCCTTTACTTGACTTTAGGGTCGACCTATAACTTCTTGTTTGTAACTATTTTTCTCCTTTAATTAATTTTGGGGCTAACTTGTAACTTCTTGTCCTTAGATCCATATCTTCTTCACTTTCTTTCAAGGATTCATATTTAAGAGGGCATAACTTCTCAACCATTAACAACCATGTGGTGTGCTACCTATCATTGAAAATGGATTGACGAGGACAATCAATCTATGATGGTTTTTCATGCAATTATGATGTCCTTCATACTCATTTTATTCAATAAACTTTGGGCTTCATGTCCATGCCTCCAAGGATTCTTGACCCCTTAACCATGTTTCCAGGGCTTCTTATAGACTTCTTCAAAGCATCTTCCCATGAGGCCTATGCTTAAATATATTCCATAAGGGGACCACTTTGGAGACTTCTTCAAATACACCCATCACTTCTAGAGGCTTATGGACTTCTTCTAGGGTGGAAATCAATGAAAACCAATCGTCAAAAAATCACCCCCTTTGGCATTGATAGCAACATTCATACTCCCCCTATGATCATTTCTCCCACTATATTCATGTTGTGATCCCCCTTTCTTCATCTTTCTGATATTTCTCTCCCCCTTTGACATCAATGGAAAAGGGTAACTCCCCCTGATGATTTCTCTTCCCCCGTCTTCTTTGCAAGATGCTATGTAGATCAATGTGAGGCTTATTGTATATGTTTCCCTTTGTTTTTTATTCTCTTCTAGTCCTTTTTTTCCATCATTTCTTCTTTGTGTAATCCACTAACGTAAATTAAAAGTGTTGATGTCAAGGCTCATTAAGTGCTCATGTCAAGGTTCCTTCATCACTTGACTTCAATTGTTCATGGCTTTTCATTTCTTCATTGAGCTTACATCAATGACATAATCATTCAACAATCTCCCCTTGACAATATAACTCCTCCTGACAGTTTCTCTCCCCCTTTCATGTTGTGCCTCTCATGACTTTCCTTCATGTGACTAGTTGGTTCCACCTGTCAATATTCTTCTTTTCTGAGTCATATGATTTATTGAACATTCCTCTTGATGACAATGACAACAATTCTTTCTGAAATTCCTATTGAGCTCATGCTTTCATCCACTGTCATGTATTCTTTGGTTGATGTCAAGTATTATCTTCTAGACCTAGAAAATATTCCATGATCTTATCTATGTCCATATGTCACAAAACTGTGCATGACTCTGCTACTCAACTGCATACAATTCTAGATAATCTTCCACTTCACTTTTATGAGAGCTTCTTCGAATCTCCTGCAATTGATCACTACATATTTATGCTTCTCAAGTTGAATCAGAGATATCCACTAGTATTCTCTATCTTCAAATCAAACTCTGCAATTCTACAACAAGTATGTATTCTTGAATCTGTACTGGATATATCCCTTCTTGAATACATGCTTTAAAACCTCTATACAATAATGAACCTTTGGCTCAAAAGTGTGCCAATAATATTCCTCGTAACTACCAGTTGACCTCTTCATACCTATAGAGTGATGTGTTCTGAAAACTTCTCCTTAATCAACCAATATGTCATGAGACATTTTTTACATCATACCATTTATAATATTCCTTCCCAAAATCTGCAAACACTTCAGACTACTCAAAAGATGGTTCTCCAATCTGTAATAGTTGCTTCTTAAAATCCCCCTCTTCAATATTCACATTACTAGGAGTCTCCAAGCCAGATTGCTTGGAACAATATATAAGTCTACTCTAGTGCAAGATCATCATTTTGAGTTCTGTCATCTTCTTCTTTACCTATAGATTCATCATGATCTCACACGTCTGCAAATCCTATGAGTATGATCTCTAAGAGTTCTTCATTTTCCTGCTCTCTTTTTTTTTTTCTTCTCCAAACTTTCTTATACCTGATATCATTGTTTTTTCGTTCATGTGAGACTTCATCATGCTTCTACAATCACGAGCTATGTTTCCATAGTTGTGTAATTTTTAACATTCAATATTGTAGGGGGGACATAAACATCTCTTGCTTCAACATTTCTTCCATACGCTTTGCAATCTACAAATTTATGACCAAATTTATTACAATTAAAACAATAACCAAGAAAGAAACTTTGATACTTGGGAGCCAATGATCCTCTTTGTGATCTAGTCCTTTTGAATTCATGCCTTATATGATCATGATTATAATCTTCTCTTCTGTTGTTTCTTTGATAATGAATGAATTTTCTTTGATACTTGGAGATGTTCGACAACACAGGTATTCCAACAAAGGACAAACACCTTCAGTAACCACTCACATAACCAGATCAAAGATCAACACACCAATTTTTTCATGTGGTAAAACCCCTATGGGGAAACATCCATGGCCCCAGCCAATGCGGCCACTTGGAGTAGTTTATTAATGCAAAGAAAAAGATTACAAAGAGATTTTACAAGAGAGTTTCTCACAATCAATCATCGGAAAATGACCATCCATGCTCTTTAAATAGAGATCATGGACCAATCGGGTGTTAATCCATAGATCAATGGTCATTAAGATAGAGGAGAGTATGAACCGTTGGATCACTCTATATCGGGAACATATCGTGGTCATCAGATTTCCTAACTACAAATGCATACTAATGCATACTAAAGAAACACACTAAGAAACACACTTTTACTTAACGACACATTAGACCAAGTAGATCTTAACTAACTCCTAAGTGTCTAAATATCCTAACATCCCCCCTTAAGAACAACTTGGGATAGGATTTAAGGATTTACAATGGTAACACAATAGGAGAAGGAAGGAGGTATTAGATCCTATCCCCCATTAATGATAACCTCTTGAACTCCTAACATAGGTCGAAGTTTGGAAAACTTCACTTCTGTAAGAGACTTTGTGAAAATGTCTGCAACTTGATCTTCTGTAGGGAAAAAGAGCACTTCAATAACTTTATCATGAATGAGATTTCTCATGAAGTGCATGTGTAGATCGATCTATTTTCTACGATGATGTTGAACTGGGTCTTTGGCGATCTTGATGGCACTCTGATTGTCACACCAAAGGTTGGTCGAATGTTGCTGCTGGAATCCAAAGTCTGAAAGGATCCGTCAAAGCCACAAGGCTTCTTGACTTTCATTTGTCGTTGCTCAGTACTCTGCTTCTGCTGAAGAAATTGCAATAGACTATTGTTTCTTACAGTCTCAAGTGACAGGTCCTAAACCAAGGATGAAAACATAACCTGCATCAGACTTCCAATCATCAGGGTCGTTAGACCAATCTAAATTAGTGAAACCAACCAATAAAGTAGTCCCCCCTGAACTGTAATGTATCCCAAACTGAACTATACCACGGACATCGTGAAGTATCCTTTTAGTTGTTTTCCAATGGATTTCATGGGGTGTTTACATATACCGGGCAACAAGACCAACAACAAAGGAAAGATCAGGACGGATATGAGTGAAGTATAAGAGGCTACCAACTAACTGATGATACATGGTGGCATCAAATTAGAGAGAAGTACATGTGGCAGTAAGATTGAATCCAGACTGGAAGAGAGAAGGGGCTGGTTTACAATCATCCATGTGAAAGTGACGAAGAAGGTCACAAGCATACTTAGACTGGGAAATAAAAATTTCTTCATTGGTTTGAAAAACTTAGAGGCCAAGGAAATAGTGCAAAAAACCTAAGCCTGTCATTTCAAATTTCTTCTTAAGGCTAGTTTTCACATGGTTTAAAAGTTTTGAGTCACTACCAGTAAGGATAAGGTCATCAACATAAAGGACAAGGATTATGAGATGGATTTCTACTTTCTTGGTATAGACATTAGGATCAGAATGGCATCTAGAGAATCTAGTGGCAATAAGAAAGTTGTCCATTTTGGCATACCAAGCTCGGGGAGCTTGCTTGAGACCATAAAGAGATTTCTTAAGGTGACAAACAAGGCTAGAGTCATTTTGAACATAGTCAGGTGGTTGTTCCATGTAGATTTCTTCTTGCAAATATACGTGCAAGAAGGCGGATTTAACATCCATCTGATGGACCTCCCATTTATATGAGGAAGCAAGGGCAAGAACAAGGTAGATGGAATTCATTTTGGCTACAGGGGCAAAGGTTTCATTATAGTCAATTCCTTTAGGTTGGGAAAATTCTTTAGCAACTAACCGAGCCTTTTGTCTTTCAACAGTTACATTTGATGCATACTTAGTTTTGTAGACCCATTTACATATAGCAAGTTTTCTTCCTTTTGGAATATGTACAAAACCCAAGTATCATTTTCCATTAAAGAACAATACTCTTCATTCATTGTTGTATCCCAATCTGGATGACCTAAAGCTTCTGCAAATGTCTTTGGATCATGAGTTTCTAAAACTTGAGCCAAAAGAGAAGAGGCTTGCTAGAACTATGAATATGTCTAACGCTGATCTTAAGCATCGCCGACAAGATCACCAGCTACTTCTCATGTTGAACAGACCCATCTAGGAAGCAGTGGAGATGGTGTTGGTTCAGGTTCAAAGGACTCATCTGGAGGAAGGTGAGTAGGTGGAGGTGGATTTTCATCCTCACTGTCATCATTTGAAGAAGAAACCAGAACAGAAGAAGGCACAAATGCTGAAGATGGCTCGCAAGCCAAAGAAGGCACAACCACCGAATTAAGCTCGCAAGCCAAAGAAGGCACAAACATCGAATTAGTCTCACAGGCCAAGAGATTTTCATCAAATTTAACATCTCTTCTAATAATAATTTCATTACAATGTGCTTTAATAAGTCTATAACCTTTTACATCTTCAAAATAAGCAACAAATATACACTTCTCACTTTTAGGCTACAATGCTTTCCTTTTCTCATCAGGAATGTGAGCCCATGCTATACTGCCAAATACACGGAAGTGACTTACATCTAGTTTAATTTTAGTCCAATCTTCTTTCAGTGTTATATTTTTAAGAACCTTTGTGGGAGTGTGATTTACTATGTAATTTACATAGTTGATGGCTTTTGCCCAATACTTTAGACTTAATCCCTTAGATTGGATCACACAATTAGCCATTTATTTTAATGTGTGGTTCTTTCTCTCAGCAACACCATTTGTTGTGGTGTATATGGAATAGTGTGTTGCATGTGGATTCCCTGTGTAGTGAAGTAACTTGTAAAATTATTGTTCACATATTCGCCTCCATTATCTATTCTTAACCTTTGAATTTGATGTCTAGATTGTTTTTCTACAAGGGCCTTGTAGGCCAAAAACTTATCAAAAACTCTACTCATAAGTTTTAACAAGTAAACCCAAGTATGTCTGGAAAAGTCATCAATGAAAGTTAAGAAATACTTGTACCCAGAAAAATAAGGAGAAGAAATTGGACCACACATATCACTGTGAATAAGTTGCAAAGGACCCGAGGCGTGACAAGAGGCATGTTTGTCAAAACTGTCCCGATGATGTTTGTCAAGAACACAACCGGCACAAACACCATCTCTGCAGGAAACAAGAGGAAGACCAGTCACCATCTGTTGATTACATAGTTGATACAATGAGCGATAGTTTAGATGACCAAACTTCTCATGCCAAAGTTTTCTCAAGTCATCACTATGAGCAACAAAAACTGATGAAAAAGATGACGACCCAAAGTTGTCAAACTTGAACAACCTGGTAATATCATCAACAATTCTAGTTGCAAAAACATGCTTAGGATCTTTTAGATCCTTGATTACAAATTGGTGAGGTGAAAACTCTACGATTTTACCTTCACCTGAATGAGTGATTTGATATACTAATAGAAGGTTACAAGAAAGACTTGGAACACATAATACATCATTGAAATGACCATTTTCTACTTGAACTTTTCCAAATTTCAACACTAAGATATCGATCATCACCAACAAATATTTTCTTGGTGTTACATTCACATAGAGTAGAAAATATGTCTCTATCCTTAGCCATATGATAAGATGCTCCAAAATCAATAAGCCACTCATCAGAAGTAGAAGTAGAAGTTGTATTGAAGGAGAAACTAGAAGATGAAAGTGCATGTCCATGAGAAGAAGAAGAAGTAGTAGAATCAATATTGATGATGTGCTTTTTCACCGCTGCTTCTAAAGCTTCCATCTTCTTGAAACAACTGGACTCATCATGACCATATTTATCACAAAAGTTGCAATGTTTGTCAGTCTTCTTATTTTTATATTTTGCTTCTTTGTCTCCATTAGGAGTAGAAGTTGTCTAAGTGGGTTTGGGACCCTTATATTGCTTGTTGTGGTGAGGATGTTGCTTCTTGGGATTCTTGGGTTTATCTTTCTGATGGACAACTAAGGCTTTGTTGGAGGTACCTGCAATGTTGATCACTCCAAGTTGTACTAGATTATCTTTCTCTCTAATCAAAGCATCAAAAAATTTCTCAAGACTGGGTTTTTGATAAGCTACCCCTAGAGCCTCTTGCATGGCATAAAAGGTAGATACAAACACAGAATATGCACTACCTAGCTTAGAAAGAATAAGATAGATGCAACGATCTTCATCTATCTTTATCTTACATTCTTCACATAAAGTTTTGAGTGTTTTAAACATATATAGATAGCATTCAATTGATCTAGGTGGATATTGGTGGCTACCCACCTTTTCCAACTGGCTCAAAACAATTTTCTAGCAATTTTGGTAATTTACTATTTTTAGCAGTTTTTCACTTTCGAAGCCGTTTTGAGGCCCTAAACAATGTTTTTGGGGAAAATAGGGAGAAATATGATATTTCCTTTGATGTTTCCCCCAAAATGAATCTCATCGATGATACCTTTCCAACGGGCTATCATACACCTAAAACAGAGATCGTATGCAAAAGTTACAACCCCGAGAAGTTGATGTACTAACTTACTCAAACGGGGCCCACATGACTTTTGGCGCTTCATCTCCTATGGTTAGGTTTTTGGATGTCTAGGGTTTTTGGCATTCTTTTTTATTTTAAAAGGCCTTTAGAGCCTCATTGTAATCATATTCTTTTGAATGAGTGCAGCCATCACATATCTTCTCAGAGATAAGTCGCCACCATTCCAGCAAGCTTGTTTCCGCTGCATTTTACAGTTTCAGCTTATTTCCTTATTGAATAGAAAACCAGTTTTATTGTATCTCTATTATTTTGTGTTAAGAACCTGTTAATAATCTGTAATCATTTCGTTGTGCTCATAAAATCTATATTATTGGTATCAGGGTGGTCTTCTCCTTGTTGTCTTAATGCATGTCCCCAACGAGGTCGGAGTACAAAGAGTTGGGTCTCGAGCTTGTTTCTCTTGAGGAAAAAAGCTCTCACATGCCCAAGCAGCCTCTCATGGTAGGAGAAAATAAAGATGATGGGACAGGAGATCCTTTCAAACTGTTGATTGAGGAATCCCTTACGCAACAAAGGAACAGGATGATGGATAGTTTCACGCAAATTCTTCAGCAGCTACCAACAGGCAACGCATCTTCTTCAAGCAGAGGCGTCGTCCCCTTCAAGGTACAAATAAACTTTGATATTCCTATATTTAAAGGTTATATAGACGAAGATTTTGTAGACAAGTGGTTGAATCTACTAGAAGGTTATTTTTCTTTCCATAACTTTTCGAATAGAGAAAATATTACTTTTGTGCTCCTCAAAGTCGTTCCTCGTGTCAAAAGATTGGTGGGAAACTTTATGTGAGAAAAAGGAAACAGAGGAACCCTCATTATTTACAGTCATGACCACCTGGGAATCCTTTAGGAATTATATTAAGGAACAATACTACCCTATTAGAAGTTATGATGACTTGTATACTAAATGGACCACACTGTGGCAAGAAAGAGACCAAGCAGTGCCAGATTTCACAAATATCTTCCATACCTTGTGCACCAATCCGGGTATCAAAGATTTCGAGCGACATATGGTTCTCAAGTATCATGATGCTCTGCATATATACATCTAGACCCAAATGAAATTTCTGGACATTTCATCCTTGGGCACGACCTACCAATATGCTGTCAAAATTGAGCAGAAGCTCAAACAAAAGACGTGACAATTTGGGCCTGGGAACCCCTCACAACAAAAGTTGGGAAAGGGTGACCCCAACCCATATAACAAAGGACAGAGAAAATATAGACAGTATTAGGACAACCAGTCCAAGCCGTAAGCAAAGAAGGACACCAGAAAGAAAAAGAAAGATACCGGGAAGCGGTGCGACTTCCATAAGATCCCTTGGCATAACACTACTGACTACCGCTCAAAGCAGTTGTTGGTGGCTGAAGTGAAAGCCTCTAAATAAGATGTGATTTTTGACTCTGAGCCAGAACCAGAAAGGGGAATACGGATCATTGACACAGAACCCAATGCCACTATTTCTACCACCAAGCTCTAGCCTGGTGAACCAGACGAGCCAGAAGAAGGAGAGTGATTCTTCCATTCACAAATGTGGGTAAAAGGCACCCCGCTGCACTTCATCGTTGATAGCAGTAGCGAGAAAAACCTCATCTCAACAGAGGTCATCAAGAAATTGGACTTACCGACAACGCCGCACCCACAACCCTACACCATTGGATGGCTCCGCCAAGAAAGCAATCTCTGCATCAACCACCAGTGTCGACTGTCATATGACATCAAGCCCTTCAAAGATGAGGTATTGTGTGATGTTTCTCCTCTCGAATTTTTTGATGTTATTTTGGGCCAACCTTATTTATGGAAATGTCATGTTGTATATAATTCTAGGCCTTGTAGTGTTATTATTGCTTTGAACAAGAAATTGTACAGGATGCCCAAGGCAGTCCCACCTAGTGTTATTTCCTTGATCTCTGCTAAGAAATGAAGGAAGGTCATCTCATAGATGGGGAATTTTCTCTTCTTTGTGATTCGCTCTCAGAATAAGTGAAAGATCACAGCCACATCCAGGGTCTCAATGGACAACCTCTCCACGCAGCAAAATAAAGTAGATAAGGTCATGGAAGAATACTCAGATATCTTCTCCTCACCGACTGGGGTACCTCTACACTACCAGGTCAAGCACCCCATCGATCTGACCCCCGGCACATCACTTCCAAATGGGCCAGTCTATCACCCCTCTCTGTTAGAGAATGATGAGATCAAGCGACAGATCCAAGAACTTCTCCACAAGGGGCACATCCATCCCATCTCATCACCTTGTAGGAGCCCAATCGTGCTGGTACAAAAGAAAGATGGAACCTGGTGAATTCGCATTGATTACCAGGCTCTGAATAAAATCATAGTCAGAAACCGATACCTGATTCCCTGAATCGACAATCTCCTTGATCAACTNACCTTCAAGTCAAAGGAAGGCCTTTTTGAATGGTTGGTCATGCCCTTTGGTTTGACAAATTCTCTAGCCACTTTCATGAGGATGATGGATGATATCCTGTGACCATTCACTAATACTTTTGTAGTGGTGTATCTGGATGACATTCTCATTTACAGCAAGACTTGGGCCAAACACTTGTAGCATATTCAACAGGTTCTTCACACCCTATGGCAGCACAAGCTATACGCCAACTTGGAAAAATTCTCCTTCAGCATGGACATGGTCCATTACCTGAGCTACATCATTGATCAGCATGGCATACATGTGGATCCATCCAAGATCCAAGTCATCCATGACTGGCTAGCCCCAACCACACTTACTAAGCTTCATATCTTCTTGGGCCTTGCCAATTTCTACCGCAGGTTCGTGTTGGGATTCTCCCATATTGCATGGGCTCTCAGCTAAATAACCAAGGGTGGTGGTAAGGAAAAATTTGCGTGGGGCCGGTCCCAACAAAAAGAGTTCGATGATTTGAAGCAACACTTGTGCTCAACCCCAGCAATTTCACTACCAGACTTGCAACAGCCCTTTGAGATCGAGATAGATGCTTCAGACTATGTTGTGGGTGTCGTTCTCACTCACCACGGCCACCCCGTGGCCTATCATAGTGAGACACTATCAGATGTTGTCCATAAGTACCCTACTTATGACAAATAAATGTATTCCATTGTGCAATCCTACTGCTAGTGGAGACATTACATTCTTGGGAAGGAGACAGTCATCCACACTGATCATAAGCCACTGCAGTTCATGCAGACACAAGGAAAATTGTAGAATGACCGCCATCAAAAGTGTTCCACATACTTGCAACAATTACACCTCAACATCAAGTATAAAACAAGAAGCACCAATCATGTTGTTTATTTCCTTAGCAGACCACCAGTCGTGACACTCACCATGATGCTCGACTCTTGCGGCCATGATACCTCTGGATGGCCCCAACTCTATGAGATAGACCCAGACTTCACCACCACCTACCAAATGTTGCGTGCAAACGCAGTTGTCGATAATTTCCATCTTCGGGATGGGTTGTTGTGTCATCTGGGCCATATCTGTGCTACATCAAGCGAGTGAGTAAAGTTGATATGGGAATCCCACTACAGTCGGGTGGCACGACACTTTGGCGTCGAAAAGATAGTGGTGATGCTACAGAAATATTTCTACTTTCCGAAACTTCATTAGGAGGTCAACAAGTATATCAGGTCCTTCCCTACCTGTGCTATTGCTAAACCGACCACTAAGAAATATGGCCTGTACACCCATATTCCTACTCCTGGTAGGCCATGGGAATCCATCTCATTGGACTACATGTCGGGCCTCCTGTCCACCAAGCTAGGAAATGACTGTGTTTTTGTGGTTTTTGATCGCTTTTCTAAGATGGCAATTATGGTTGCCTGCAAGAAGAGCATCATAGCAGAGGCCACTGCCAAGCTCTTCTTTGAAAAAGTCTGGGTACATTTTGGAATCCCACAAACCATTGTCTCATATTGGGATAGTCTATTTCTCATCACATTCTGGTCGAGCCTCTTTTCTTTGCTGGACACCAAGCTCACCAAATCCACGGCCTTCCACCCCCAGACAAATGGTCAAACCGAGGTCGTAAATCGAATGATTGTGAATATCCTTCGTATGTATAGTTCAAATCACCCTTGCACATGGGATGAGATCCTTCCCTATTTCTAGCATAGATACAACCAAACCCTTCATAGCTCAACCAACCACAACCCCTTTTAGGTGGGGTTGGGATTCCAACCATTGGGTCCCATAGATGTTTCACTTCCCCTTGCGGTCACCCCGATGGACTCATCTACTGCTCCAACTAAAGATGACAAAGCCATTCAGTTCATTGGGAGGATCCTGCACATCCACCAACAGGTTCAGTATATCCTACAGAAGTCCAATGACAAGTAAAAGTAGTGCCATGATCAACATCGAGTGCCACATAAGTTTCAGGTGTGTGACAAAGTTTGGTTGCACTTGTAGAAAGAACACCTTACAAGACCCCATTGAAAGATTCACCCACTCCATTATGGGTCGTACACCATCACCAAGGTCATGGGGGATAATTATTTTGAGATCAACATTCCTCCTTTCCTTGGCCTACACCCAGTGTTCAACGTGGATCTCCTTTGCCCTTATTTCCCACCA
Source organism: Picea mariana (assembly GCA_032191745.1). Lineage (NCBI taxonomy): Eukaryota > Viridiplantae > Streptophyta > Pinopsida > Pinales > Pinaceae > Picea > Picea mariana. The sequence goes on along the minus strand of JASDQU010738517.1, from coordinate 40,965 downwards.
TTATTGGACACCTCAGAAGTAGCAGAACAACTGATAGCAATAGAGCTCAGCCCTGACTACATACAATAGGAATCCAATGATCATATTTTGGACACACACATCAATGGAACTCGACAGCAAAGGATCCAACTTTATTGAGTCATCAAAGCAGGGCAGCTTCTACACCAAGGCAAGTGGCTCACCCGAGGCCAAATTCAGCAGAAATTTCCTCATCTGATGGGGGAACTCAACGCAATGGGGACCATTGTTTACTAAGGAGGGGGGATTTATCCAAGTGGATATCGGTGGCCACCCACCTTTTCCAACTGGCTCAAAATAGTTTTCTAGCAATTTTGGTAATTGTACTATTTTTAGTAGTTTTTCACTTACAGAGTCGTTTTGAATCCCTAAACGATGTTTTTGGGAGAACAGAGAGAAATATCTAAGTTCCTTTTATGTTTCCCCCAAAATTAATCTCCTCGATGATACCTTTCCAACGGGCTATCATATGCCTAAAACGGATATTGTATGCAAAAGTTACGACCCCATGAAGTTGATGTACTAACTTACCCAAACGGGGCCCACATGATTTTTTGCGCTTCATCTCCTAGGGTTAGGTTTTTAGATGTCTAGGGTTTTTGGCATTCCTGTTTATTGTAAAAAGGACTTCAGAGACTCATTGTAATCATATTCTTGCAAATGAGCACAACCGTCACATCTCTTCTCATGGATAAGCCATCACCATTCTAGCAAGCTTGTTTCCACTGCATTTTATAGTTTCAGCTTATTTCCTTATTGAATAGAAAACCAATTTTACTCTATCTCTGTTATTTTTTGTTAAGCACCTATTAATAATCTGTAGTCATTTCATTCTGCTCATAAAATATGGATCATCAATGCAAGAAAAATCACTTAGACTTAAAGTTAGTACTTGATTTTCTAACTGTTGTGATTGAATAATATTGTCTTTACCAAACACATATTCAATCTTTTCCCAAGCTTCTTTGGGTTTATCAATTGATTGAAGGTGGAACCTTAAATCAGGAGAGATGGAAATTTTGATTAATCCATGGGCTTCATCATTCCTATTATCCCATTTTGATTTCTTATCAGCGTCAGTGGGTGTTATTTCATTTCCCAAGGTAATCTGGTACAAGCCTTTACTTCTTAATAAATCCTCCATATGGGATTTCCATTGGAAGTAGTTGGTGTTGGTAAGTAAGAGATTACTTGTAGAAGCCATATTAAATATGCAGATAATATGGATTTAAAAACTGAAACTGATGATCTAAATGGAAATATCTCAAAAATTAATGCGGTTTTAAAAATAACGGCACTTAAAACGGACTTCGGATGTGAGAATTATGCCATTTTTAAAAAAGGCATAAACGGTAACCAAAGCACCATGTGGTGGTGTAAGTTGTTTTATGAAGTAACCCACTCTTATAAAGAGAAGTGGGGATCACCTTTACAATGAAGTTACTTCATGCAAAATAAATAACTCTAAAATAAAATATTAAAGCTACTTATAGTGATTCACTTTTATACTTGAAGTGAAATACACTTCACAATTTTAGAATGAATTTTTTCAAAAAAAGTAACAAAAGAGAGACTTGAACTCAAGACCTCTTACTTAATAAGGCAACTATTAACCAAATATTCTAGAAAAACATATTGTATTGTTTTGCAAGAGGGTTTTTGTTGACAACCTTGGAGAGCGTGCTCAAAAAATGCTCTTTTCACACAAGAAAAAATTTTCTCTTCTCAATGACAACAAGGGTTAGATCTCGGTTAGCTTACCCGAAAGATGCACCTTTTCCTATTTGTTTCTGATTTTCCGAGATCACATAGGGCACGGGGCAAATAGAATATGCATATCTAAAAGAGCAGAAACCCATAAACAGATAATATCAAACTGAAATAAAACCAAAATAACACTTTGCAAAAATTTTAAAAATGTGTATTCAGGCTTTATACCTTTGAATCTGACTGCAATGGTCGTATCTTTGGCAAATGTAAACCTTTTCGAGTGAAATGAAAAGTGTTCTTGACTGAAATGAGTGCTTCGAACACAATGAAATAGTCCTCTCATCCCAAAAATGTACGAAAATGACAGAAAATGGAGATGAGGCAACTCGGCTTCATGATCTCGATCTACGACAAGAGCAGGTCTTCAAATAGGCTATGATATCATGTTCAACAACACAGGTATTCCAATAGAGGATGAACACCTTCAATAACCACTCACATAACTAGATCAAATATCAACACACTGATGTTTTCATGTGGTAAAACCCCTACGGGGAAACATCCACAGCCCCAACCAACACGGCCACTTGGAGCAGTTTATTAATGCAAAGAAAAATATTACAAAGAGATTCTACAAGAGAGTTTCTCACAATCGATCATCGGAAAATGACCCTCCATGCTGTTTAAATAGAGATCATGGACCAATCGGGTGTTAATCCATGGATCAATGGTCATTAAGATCGAGGAGATTATGAACCGTCGGATCACTCTATGTCGGGAACATATCGTGACCATTGGATTTCCTAACTACAAATGCATACTAAAGAAACACACTAAGAAACAAAATTTTACCTAAAGACACATTAGACCAAGTAGATATTAACTAACTCCTAAGTGTCTAAATATCCTAACAGGAGATACGTCTCTTCTTCATTTATCCCTTTTTAACTCTTGTTGACCATGATTCCTTCTTTTGAGAATGTTTACATAGTTCTTAGCCTTATATTCATTCTTCTTTTATGATAATCTGGAACACTTCTTTTTAACTTTCATTACTCATTGTGTGGAGATTCCTCTCTCTTCGACACTCTTCTTGGGATTGGCATTTGCATCTTCCTTGCATGAGGCCTCACCATTGTATCCAAGACCTACTTTATCGAAGGGTGACATTTGACAACTGAGAATATCTTCTAGTACTTGAGAGCTCTTCAAGTTTTTATTGATTTTGTCAACTTCAACCCTCAATGAGACGACTACTTCTTCGAGATTATCACACTTTTATTCTTTGTTCATCATATGGATATTCATTACTTCTTCCATTTTCTTTTCTTCTTCAAGCAATGTTTTCAAGGAGATGATTTCTTCTTCAAGTATTATTTCTTGTTGACTAAATTATTCTAAGGAGATGATTTCTTCTTCAAGTATTGTTTCTTGTTGACTAAATTATTCTTTGTTTAAGTCCTCRGATCTTTCCTYAATCAAAATTTCTTCTCTCTTCTTTGCTTCCTTTGATAGTGATACAATTTCAGCTTCCAAACACTTTTTTTTCTTCCAACTSATTTTTGAGTGTTTCTTCAATCACTTTGGCTTCTTCCAGTTGAACCTTCAAGTTTATGAAAATTTGTTGGACTTCTTCATAATTTTTGTTAGGGTTTTGAGAACCCTCTGTTGTAGGAAAATCTGCCTGCGGACAAGTAGATCGACCTCTAGGGCTTGACCTTAACCCTAGACAGAAAAGTTCTTAACGTGGACACTGAATTTCTTTCGAATCTATCTAAACTAACACATGAGAAGGAAAGATGATAGAAGTACCTTTTTATCAACGTTTGTCCCTGCACGCTCTGAGTTGCACTCCAATCCTTTTCTCCTCGCTGAGTTCTGTGGGCAAAACAAGATACGACTACTTCCTACTCTATTGATATTAGCTTGAAAACAGATCTACCATT
>JASDQU010738516.1:134909-149617 GCA_032191745.1 Picea mariana | reverse complement strand
CCATATTTTTGTCATATGAAAAGAGGTTTTGGGGTCTCATTCTAAGGAGAAATATAGCAACAGTGAAACTCTACCCATTTCGTTTTCCCCCCTTGCCCCAAGAATTTGCAGCTACATTGTGAGTTTTGAGCCAAAAGTCTATGCCCATTCTCTAGAGAGAAGTGTGAGAGAAGAATGATACGTGGAAGCAGTTGGAGCTTGGTGAAGAGGAGCCCAGGACCAGGTTCGAGGACCAGTTGCCGATTTGATTTTGTAAATGACTTTGTGAGATTAATATAAAGAAGTACTTTTTTCATCCCGCCATATGATGTGTTCAATATTTATGTTTGATTTACATTTTTTTATGACATCTAACCCACTAATTCATATATAGAATGCATGTTTGTAGTTTCTTGTTTTCATTTTGGTGAATGTAGGTCATCCCTAGGAGGATACTTGCAATCGAGAAGCGACTGAACGCAAAGGGATCGACATCAGACACAGAGTTTAAGGTAAGACTATTGGATCCCTATACTTTGTACTTTATGCATGAATGTGGGGTACTGTCAGGATAGTTGTTAAAAGTAGGAGGCTTCAAATGGTTATCTCTGCCTACACTTTATAACCCTAGTGTAGTCTATAGGGGAGTTTTCCCACTATAGCAGGATGATGATGGGGATGGTTTTCATTAAGTGCATTACCCTCTCCAAACAAGCTTCTAGACGCCAACTAAATACTAGTTTTGAGAGAGGCATTACCCATTATATTTTCTTTATCATGTCTATGATTAGGATGGAATCTCCCTCAACTATGAATTTTTTATATACATTTTGATTCAATATCCTTATCCATTCTTCCAAAACTAAGATCTTCGTGACATTGTTGTTGGTGTATCCTAGTTTTCCTATGTAGGTTTTTAGGATCATGCATTTGTTGTTACGAAAAACTCTTCTCAGAGCTACATGGCTTGGGTTTCCTTTAGAATCCCCATAAAAGTTAAGTTTGATGTATCCTTAGGGAGGGGGCAGCCACCTTGAGGGGGTAGAGACCTTTGGAGTTGTCAGGATCTTGCCGCCTAGATTTAAGGTATTTGAAATTGCTAATGCTCTCAAGATATTTCTTTCATATTGGTTTATTTTCCACTCCTCTTCTTTCCAGGGTTGGATGACTATTTTTTCCTACAAAAAAATTTATTATTGTCTCCCAAATCACTTACGGGGGTTGCGCCTCATTTCAGAAGATACGTTTGTTATATTCTTTCCAATTTTCCTAAGCCAGGAACCTTGGGAGACACTGCTAAAGGTAGTTTCCGAGGGGATTTTGAGTGATGGAGTTAGGTCATTCTTAGAATGTAGAAATAATCAAGCTCCTATTGCAACCCATTCTCTTAAAGAGGGCCTCGCTATGGTCCCAAAGGTAAACCACAAAAGAGAAAGAGTTAAACATATTCTCATTTGTTTCTTCTTAAGAGTGATACAACATGCGACGTGAGGGGCCTATAAAACCTCATTTTCAAAGGTTTTCCCAAGTGAGCGTCTTGTTTGGGTTAGCAATAACAAAAAAATAAAGACTTTTGGCCATAGGTTTTTCTTCCAAATGCGCTTCCAACGTTTCGGCTTGGGGAGGTTTTGGTAGTTGGCTACTAGCGAATAGGCCTCTTTGACTGATAATAATCCCTTTGTTGTCCAACTCCAATGAATTTGATCAATATTCGTATTAATTGGAATTTTCATGGCATTTAAATCATTCCAAAATCCATCCTCCTCCTCTTGGACTAGGATACCCATCCATTCTTCTTTAGGAATTCATTTACACCATTTTTGGTGATCCTCTTCTTGGGTCCAATAATGTCCCACTCTATTTTTTCCTTGGCTTACCATTGGATCCTTTATTATGATGATTTGTTCCTGTTCATCCCATTTCACTCTTTGTTCCCAAACTTAATCTCAGAAGAGAGCCTCCATCTCATTCTATAGTTCCCAAATTTTGTTTTGATGGATAAGATTTCGATTTTTCCAAGCCATATTCCAGATGGGAGAACTCGACGGGGTTGTTTACATTATGATAAGGATTTCTTACTATTCTTCCTTATTATATTTTTCCTTCCATATATGTTCCCATTGAGTTTTATTGTTGTTTAGCTATTGCCACCATAATTTTGTTCCTAGGAATTTACCCAGGACTTTAGGATCTCGAAGACCCAGACCTCCTACACACTTCAGCCTAAAAATCAAGTTCTAGGAAACAAGAGCCCATTTTTTTCTTTCGTTTGATCCTCCCCAGAGAACGTATCTTTGGATGTTCCTTATCCCTTTCAAAATGAATTTTAGGTCCACTAGGGTGGAGAAGTAGTAAATGGGAATGGTTTGGAGCACTAATTTCACAAGGATCAATCTACCCACCATATTCAGGGATCTAAATTCCCATTTGTCCAATTTTTTATTGAGGTTGGCTACAAGGTCTTCCCAAGTAGCTTTCTTGAGGGAATTGTTTACCAAAGGGACCAATAGACATTTCATTGGAAGACTACTACAAGAGAAACCTAGGGTCTTGGCAAGGTGATTTTTCACTGTTTGAGGCATATTGAAGAAAAACGTATGTGAATTTGTGTGGTTTAATTACATTCTTGAAGCTTCTGAAAACTCCTTTAACACTTGTTTTATTTGAAGGATCTCTCTTATAGTAGGCGTTTCCATTAGCATTGTATCGTCCATAAACTGTTGGTGGGTTGTTGATTCTGAACCCCCATGAATATTGAGGCATTTCCACTTCCCTTGACTCGTTTTTTTTGTAATAGATCTTCCCAAAACAATTTCCATGATGATAAAATGGAATGGAGAGAGGGGTTCGCCTTGGTGGAGTCTCTGGGAAGGGATGAAAGTTGACAAAGGGGAACCATTTAGAAGGATGGATAAGAAGGATATAGAAATTAAGGACATAATCCACTTGATCCAAGGAGGGGAGAACCCAAAATACTGAAGGAGACTTGAAATTTAATCCCAACTAAGGATGTCATAGGCTTTGGCTAGATCCAATTTTATAAGTAAACCAGGCTTGCAGGAGGATTTTAAGGAGTGGATATGTTCTTGGGACAAAATTATACTATCAGTAATTTTCCTACCTTCCACAAAGCCATATTGTTCCTAGGAAATTAAAAGAGGGAGAAGGGGCTTGAGATGGTTGGCTATCACTTTGGAAATAATTTTGTAGATTACATTAAATAGGGATATAAGTCTAAACTTGCTAGGATCCTCCACCTTATCCCCTTTAGGGATCATGTTTAGGAAGGTATAATTTAAGGAAGGGAGGACTTTGAGGAATTTCTTTGAATCTTTCATTGCTTCCCAAACATATTGTTTAAATACAGACCAACCAACATAAAAAAAATCAGTTGTAAAACCATCTGGGCCTTGATATTAACCTTTGGGCATATCCATGACTGCCAGTTAGACCTCCACGAGCGAGATTTCTCTCATTAGGGCTGCATTTTTCTCCTTGGTGACCAGATTAGGAATGTGTTTAACAATAATTCTAATTGATTATCTCCTGTGATTTAGGTGGATATCAGTGGCCACCCACCTTTTCCAACTAGCTCAAAACAGTGTTCTGGCAATTTTGGCAATTTACTATTTTTAGTAGTTTTTAACTTGTGGGGCCATTTTGAGGGCCTAAATGAAGGTTTTTCGGGATATATATTATCAATGATATACTACATAATTATTGAGGCCCCAAAATGAATCTCCTCGATGATACCTTTCCAACGGGATATCACACGCCTAAAACGGAGATCGTAGGCAAAAGTTACGACCCTGGGAAGTTAATGTACTAACTTACCCAAACGGGGCCCACATGACTTTTGGCGCTTCATCTCCTAGGGTTAGGTTTTTGGATGTCTAGGACTTTTGGAATTCCTATTTATTGTAAAAATTACTTCAGAGCCTCATTGTAACCATCTTCTTGCGAATGAGTGCAACCATCGCATCTCTTCTCAGAGATATGCTACCACCATTCTAGCGAGTCTTTCACTCTGTATTTTTACAGTCTCTGTACATTTATTTCATTAATAGAAATCGTGTATTACTGTGTATATATGTTTATGGTTTCATATCTGATACATTTATGTTATATTATTGGATATCTGCAATATCTCTGTGCATTTCTTTATTATATCTTCGCTCTCATTTCATGCCGAAAATAATTTGGATCATCCTATTAATTGATGATCTCTTGTTCTCTTGAGGTTATTTCATCAGGTAACTGTAGTAATGAACTATCTCTATTTCCATGTCTCTATGATTGTTGAGTTTGTTCCCTTTGGAATCTCTAATCGATGTAATTAGATGGAGTTTCGATGTTACAAAACTGAGTCATGGAAGAACTTCATGTTCTTCTCCAATTCTTTTATCCATTGGACTCTCGATTTTTGGCACCATAATTTTTCCTCCTAGTGCTCCCAGATAGAGATTTGGGATTTTAATTTCATCTCCTCCTTTATAATATCTTATGTGCGCCCTTTGGTTATCATCTCTTGTTGAACTTGTTTCATTTTCTCTTTCACATTAGTTCTTGCAGAAAATATGTTACCAAATTCTTCCTTGTTCCATTTCTTAATTTGTTGTTTTAAATTTTTCAGGTGTTGTTGCAAGTGGTACGTTGGAGAGCCTGATTGGATTGCTGTTGATTTCCACCATCTTTAAAAATTTTCCTGGAAGTAGTGGTTTTTTAACTAGAAAGGTTCAAAACATAAGGGATGGTTCTTTGGACTAGCTTGGATGTCTCTGGTTATGATAATCGACCAGTGATATGATCCCTGAAAAGGAAAAACAAAGGTATCTAAGGCATAATTTATGTAGAGAAGGGATTCCAAAACCAAGAAATAGTCCAAATGAGAGGTTATTTGTTGGGGACCTCTCCTTTGGTTATTCCATGTAAACACACCATTATTGGTTTCCCAATAAACCAACCTTAGATATTGGAGAGTTTCCTTAAACCTCTCTGAATCTTAGTCCAAGAAGTTAATCCCCCCTTTATTTTTCTAAGAGCGAATAAATCATATTGTAATCTCCCCTTAATATCCATGGGTTAAGGGAAGTTAGAAGATGAAGTTTATGTAGGAATTAAAAAAGGCTATTTTATCATGAAGGGGTTCGGGGACGTAAACATCCGATATCGTGCCTACCTGAGCTAATCACACTAGTTGGAAAACTATTGAAAGGGAGTGGAAGGTGGAAAATAACTTATTAAGGAGGATAAAAAAGGGGTGAAAACGGATTTCCAAGCCACTTGAGGCTCCAATTGCATCAATAGCCACTGAATGGAATCCTCAGCAACATTTTGAGTCTATCTTTTCAAGTATTTCCGACAGACGTTCGGTTTCTTGTAGCATTATTATAGATGGTTTTTCTTCAAAAATCAATGTTTTCAAGGGTTTTTGCTTTCTTGGGTTGTTAAGGCCTCTTATATTCCAAGTGATTAATTTCATTGAGAATGGGGAGGTTGGGACAAGAAATTTTCCGCCATGTTCTTTATCCTTCCCGAATTGACTAGGAGTTCACCTAGTTTTTGTAGTAATTGTTTATTAGAAGGTCTTCCTCTTTTTTTACCCTCTTTGGTTACTTTGGTTGTTTCATTTGCTGAAAAACAATTATGCCAAGAGAAGGAGAAATAGAATAATTCTTGCCTTTCTGATTGTCTCATGATTTTTCCTTGTTCTTTGATTTAAGGAGAGTTGATTTCAGAAGTTGGATTTGGTTTTCTGGGATTGAGTGGGATTGTTTCCTTGCATAGGCTATGACTATGATTTGGAGGTCCAATAATTTTAGTTCCATTTCCTCATAATCTTATTGATCTATTTTTTTTTTCTCTAAATTATTCATTTCCTCATATTGGTCTTTGATTAGGTTTCTTTCTTCATGTAGATATGGAACTAGGATTCCTTGGCCTTTGGGTTCGAGATATTTAGGTTGAATCTAGTTTTGTTCTGTTTGAGTTTGTTGCATCACCGTTTTCATTTCACTTTTTTGTTCCTCAAATGTTGCTAGTTTATCAAAGATAATATTGATTATAGGGCCCTTAACATTAGGACGAGGAGTTTATTTTTAAAGGACCTTTCTCTTCATTGGAACCTTTTCAAATCCTTCATCATATTTTTCTTGTTGGGATATAGGTTGGTCCACCTGTTTATTTAGGTGGAAGTCCCTAAATAGATGACCATGGGCATGACACTTGTGACACCAAAAAGGTATGTGTTCATAGTCAATTGTTTGGATCCACTCATTATCCCTAAAAATGACGTTGATTGAGGCTAGTAAGGCCTTTGAAACATCAAGATAAACAAAAATCCTAACATATGAAGTGTACCTTCCTAGATGGGTAGCATATACCATTCTAACAAAGGATCCCAATGTGTTTCCTATGCCCTCTAGGATCTCCGGGTACCAGTATTCTTGCAAGAGGGAGTACAAACATATCCAGATTGACACTTCCATAAAATCCTCTTTCTCAGGACTAAATTTCTCTTTCCAGATTCAAATGTAAAGTCTCGTTGAATTAAAGAAATACAAGCCACAATGAAATATTGTTTCTCGGTCTTCAGTCATATAAAAGATGGTCGTAAAGAAGCCTTTCAAACCCAACTTCAAATCAAAATTTCCTTTGGGCTTCCATCAATCTTAATCCACCAAAGGAAGGCCTTTTTTGAGGGCCATAATCCCATAAATCTAGAGATCGGGGCATGATATTTCATATATTTGATGTGTTGCACCATGGCTGGGAGTTGGATCTCATAATGCAGGATTTCCTTTGTTTGGGTAATATAGGTAGATCTCTTTGGGTTATGATCTCATTTATTACCCACTAGGGAAATGGGTGAAGTATTTGTCTAATGTTCCTCTTCCATTAGGCTTTTGGAATCTGGTATGGCCTTCATCTATGACAGAGTTGGGTCAGATCCCGACTTCGATGCTTATGAGTTTAGGAGGGAAGGTTTGTGAATGCTACCAGCCACCTCATTCCTATAGGATGGGGTGGTGCCAAATCCAATAGTGGCCACAATATAAGGGATTAGAGGAAAGGATTGAGGCCAAAGATATACGTTTCAACAATCACTCCAAGAACCAACCAATCATACCTAGGGGTTGGACTAGATGTGGATTCTTCTTCTCAGGTATTCTCCGTTGTTTCACATTTTAGCAAGAGGATGGATTTCTTTTCTTTTCAATTTAGAAAAATATTGTGCAAACATATCCAAATGAAAATGGTCTTGGGGTCCATCAGACCTATTTATTAATCCTTGGATGGTGGATTTTGACCCTTTGCATGAAATAGTCAATTTTATGAAGGTTTGGCCCATCCTTCCTGGTCTACCATTAGATTTTTGGACTAGAGAAGCTTTGGAAGTTATCAGAAACAATATTGGTTCTTTTGTTAGCCTTAAGCCCAACTGGGATTCTAAACAATATAGGATATGGTCGTGGATTCATGTTGAAATAAATGTCAGAGAAGGTTTAGTTGGAAGTGTTGACCTTGTAATGGGTGACATTACCTAGCACCAGAGGCTGGACTACTGGAAAATCCCCTTTCGGTGCCATGTTTGTCATGAAATTGGTCAAGTAATAACTAATTGTGTCCGGGTTCGGCCTAAAAGTATCCCTCGGGAAAATATTTGGCATAGAAAATCCACTATAAGAAAAGTGGAGCCTACAAAAAAGTTCTCGATCAAAGGAAGGAAGGAGAGAAAACCCTTTGATCTGGGTATGGAAAATCTCATGGCTCTAGAGATGGGAGACCTCATCTAGCAGGAAGTTTTAAAATGTACATTGAATACAGACCCTCCTCCCACTTTTTTGTTATCCCCGACCTATTTTGTAACACCCCCCAGTCCAACGGAGGGACATTACGGTGCAGAATAAGAATAAAAAAAAAAATTCTGCTCACTAAATTAATTATTTCACTGTTAGTCGATTTCCTGTACCTTACAACTATGAAATTAAAATAGATTTTAGATACTTCCCATAACCATAAAATAGATTCATATAAAGAAAAACAAATTAACATGAATGAATCTTAAACATTCACACAAACAAATATAAATCATTCTCAAATATGCAGAGTTCATCCACAACAATAACACATGTAAATAACATGACAAAAATATAATACACTTATCTTTAAACAATAGTTGTGCAACTCTCTGCTTGGGACAGATGTTCCACCCAACCATATATTGATTGTTCCAAATATCAACAACCATTCGCCCCTGAGCTAAGGCTAGCAATCCACAATAGAGGGTGGTCTCTCACAGTCCAGTCACAACCCATGGAACTCACAACCCAACTGATATTCTCCTACAACTATCTTGATTTTATACCAACTTTCTTCCTCTTGACCTGTCCAAACCAAGGAATGTACCCCTTAACTAATATTATTTCCTCATACGTCCCATTCATTTATCAGGTTCTCTCTCATAGAGGTAGCTAGGAATCTCTCAACTGGGAACTCAAGGGAAATTTCTATTAGGAAAAACTATCAATAAACCAACAATAGACACTTGTTTTTTTAGTTCAACTCACACAAGATTTCACTCTTCAGTCCTGACAACCTATCTCTTTAGTTTTCCACCTCCAATTCGTTCCAATTACGCTCCATCATGCTCTATAATTCTCCCTCCCTCTCTGCACCAGCTCCAAGATGTTTTTCTTCTCTCTACTTGTTTCCCATGGACAAAACTTGACTAACTAAAAATGATGCCCCAACCCATATGAATTTCCTCTCTTTGGATTGTCTTTATTGACTCACACGCTTCCCCATGTAATCAACCCCCATGTGCCCAATAAGTTTTGGATGTGACCACCCACACCCACCCTCTTACATGTATTCAATGATTGGCTTTGGGAACACTCAATAAAAAATTGGAAGGTTCATATACAATTATAAAATTTAGGAAAATGGGTTAAATTAATATACATGGGTATTTACCCCTTAGACCCCTCTTGGACATTATCCTAGACTCTCCCCCCTCTTATGGATTAATTCATCTCCCATCGCTTGTCCATGTCCCCTTAGCAGTTGGCATCACATTTTATTTTTAAAACATTGAAATACAATTCACCTATTACATCACTTTGGGAATAGTCACACATTATATCTACATAAGCATTAATTAAATGGAGGATTATAGTGGGGATGTTACATATTTAGAAATTGTTTCTCCTACCCCAAGGATCTCCCCCTCCCCCTCCCCCCGGGTTCCCCTATCCCCCTCTCCCCCTTGACCTGAGCCCCTGGAACCCTTGGTGGATCCCATGGCCAATCCTCAACCTTGCCCCCTTTCCCCTTCTCCTTCCCCTAACCATTCTCCCCCTCTTTCTCCTTTGCAAGTTCCCTCTTAGGGGGATAAACCATCAGTGTCCTTGAAGACTCACACTCCCCTTCCCCCTGGGCTCCTGTCTTGATCCCTACCCTTTGTAGATCTTAATTTTCTATGGAGGATCCAACTGCTCCTCCTCCTACAAATTACATGTTTCAGTTTAAAGGGTGCATTTTGGAGGTAATGCCCTCAAAAGGGGGTCGAGATTTGGGCCCTCTCCAAGACTCTCAAGCTGTAAGAAAGTGAAACCTGTCCAAAGGTCAAGTAAAGGAGATAGTTGAAATCTGAAAAGGAACTCAATCAACCATCACGAGGGCCCTTAGAGTGGGGAAATCCTTGGGAATCTCTTCGAAATGGTCATCCTTTCTTTCAATTCCAAAGGGGTAGCCCCCCCCCTAGAAAAATATTACCCTCAAAAAGATGTTCAAGAGCTTGAATCTAGACATTATTCTTCTACAAGAGACAATATGTTCAAGTGATACAAATATCAATACTTTAACCCATTCGCTTAAAAACTAGTCTTTCAACGCCATTAGCATAGAAGGAATGCCAGGAGGCCTCCTCACTGGATGGAGTCCATATTTTAAGGCGGTCACCTATTTGTTGATTCGTTCTTCCATTTTGGTCAAACTCAAGTACAAGAATTATCATTTTTCTTTTATAGTAATAAACATTTATGGATAATATGCTGACAGACCCCCATTTTTGGAAGACTTAAAAACTACATGTTTATTTAATAACCCTCTCTCGGTGGTAGGAGGAGATATGAATTTTACCCTATCTCTGAGGGAATTTTGGGGGACTAACCCTAGATAGCACCGAAAAAAGGTCTTCTTCCTCTCTTTCATTGAGGAAGTAGGACCATTGGATATAGAACTGGTAAAACTCATCCCTATGTGGCATAATTTTAATTCTGGAAAAGAGGTAGCCAAAATACTAGACATATTTTTGGTAACATAAAACTTTCTAGAGAAGGGATGGAGTTTTAAAACCAAGGTAGAAGAAAGGGGAAACTCACATCATCACCCCATATCTCTAAGTTGGAGGTCAAGAAAAGATTTACCTCTTGCTCCTCTTAAGATAAATCTAGTATGTCTAAAGGATGAAGATTTCAGAAAATTGTTTATCTCGAATTGGGAAAGGATGAACCATCTAAAGTTGGATCCAGTGATGGTATAGTTTGAATCCACCTTAAAAAAATTCAAAGGATCCATTAAAAACTCGATTCATGAATGGAAATCTATAAGACAAAAATAAATATTGGATATTGAAAGAAACCTCTCAAGTATCATTTCAAATGAAAGTGGGGAGCCTCTCAACCTGACTATCATGGAAGAGATAAAAGGCTTGGAGGAAATGAGAAATGATTCACTAAAAAAAGAGGAACAAGAATGGAGGCAAAAAATTCGATCTTTTTGGCTACAAGCCGAAGATAACAATACTAAATTTTTCCACAAATTTTCAAACCACAGAAGGAATGTCAATACAATTTGGGAAATTAAAAGTGATTCAGGAGACATGGTAAGCTCCTTTCATAAAAACGCGGAGGTTGGAGCATATTACTTTGAAAATATTTTCAAGGCTTTGGCGGGGTGCCCTATCCAGGAGATATTGGAGGTAGTAACCAAGTTCCAGCCCATTTTCATAAGGGATATAAATCAAACTCCAGAAAAATAATTCATGGAAGAGGAGTTGCAATTGGCCATTGCTTCAATGCAAAATGGTAAAATCTCATGTCTGAATAGTTTGACAGTGGAGTTCTACAAGTCCTTATTTGAGGTGATGAAATAGGACCTTCTATTGATGGTCAGGGAATACCAAAGATAAGGAAGAGTTTACGGGACCTTAAACTCAACCTTTCTCTATCTTATCCCCAAAAATCAAAACATAGAAGGATTTGAGGACTTCCATCCAATATCCCGCTACAATGTGGTGTACAAACTTATATAAAAACATTATCTCTATAATATTAAAACCCATGTTAAGTAAAGGAATAGGGGAAGAATATTTTGGATTCCTATAGGAAAGACAGATTCATGATGCAGTGGAAATAGCCTAGGAATTCCTATATTCGGTAAAAAATAAAAACTTAAAGAGAGAATCTCTAAAACTCGATTTATCCAAAGCATATGATAGAGTCAAATGGAGCTTATTGAGACTAATACTTATCCAAATAGGCCTAAATCTCCCCTTAGTCAAATAGATAATGGGTTTCCTTCAAATCTCATCCTTTCCATTCCTCCTCCATGTATCACCTTCATTTTTTTTCAGGGCATCAAGAGAGATACACCAGGGGTGCCCCTATCCCCTTTCCTATTCCTAATCATTGAGGAGGATTTAAGTAGGATTATAAAGGAGGTTGTGTCCCTGGGAACATTGAGAGGGATTAAAGTAAAAAATTCAGAGATAATCACTCATCTTTTGTTCGTAGACGACATCCTATGTTGTGTATATGGCTCCCTGAGTAATGTGTCATCTCTCGGGCAAGTGTTGGAGTTGTACTACAAGGCTATGAGGATGATGATAAATTTACAAAAATCTTGCATACTAACAAATAAGTTCTATGAAACTGAATAAATCTCCTTTTTGAATATAATCTCAGTCAAAAAGAAAACTCTAGATGATGGGGTAAAATACCTGGGATTCTCTCTATAATCATACTAGTATAGAAAGACACACTGGGATCAGATGATCCGAAAGATAGAAACAATAATTTTAATTTGGGTCTTTAGGATGTTATCAAGAGGATAAGGGCTCGTGTTTCTCAAATCGGTTTTGGAACTCCATAGTAACAATACCCAAGGGGCTTCTCGAGAAAATCATAAGGATGAGATTAAAATATCTTTGGGTTGGACATGACACTTCGGGGGGTATCCAGTTATTCAAGTGGAATGAAATTGTAGCTCCTAAGGACCTAGGAGGATGGGGGCTTAAGGATATTCTCCCTTTTTCTAGAGCACTTGCAGGTCATAACCTTTGGTGTCTAACTCAGGGAAACTCTCTTTGGTCTATGGTGATGAACTCCAAGTACTTCCCAAACCTCTCCATTGAAAAATGGTTTCGATTACCAGAAAAATCCTCTAAGGGTTCTATCGTGTGGAAGGCTCTAGTATACACGTTTCCTTTAATAGGAAGCTAGACAGTCTAGAAAATAGGCAATGTCAGAAAGGTGAGGATCGAAGAGGACCCTTGGTTGGGGGATGGAAACTCTTACGTTCTCTCAAAATCTCTTATACATTTCCTAAGGGATCATAATGGTACCTTGCTCAATGACATTCATACACGTGACCCATATTCCAAGGGGTGAGATGGTTAGAAAGATGTCACCACTCTTGAAGTTCCCCCAAACCTGGAAGAGGAATGGGAATCCTACATATCCAAGCTGTGCAGAAATTTTATCTCTCTCTCAAAGAGTCAGGGGACTCTTTATACTAGTCCCTCAATTCAAAGGATGAATCCTTCACTCAAAAATTATGTTATAAGGTCTGCTAGGAAGATAGACTAAGGGTGTAGTAAAAAATGTAGTGAAAATATTTTTGGAAGTGAAAATCCCCAATTAGATGCAAACTAACCCTTTGTCTTGCTCTAAACAATAAAATCCTAACCTGTGACAATGGAATAAAAAGGGGATGGTGCGGTCCTAACAGATGTGTGTTTTTCAAAGATGATACTGAAAATATTTCTCATCTCTTTATCTCTTGTCCCTATGCAGGACAAGTCACCAATATTGTAAAGGATAGGTTGAAAGCGGGAGCATATTGGAATAAGGAAAGTGTTGAAGAATGTTACAAGTCTTGGGATTTGGACATATCAATCATTCTATATGCAGGAATGCCAAGTCTCATGGTTTCAAACTTATGGTGGGCCCACAACTTGACCATTTTTAAAGACAAGTGGGTGGATCCGGGGATAAAAACAATGATCACTCTCATCCAAGAAACAAAATTAAAGGAAGATCCTAAGATACAAAAGCCTCATTTACCAATTCCTCCCTCTTTGGATTATGACACACCCTGGGGTTACTTGGACAATGCAATTCAAGGCCATCCACCTTCTTGTGGAGTTGGAGTGGTACTCTATTTAAATCATAACCATTATATCTTCATCAGATACTCTTTAGGTAGCATAATGAATAACAAAGCTGAAATTACCACACTATGGACTCTACTAGAGACTACAAAAAAGAAGGATGTAAGAAAGCTGCAAGTTTTGGGAGATTCAAAATTAGTCATAGAATGTCAAGCACAAGGAAAAATTGACATCCAAAACACAAGTTTGGCCCCATTCATGAGAGAGATTCAACTTATCTTTCATTCCTTCAAGTGGTTGTCCTTCCACCACATTCTCAGATAACTTAATGAAAAACCATATGAGCTCTCCAAAGAAGCCTTGTTACTTCAAAGAGGTTCTTTCAGGTACTATGAGTACTTTGAAGGCATCAAAACAAAATCTATGGAGGTCATACTATAGTAAAGAACAAAAGAGAAGATAGAAAAGAAGACAGATGGAGACAACAACACCTTTGTTTAAGTTTGTTTTTTTGGGGTATCAAGTGAAACCAATTTTATGATGGAAGTAGTAAACCTGCTATGGTGGTTGCGATAGGTTTTGGAACAAATGTAACATGTCTATTCTTTGAATATAATATTTTTTTTCTACGGGAAAAAACAATCTATTAATCTATTAATTAATTAATATGTTACAATATACATTAATTTATTAATGTCATGCATAGTTATGGTCATCTATGAACAACAACTATCAAACATGGTTAACCATTATCAACCATGGTAAACCACAATCAAATATGGTCATGGTAAACCATAGTGAAGGTCATGCATAATACGGGTCAACAATAGTGAAAGTCTATGGAAATTAACCATGGTCATGGTATACCAAGATCAACCATAATTATCCATGGTCATAGTGAAGCAAGGTCATGGTCATTCATTATTCACCATGTCAACCAAATTTTTTACTAAGGTATTAATACTTTACTAATTTATTTATTAATGTATTATTAATTTAATAATGTATTAATAACTTATTATGTTACGTTATACATTAATGTATTAATAGTTTAATTTGTACATTACATTAATGTAATAATGTATTAATACATTAGTAATGTATTACTAACATCACTAACATCAATGCATTACTACTTTAATAATGTATTACTTTATTATTCTATTTATACTTTATTAATGTTTAAATGTATTAATAATTTAACATGTTACCTTTTTTTTTTCCTTAGAAAAAAGCATAAATTTTATTCATCCAAAGAGATAAAATTTACATTTTGTAGATACATGTTGCCATGTATTTTCCGACACTCATAAGAGGTCAATATTGTACCATA
>JASDQU010738516.1:88396-108133 GCA_032191745.1 Picea mariana | reverse complement strand
CTACTTCAACTAGGATGGAGGAGTGGAGAGTTCACATCAGTTCATTAAAATTTTCTAATAAACCTTATCTTCTGCTCCATGGCAGGACTGCTTCATTGGATCAACATCGACTCGTATTTTTGAATTTGTATTTCTCTCATTTTATTAAGCTTCCTCCTGCTATGTAAGTTTTGAAGTAGAAATCTTGAGTGTAATGTATTCTCAAAATTCCTGAAAGAAGACTTGCTAGGATCGCTGACAAGCCGTTGTAAACAAAAAATTATTCAATATAATTTCGTGTAAATTTTCTTTTGGAAAAAAAAAGGTTGATCGATGTCATTAATTTTAAAAAGTGGAAAATAACATCGATGAACATATATCAACTATTTTTTACTTAAATATGGTTGTTGCTAGTCTACTTTTACATGCCGAACATGAATATATGGTTCTTTTTTTCCTCAAGTACATGTCCTTTTTAAGATAGTAATATTTTTTTTAAATGTGGAAATGTTATATTTTGTTAACCTATCATTAAATTGATGTGGATTTTTCATTTTTGTTAACCTGAATTCTTGGTCTAGTTCCATAGATATTTTGTTAGAATGTTACCCATAAATTGTTTAGCCACTCTTTTAATTAATTTCAATTTTATCCGTACTCATTCATTATTTAAAAGACTTTTCACATGGTTGATGTTAGTGATAGTATAATTTGCAATATCATTATTTTAATCATTTGAATTTGGGAAATTTGGGTTTTTCAAATGGTTTATCATAGGTTTTTTTATAAATTTATAATATTATTTTGAAAGAATTGACATAATTTAATTTTGAGTTGAAGTGTATTGAAATTTTTTCATGTATTTTGAGTTTATTTTATGGTGGATTTATTTTAAAGTGATGAGTACATACACTTATACAATTAGTAATTTTATAAGGAGATAATCGAAAATAAGATTTTCCTTCCAAATTTTACAATTCTAGTTTTATTATTTTCCTCTAATTTACCCTAATTAGTAGGATAATATACTAATGTTTTGGTTCACCTTAATAGGTTAGGTTGAGACTACTATGGTTTTGGATTTTTGTGGTGGGGTGGGAAATAAGGTGGAAATAAGCTATAAGAAAGAGTTCATCCTTAGCATAAATTTTTTTAATACTATCATTTAAAAGGAGGAAAAACGATAAATGAGAAAGAACTTGTCTATGATTCTTTTAAAATTGGAGATTTAAGAAATTGTCTAGCCATTCAATTGTAAAAATGTTAACAAAACAATCTAATACGATAAATGAGAAAGAACTTGTCCATGATTCCTTTAAAATTGGAGACTTAAGAACTTGTCTAGCCATTCAATTGTAAATACTAAAAAGGTTAACAGAACAATCTAATACTTTCCACGGGCAATAGCTCAGTCATCGAGTTTTTTTTTTCCATCAACTATTTCTGGATCTACACACATCTACATACAACTTGGATTTTCACCATAAATAGCTTTTTTGAGACACATTGAGTATCTCCAATTGCAATATCATGGCATGCACTCTCGCTCTTAAATTCTCATTTACATTATTTTGTTTTCTCTCATTGATTTTTTATTGAAGTTTTTAATTGGTATTGAAAATGATTGTTATTATGTTAAATCTATTGTTTTCTTGAGTTGTTTTTCCCTATGGATTGCTTTACAATTAGTTGTCGAGATTTGAGTTGTTTTCCTATATGAATTGTTTTACAATTAGTTGTCAAGCTTTGGTTTTCTTATCCCCTATTTAGCATGCTTAAATGAGCATTTGGTCTATCCTAACTTTTCATTTTGTACAAGAAACTATATTCTTATTTTCACAACAAAAGATATAAAAATATCACATGTCTTCACTCAACCCTCAAGTGGGATGGAATATTCTTATTTTCACAACAACAAAGAAATAAAATTAGCACATGCCTTCACTCAACCCTCAATTGGGATATAATTATTTTCACAACAAAAAATATAAAATTAACACATGCCTTCACTCAACCCTCAAGTGGGATGGAATATAAAGGTTGAATTGAGTGGATACAATCTATCCTCAACAAAATGGTAATTAGGTATGGTTGGTTTTTGATATTATTAGTTTCATAAGTTTTATTTATTAAAATATGAGCAAGTCAAGGTCTACTTGAATACCTTGTCTTAATGGTAAAACTTAACCTACTTTTTCTTGTTTTCAGATTTCTATGGTGAGGAGTTTCGAAGTTATTTGTCGGATAATCCACAGTTGGTGTCATATTGTCATCAACATTTCAAATCCGAATCGGGATTCATCATCAAGACTAATCGTCAATTGATAGCCTGCTGATCTTAGTCAATAAATAGTTAATATGCATGACATTTTAAGATTTTAAGATTTTACCTAGGTCAACTGTCTAAAAACCTAATTACGTAGTTTTTTAAAAAATTAATTTAAATTAATAATAAGTTAATAATTTCTTAATAATTAATAACTATTACTAAGGTTGAGTGATCTAATAGTTTGTTTAATAGTGTTTTTAATTTTATAAACATGTATAAGTCTAGGTTTTAGAGTTAGATTGAGTTTTTATTTATTATGTTAGTACTTTTAATTTAGTTGTATTATATTTATTTTTAATGTATGAAGGATTTTAGTTTTGTTTAGGGTAAAACTAATAGTTTTTTTAAGTAGTGTTTTAATTTTATATATGTATATAGGTATAGGGTTTTAGAATTAGAATGAGTTTTTATTTGGTTGTATTATAACTATATTTAATGTAAGAAGGAATTTAGTTATGGTTAGGTTGTTTAGGGTTAGAGATTGAGTTTTTATTTTATTATTTATTAGTACTTTTAATTGATTGTATTATGTTTTATATTTATTGTGTAAAGTTTAGTTTAGTGAACTAATTACTAGATTATGGAAAGGAAGCTTTTAGTTATGATTTTGGTTGATTAGAATAAAATTAGGGTTTCATAGGTAAAATCTTAAAATCTTAAAATGCCCTGCATCTCAACTTTTATTGACTAAGATCAACAAGCTATCAATTGACGATTGGTCCTGATGATGAATCCTGATTCGGATTCGAAACATCGATGACAATATGACACCAACTGTGGATTATCCGACAAATAACTTTGAAACTACTTTTTCTTTTTTGCACATAAATGTCACTTTGGTTTCTTTATTGTTTGATATTTTAGGATAAATGTATTACCTTAATTTTTACTATATCAATATGTTGCATATTGAGTGTCAATTGCTTCCCTCAAGTTTACTTGTTTTATGCTTCATGTTACTTGAGTTTTTTGTTAAAAAAAGGAGAGTCTGAGAATGTTTTCTTTAAACCATATTGTGGCAATGAGGTTTTCTTAGGCTATACTAAGTATATAATTAAGTGTAGGTTTGGTTTGGAAATGAGAAAATTCTCATACTGGTTTTGATGCAATGAGATCTATATTTGGCATATATCACCATTTCAATTACGATGTAGATAATTTGATGGGGATTTAAATTAGGATCTAGTGCAGGAGTTGTTTTTTCAATTTGGGGACGGAGGTAATGGAAATGGTGACATTATCATGTCGTAGACATAAGATCCATCACCCAAGATATCATCATCACAAACACAAATTAGGGGGCTTTGTCAAACAAGCAAAAAACTATAGAATCCACCATTTCAATTTTCTTTGGCTATGGTTAGCTCCACAATTCAGAGCAAAATATTATACAAAAAAGCTAAACACTTGGATTTTAGAGAGAATTGGTGATAGTGAAAGGGATTTTCCCATCAAATTAGAAAAACTTCAACCTCTTATCAAGCTCTGGAGTGAGTAGAAATTTCCTATTTCATTGAAACCCTACATAATATGCACTATGATCAGACAACAACTTTTTCTTGCTTCTAACAACAATATCATCATTTCTCCTTAATATATCATACATGGATATAGAAAATACCTTACTAACCCTAAACCCATTTTGAAGTTCTAAATCCAAATAAAAATTGAACCCAAACTCCTTTTTTTTCCTATCCATGTTTTTCCACTCTATAGAGGGTTTAATTTATCATGATGTGAACTTAACCTATTGACATAATCAATTCCTAAAATCAAATCCTACAATTTAATACTTCTTAATTTTTTCAAACCATTTACTATGGTGATATCCACGTTTATCTTGATGTCTTCTTTGTCAAACCAAGCTTGTTTGTTTCCAAATCCCTCTTCACTTTGCAACTTCAAATTTTCTTCTTCATATGCATCTATTTGGGAATGTGGTTTTTTGTCTATGAACCATGCAACTCCCTCCTTCCCTTGCATATGAGAAATTTTCGATCATGGATGGTACCAAACATAAAGATTTATGTTGATGCTTGACCATTTGAAAAATCACTTTAATACATTATACATGGACCCTATTCAATGAATCCTTTATTATTTGTCAATAACCATCCAACACACTTTTCTTATATTCAAACGACGTATCTAGTCTTAATTCACTTAGTATTCCCTTTCCCCTTTCCCCACTTTGGGGTTATGATAGTGAATAGGTAAAAAATGTATGATTGTATTCCCTTAACTCATGAGATGAAATCCCACCTAACTCGCAATCACTTTAATGTTATGCAAGCCTTCTCTCAATTCAAATATTCAATCCACTAGCTTGACAATAATAAAAAATTACACACTGATCCACCAATCTCGAGAATCTCTATTTATCCTTCATCATGCCACTCACCTCTCATGTTAGAGTAAGTAATGTAGGAATAGTAAATCTCGCATGACTTAGCAATTTATAGATGACCTATGAATGTAGGTCATGTAATGACAAAGTAGAAAAAGGAGAATGTCTTTTCTACTTTAGGTGGAGACTTTATGAGTAGATGATGATGCAAGCTAAAGGTCAAAATATTGGCTTGGATGTGATGCCCAGCAGGATTAGTGGAGTGTTTGTAGATGAGGAAGATAGTCGCATCATTATTTATTTATTAAATATTTAATTAATAGATGCACAAAAAGTAAGTTTCCTTTAATATGAATTCCTTATATACAATACATTTTAGTATAATATTATACTTTTAATATAATAGTACTAGTGTGCAAATGAATGATGTGCATGCATGGCTGTCTTTTCATGTTTTTAGGTTAAGTAATGAAATATGTTAAGTTATTATGCAAGAAAAATATGCAGTAACACACATTTATTTTACCAATTAATGTTACTAGTTCCCCCCTTGTTATCACCTTTTCCCCTCCTAGTTACTAGTTTCTCACCTCGTCACTGAAATTACTAGTTTTCCCTTACTTGGTGATCTCACTCCATATTTTAGGATCCTCATTTCCCCCTTGTTATCACCTTTTCCCCTCCTAGTTACTAGTTTCTCACCTCGTCACTGAAATTACTAGTTTTCCCTTACTTGGTGATCTCACTCCATATTTTAGGATCCTCATAGTGGGAGATATCTTCATGTATTGAAGCACTGGTGATTTACTTTATTTTGTATAAATTAATAACAAGTTGATATAGGACTAGTGAATGTGTTATATCATGTTCCCAACCCATATAATGGTACTTTTACTTAGATCCTTCAAGGGTATGGGATTCTAAGAGACCTATCACTAAATTAACCCAGAGATTCCCATGGAGTGGCTATATTGTAAATCTCTCACACACTTAATAACATCAAGACATCAAGTCGTAACATCTATTAATCATAAATCACATGTATAAAATCACCAATCACATGTATTGAATCATTGTCACCGCACGACTATCATATGGATAACATAAATCAAAAATATCTAATGTAACTAGCACCGATAATATATATCAAACCATAGAGTATATTGTCCAAAACATCAACACTCATGTGGTAACCAGATGCATATTTTACACATAGTCAACTTGATTGCACAATGTCATCATACATGTGCTAGACATCAAGATTCTTTCATTATGAATATCATGGAAATGCACATCATATGCAAAACTAGGTATTATCACTCACAACATCATTCCATCATAAAATAGTAAACATACTAATTTCAAAAACACAATTAATATTAATGCATTTCCATGTCTATTCTTAAGCCATAAACAACATAGAAACCATCATCTTATAAAATATTCATTTATAAAAATAAACAACCCATAAAGATACATTTTTTCCATAAACATCAAAAACTAATCTAAACATGGCATTGATGTCTCCATTAACATCACATTCCAAAAGAGTGTTATAACAAAGCATATAAGTCATATCATGCTAAGTTTAGTGTCATGAATTTAACAAGATAAAAGAATAGATAATACAATATCTATAAAAGTAGAAAAGTAGAAGTCATTCAATAAAAACAAAAAGCATGTCCAGTAAATATAAACATATGGTGTTTGTGATTGCATATTGCATAACCATGAGCCATAGATAATCGCTAGGTATTCACACATGTCTTGTCCTTTGATAGGTGTCATCAACTCAAATACTAACACATGTTTTGGCCTATTATAGATGTTTGTTATGGACCTAACCCCTCGATAGGTAGAATAATATATTTTCCATGTAATAAAGGACAATATTAATAAGGGCTAGTAATAAGGAAGAATAAGTCAAATGTAAGAATACTTAATAGAAGCTTCTAGTTCTAGAATATATTCCTCTAGATTGTTCTTTTTGTAGATAGATTTAGTATAAATAGGAGTCGAGGGCATGAGAAGACTTTGTCTTGAGAATTATTATAATAAATTTCTTCTTTGCTGGAGGTTTCCTCCTCGAAGAAGTAAGCAAACATTGGTTCCTATCAATAAAGGTATTATTTAGGTGCTATGGTTTCATATATTGTGTTGTTTCACTGTTATCCTCTGCAATATTTATGGTCTTGGATATTATAATATATCTGGTACCTTACAAGTGGTATTAGATCACTTTCCTTGGCAGAAAAATGTGGGTTATTTTTTTCAGGGTAGAGACATATTCTAGCATCTTAAAGCTACAAAGATATGTCATTTAGTGCATAAATTCACAGTCAGAGAAGCATACATGCAGGAAATACAAGTGGTACTTAAGTGCACATTATTTTCCACCCTTATAACCCATGTTGGTACCCCTTCGAGTGGTACTGCATCAGACAACACCTGTATATGGATCAACCTAGATATCCTGAATCCCTCTATAGATAAACCAATCAGTCACTTAATTTCTATAGTGCCACTGAGAAAAACACTCGAGAAGATACTCTCTCGTACCTGGGTAGTTAGGTAGTATGGCTAAGGGCACAGTCTAGCCTTCTTAGTTGGTTCCCTGACATATTGGATCTAGTACTATCCCATTGGATTCCTCTCTTCACCCTGATCATAGTCATACCTATCATTTTTTAGCAAATTTTTTTTCGTGGACCCGACCCCTTCCCAACACCCCTATTTGGAACCTATCCCATTAAATTCCTCTCTTTGCACGGATCATAATGGTACCATTTACCAATAACCCCTTTATGTGCGGTCCCACTTTCTCCCCTATCCTATCCCCATGGCCGACACTCATAGCCAAGATTGTGAACAACGTCACACTATCTTGGACAAAGATAATGACCAAACCTAAATGAATATTTCTTTCATTACTTCTAGTATTGCTAACCTAAACTTCTGGCTTGCTCCGCTCAAATCAATTCCCACATCCATCACTCAATTGACCTCCATGTGTTAGCAATGCCAGGATGCAGTGAACAGTTTGACCGCTTTGTTTAAGCCCGATCCAGATCCTTTCTCTTCTAACAAACCTTATAACCATGAAGGTCCTGAATCCTCCTAGTCCACCTCTTTTCCTTCCAACCACTTTAATGGAACTTGCATCTACCTCGTGTGGAGGTGAACAAATTTGATGGCTCAGATCCCACCAGCTAGGTCACTCAAATGGAACACTATTTTTCTTTGTGCAAAATTACTAATGAGTTGTCCAAACTCAGGTATGGTATTCTCCATCTAGATCCAGAACAATGGAAATGGTGGAAATGGAGAAAAAATGCCCACTAAGGGTATGTGTCTTGGACACAATTTGCTACAAAGATTTATGAATGCTTTGACACTAACACACCCATTTAGGTATTTTAACCAAGTTGAAACAATATGGCATAGTGGAAGACTTTATAATTGCTTGTGAGTACTCAAATTTCCACACGGAGGGAATGTCTAATGCCTTTTTCTAGGAATGCTTTATCAATGGCCTCAAGGATGAGATTCATGCCCATGTCCTCATGGATAACCCTCATAGTTGGGTGGAAGCTACTAAAAAAGTAAAGGAAGAACAATAGGTTGTCTCTTCTCAAACTAGAAAACCATCTTTTCTTCCCTACCCTGAAATCACGACTCCAGCCCCTCCTTCCACTTCACTAAAGATTAAAAAATTGACCCAGGAAGAAATGGTTGAACACCAACTCAAGGGCCTTTGATATAATTGTGATGACAAATACTTTCTGAGGAACAAGTGTAAGGAACAAAATTTTTTTATGGACATCTCTGAGGATGTTCAAAATAAGCAGTTGAGGTCCCCACTCTGGTCGAGTTACCAGATCCAATTGATATTACTCCACCTTGGGACCCCCTAGAAGTTGAACCATTCATTTCACTTAATTCTCTCACTGGATTCTCTTCTCTTAAAACCCTCAAGATAATTGGTTACATTAAGCATCATAATGTCATCATCCTCATTGACAATGGCAACACCCATAATTTTATGCATCGCCGCATTTCCCAAGAAACTAATTTTTATCTCCGTGCAGTCAACAAATTTAAAATTAACATCACATTCCAAAAGAGTGTTATAACAAATCATATAAGTCATATCATGCTAAGTTTAGTGTCATGAATTTAACAAGATAAAAGAATAGATAATACAATATCTATAAAAGTAGAAAAGTAGAAGTCATTCAATAAAAACATAAAGCATGTCCAGTATATATAAACATATGGTGTTTGTGATTGCATATTGCATAACCATGAGCCATAGATATATCGCTAGGTATTCACACATGTCTTGTCCTTTGATAGATGTCATCAACTCAAATACTAACACATGTTTTGGCCTATTATAGATGTTTGTTATGGACCTAACCCTGAAATCACCAAGATTGTGAACAATGTCACACTATCTTGGACAAAGATAATGACCAAACCTGAATTGATATTTCTTTCATTACTTCTAGTATTGGTAACCTAAACTTCTGGCTTGCTCCGCTCGAATCAATTTCCACATCCATCACTCAATTGACCGCCATGTGTCAGCAATGCTAGGATGCAGTGAACAATTTGACCATTTTGTTTAAGCCCACCCTAGATCCTTTCTCTTCTAACAAACCTTATAACCATGAAGGTCATGAATCCTCCTAGTCCACCTCTTTTCCTTCCAACAACTTTCATCTGAACTTGCGTCCACCTCGTGTAGAGGTGAACAAATTTGATGGCTCAGATCCCACCAACTAGGTCACTCAAATGGAACACTATTTTTCTTTGTGAAAAATTACTAATGAGTTGTCCAAACTCAGGTATGGTATTCTCCATCTAGATCCAAAACATTGGAAATGGTGGAAATGGAGAAAAAATGCCCGCTAAGGGTATGTGGCTTGGACACAATTTGTTACAAAGCTTTATGAATGCTTTGACACTAACACACCCATTCAGGTCTTTTAACCAAGTTGAAACAATATGGCATAGTGGAAGACTTTATAATTGCTTCTGAGTGCTCGAATTTCCACACGGAGGGAATGTCTGATGCTTTTTTCTAGGAATGCTTTATCAATGGCCTCAAGGATGAGATTCATTCCCATGTCCTCATGGATAACCCTCAGAGTTGGGTGGAAGCTACTAAAAAAGTTAAGGAAGAACAACAGGTTGTCTCTTCTCAAACTAGAAAACCATCTTGTCTTCCCTACCCTGAAATCACCACTCCAACCTCTACTTCCACTCCACTAAAGATTAAAAAATTGACCCAGGAAGAAATGGTTGAATGCCAACTCAAGGGCCTTTGTTATAATTGTGATGATAAATACTTTCTGAGGAACAAGTGTAAGGAACAAATTTTTTTATGGACATCTCTGAGGATGTTTCAGAATAAGTAGTTGAGGCCCCCGCTGTGGTCGAGTTACCAGATCCAACTGATATTACTCCGCCTTGGGACCCCCTAGAAGTTGAACCATTCATTTCACTTAATTCTCTCACTAGATTCTCTGCTCTTAAAACCCTCAAGATAATTGGTTACATTAAGCATCATAATTTCATCATCCTCATTGACAATGGCAACACCCATAATTTTATGCATCACTACATTTCCCAAGAAACTAATTTTTATCTCCGTGCAGTCAACAAATTTAAAATTATGATTTCCATTGGAGGTTCCATGAAATGTGGGGGGCATTGTGAAAATGAGTGTCTCCAAATTGGTTAGTAACACATGAAACCTCATATGTTTGTTATCTACATGGGTGGTTGTGACACTGCGATTGGTGCAGAATGGTTACAGACTCTTGGTCCCATCCTCATGGATTTTAAGGAATTAACCATGCAATTCATCTAGGAGAGCCAGTAGTATAATTTCCAAGGAATCATTGTCAGCTCCCCTAAAATCATCAGTTCCCATTGCATGGAAAAAATCCTCAAGGAAGGTCATTTCAACATTGTTTCACAACTTCATTCCATTCATGCCATTGAGACACCCTCTGTTCATCCTGACCTCCAAGCTATCATCTCCAAACATTAAGTTGTTTTTTCCACTCCCTAGGGACTTCCCCCTTCCCTTGGTGTTCATGATCATTCCTTTCCTCTAGTACCCGACAAAATTCCTCCCAATGTTCACCATTATCATCATCCCTTTGCAAAGAGAAATGAAATTGAGAAAATTGTTCAATAATTGCTCATCCCGGGTGTTATCCGTCCTAGTACCAGCCCCTATTTGTCTCCTGTGATCATGGTACTTAAGAAATAGGTCTCTTGGCACATGTGTCCTGACTTTCACTCCCTCAACAAACTCACCATCAAAGAAAAATTTCCCATCCTTATCATAGATTATCTCTTGGATGAATTAAGCGGTGCCCAATTCTTTACTAAACTTGATATTTGTTCTGGCTACCACCAAATATGCATGAAAGAGGCAAACATTCCTAAGAATTCTTTTAGAACTCATGCAAGCCACTATGATTTCTTGGTCATGCCCTTTGGCTTGTGTAATGCTCCCTCCACCTTCCAATGCCTCATGAGTCATGTTTTCTGTCCTTTTCTCTGTCATTTTGTATTGGTTTTCTTTCATGATTTTCTAATCTATAGTAAAACATGGAAATCCCATATTTCCCATGTGGATTAAGTTCTTCATCTACTCTCTCAGCACCAACTTTTCCTCAAACAATCTAAATGTTCTTTTGGAGCCTCAGAAGTGGAGTACTTCAGTCATATTGTTGGAAACGATGGTGTCAGGGTGGATCCTAGGAAACTTGAAGCTATGAAGAATTGGCCTCGTCCCAAGAATCTCAATAGCTTGCATGGTTTTCTTGGTTTAACAGGATATTATAGCAAGTTTGTTAAGAATTATGGAAAAATTGTGGCACCTCTCATTACTCTCCTTAAAAAGAATGCGTTCATTTGGAATCCAATAGCTGATCACTCCTTCCAAGCCTTGAACGAGGATATGTGCACTACTCCTCTCCTGGCCCTTCCAGACTTCAGAAAGATCTTTTTCCTGTGTTAAGTACCTGAATAGATCTAAAGATAAATCTCAAAATAAACCACAATATCAATCAGAATAATCCAAACCATTCACCAAATTACTGAACACAAGAAATAGTCAAAACCCTTGAGGTAGGGTAACACCATATATTATTCCGTAAGGAAGGAATGAACTCCTCAAGAAATACTTGTGTGTTACAATGACAATATTATTCACTATGTTTCATCACATTGCTTACACTTCTTTATATAGCTCTCTCTATCTTCTAGGAACCTTCTAGAGAGTTTTTCACATTTATTACATCTAACTACCATAGTGGGCCTTTATTAATATAGTGGACTTAGTCCACCTTACATTGAATGACCAGATTATCATATATTAAATGACTTCCACTAATAATACATAACCACATTCCCATTGGGTACCTCCCTAGGTACCCCATATTACCTCCCTAGGTATACTACATCCTGGAATGTAATACCTTAGGGAAATGAATTGGCATCGTCCTTATGCAAGATGGTCAGCCTTTGGCCTTCACTAGAAAGCAATTAGAAAAGCTCCATTTGGGACAATCAATATACGAAAAGGAAATGATGGTCATTCTATGGATCTCTAACGCCCTTATCTATTGGGGCAATGCTTCCAAATTAAGACAGATCATCAGAGCCTCAAGTATTTTCTGGAGCAACGATTTCATCCCCAAAGCAACAAAAATGGGTGACCAAGCTATTTGGATATGATTATGAGATCATTTACAAGAAAGGAAAGGAAAATGTGGTTGCAGAATCTCTTTCAAGGAAATATGAAGATGAAGGGTCCCTCTTCTCTCTATCCTTCATTGAACCAGATTGGCTCCAAGTTGTTCGCTAGGAATCGATGCAAGATCCCAAACTGTCACATCTAATCCAACAATTGCAAGAAAATTCTCCAATTTCTCCAGAGCACTTGGCATAGTGAAGAGCTTCGCTCCAAAGGCCATTTGTATTTAAGAAAACAGTCGAAACTTAAATCCACGGGTAATTTTCAAGCTTCATGCTACACCCACAGTTGGGAATTCTGGATTTACCAAAACCTATGACAAGGTAAAATGTTCTTTTTCCTGGGATGGTATGAAGTAGTACGTCTGCACCTTTGTGGAGAAATGTGTTTTTTTTCAAAGCAGCAAGGGAGAAACAATCAAATCCACGGGAACACTACAACCGCTTCCAATTCCACCTGTTATTTGGAGGGATATTTCTATGAATTTCATTGTTGGATTACCTAAATTGGGCAATAAATCCATCATCGTGGTGGTCATTGATCGTCTTTCCAAATATGCTCATTCCAGTTCTCTTCAACACCCATTCACTGCATCCACAGTGGCTCAAATTTTCATGGATCATATCTTCAAGCTTCATGCCATGCCTCATTCCATTGTCTCTAACCGAGATCCCACTTTCACCGAAAAATTTTGAAAATAATTATTGAGGCTACAGGGAACCCAATTGCATCTCAACACAACCTATCGTCCCCAGACTAATGTTCAAACTGAAGTTGTCAAAAAGTGCTTGGAAACATATTTGAGGTGTTTTGCATCTGAGGGGTGAAATAAATGGGCTCAATGGTTACCCCTAGTTGAATGGTGGTATAACACTTCTTACCATACAACCACTCAAATGACTCCTTTTGAAGCAGTATATGAAAAAAATATGCCTTCAGTTCTCTCATACATGCTCAGTGTCTCGAAGGTACAGGTGGTTGAGGAAACTCTTACAGTTCGAGAGGCTATTCTCTGTATCCTCAAAGAGAACTTGGTCATGGATCAGAATCACATGAAGCAACAAGTAGATCAAGGTCTCTATGAATGTCAATTTTTTGAAGGGGACCAGGTGTTTCTTCTATTGAAACCTTATAAGAAGACTTCACTCAAGGTTGACCATTGTTAGAAACTGGCATCCAAATTTTATGGTCCTTATATAGTTCTTAACCGTGTGGGAAAGGTGGCATATCACTTAGCTTTTCCCAATCATTCTAATCTCCATCATGTTTTTCATGTCTTCTGCTTAAAGAAGGTCATTGGAACTAAGTGCCAAACTCAAACTAGTCTTCCTGAGTTGGATGAAGAAGGCTCAATCTGGTGGCAACCACAAGGAGTCTTAGACCAGCATGATCATCATCTCCGTCAACGCACCATCAAGGAAGTGTTAGTACAATGGAAAGATACAACTCCAATAGATGCCACCTGGGAACCAGCTACCATTCTACAATAATTTCCTCATCTCAATCCTTGAGGACAAGGCTGTTTTTTAAGAGGGAGGGCATGTTAGTGACCTAACCCCTGACATAGGTAGAATAATATATTTTCCATGTAACAAAGGCCAATATTAATAAGGCCTAGTAATAAGGAATAATAAGTCAAATGTAAGAAGACCTAATTGAAGCTTCCACATCTAGAAGATCTTCCTCTAGATTGTTCTTTTGGTAGATTGATTTAGTATAAATAGGAGTCGAGGCAATGATATGTCTTTATCTTGATAATTATTGTAATAGAGTGTTTCTCTACTGGAGGTTTCCCCCTTGAAGAGGCAAGTGAACATTGTTTCCTATCAATAAAGGAATTATTTTGGTGTTGTGGTTTCATATATTGTGTTGTTCCACTGTTATTCTCTGCAATATTTATATTTTCAACTATTATAATAGGTCTCGTACCTTACAATGTCATCAAATAAAAGTTAAAATTGACTTGATTTTGTAATAACTCCAAGGTCTAAGTTAATTTTAATCATGGACAAGGTCTAAGTTAAGTTTAATCATGGACACAAAATGTGAGGCATTATATTTAAAGATTAAAGTTTGAATCCTTATATCATGTTTTGTAGTTAAAAAAAGCATTGTAGAAATTTAAAAAGTAAAGAAACGTATTTACATTACGAAGAATTTATCCTTCAAAGAATATTCATTTCTAAAAAATTATCTACAATACGAGGAATTTATCCTCCAAAGCATATTCATTTGTAAAAAGTTATCTACAATATGAAGATTTTATCCTCTCAACATATTTATTTCTAAAAAGTTTCTATAAATAAAAAATAAAAAATTCATGTATTCAAATTATTTAGCAAGGTATATAGAATTAATGAATTTTTTACTAATTGATTAAAGAATGATTATACTTGCTTGCTTGTCTAGTTTTCCTCTCCATCCTTTCTATGGTCCATTTACAAGTGTATGAATAATTTCTTTTTGTTACTGGTGGAATTAGCAACTAGTTGGGAACGTACTACCACTATAACCTCCATACATGCCAACGCCACCCCTCAGGGGGCACACAAGGTAAGTCTAGGGTTTCGAATTGATAACTTCAAATAAAGAAGTGCCTTAACATTACACTCCATCACAAACTATTCTACACCTCAAGACTAAATATATAAATAATTTTAAAAAAAATCCAATAATATCTATTTTATAACATGATATTATTTTTTTTTTATACTGGTGGAATCAACAACTTGTTGTTCTCATACTCGCGTGACATGGGGTCGATACCCTTCTGCTACCACGATAACCTCCAGGTACGCCACACAACCCGCAAGCATGGAACACAAGTAAATTGGGGTGAGAATTGAACTTGAGACCTCCTTTACATATTTCCTTCCATTTACACGGCACTTGTCAATCGGTTTTCACCCTTGTGGGATATAACATGATATTATTGACCCTTCCATTTGGATCAAAAAATTCCAATTATCACTTTAATGATCCAACGGTTACGATGAGTCCCAATAGGATCTGATGGTTCATGTTTCTATGAACTCTTTCTCCCATGATCCAATAACCCTTGGACTCTCTCTTTCATCCAATGATCCACAATCGATACAAAGAGATCGACGATGCCTATAGCCTCTTCCACGATCTCAATCTTCGGCTACGCACCTGCAATTACAATAGGGTCATCGATCCTTTAAATTGATCGATGATCCCATCAATGATATTCTTTAGAGGTTATGTTCCCCTAAGAATCATCTTCCTTGAACCGACAACAAAACCATAAGGTATGCAAACATCAATTACACAGATATGCAGAGACTGTCAATACCTAATTCCATAGAGACATAACATTCAAAGTAACAGAGATTCCTCACATACAATAAACATAGATTTCTTGAGAAACACTTGAAACATAGTGTCCTTTTCTTCAATTACCCATATTCACACTTACTGTACATGAATTTACATAGGGATTCAATGGCTTGTTAGACCTAAATTACATTTCAATAGGTCTCTTTCCTCTCTCTTGGCCTGATCTCACTTTGGATGGCCACCTTCTTGGCATAATTTCCACTTAATTGGCCACCTCTCTTCCTGGCTTAATTTCCACTCAATTGGTCACCTCCCATGCCCTCAAGGATTACAATCATTTGTACAAGAGGATCCTGAAACCAATTTTGTTTCAAATCCACAAACCTCTCAACTAACAATCTTAATCAATCCCCTAGGATCTGTAGATCCACAAATCACTCAAGAAAATCCACAAACTTCTCATGAGATCTACAAATATCCTAAGAGTTCTCAAATCCTCTCATGTTCTCACACATTTGACAATATTTACAATCAAATCCTCACTTTCACTATCAAACCCCTATCCTATGTCTCTCTTCTAAATCATAAAACATAGGAAAATACAATAAAACAAACATGAGGGAACCAACTCCCTTAGTGAAATGAATACCCCCTAGGCCTTGTCAAAATAATGATTGATGGAGGTAAGATTCTCCTGCATGAGACACCCAAGGAAAAATATTGTTCATGATCTCATGGTCACGAGTTCTTTTTGTTGAAATCCTCCTGGATCACAAACTTTATATCTCAACTTGCTTTCCTTGTTGTCTTGTTGCATCATTGTTTTCTGCAATTTTCCATTTTCTCTGTTGATGTAGATCTTCTTTGATCCTTCATGTCTTCTCTGAGACATCTTCACCATCAGTATCATTATTTATTCAATTTCAATGTCCACCTTATCCTTATGCTAGTACATACTCTGCAATTTGTTATTTTGTTGCTGCATTTTGTTGTTGTTTCTTCTATCCATTGGTTGTTGCATTATATATTTAGGATTCTTACTCTGATTTCCACTTGTGCCATTGTTTATTAACACATCAATATTCTCTTCCAGACCTGCAAATCTTTTGTAGCCTTCACCAATTGTATCGTTAGCCAACCATTCCTCTAGAAACTTCATTTCATGTTCCAAGTTAATCAATTCAACTTCCTTAAGTGTTGTAGACATTTCACTGCTAGATGCTTGTGAACATGTCCTCTTATTGGCTGCACTTTCCTTTTAAGAATCTTGATTCCTTAACAATCCTTCCAAAAAATCAATATCTTCCTTCCAAATGATGAGCATTATATCAAAATTCCTTTCTTCTTCTTTCCTTTGGTTATCCCCATGAGGGAAATCTTTTCCATCTGCAAGAACAAATTCTTCTAGCTGTCCTTCAATTTCTTTGACAAAATGTGCACAACTCTCTTATTGGTTGTCTTCATGAGACACTCTCCCCTCATCCTTCATCAGAATGTAATTATGATCCTGTCTTATTGAAATTTTTTTATACATTTCTTTTTCTTCCTTCTTCCCCTTGACAGCGTCAAGTGATTCACCACCTACTATTCCTGTAACCACACACAAAATATCATTTTCAAAAATATTTGGCCTTTCATCCCCACATGATCCTTCCATCAAAACATCCACATGCTGATCTAAACTCTCAAAAGAGTTCATGAGACTTCCTGCAATTATCTCATCTTCAATCCCCAAATAGTTTGTGAGACTCTCAATAGGTCTTCTCTAAACATCATCTTTTCCAAGGATGTCTCCCTGCTCTGGTTCACAATAGTGAACGACCTCCTCAGTCAATTTGATATCCCTCTATAGCAATTGTCTTATCTGATTGAGTTGTACTCTTAGCTGATTCATTTCTTTGTCAATCTCCCATTGACTCATATTCTTCCTTATGCCATATGCTTTGGCATATTTCTCTCCTATGATGTGGCTTCTCTCTCAACCTCTGCAATGACCATCAATATCCATTGTCTCCATTCTCTTTCTCTTGTGAACTTCACCTTGTTCACTTGTGAACTACACTCAAGCCTTTGTAACAAGATATCTCTATTAGCATGTTATCCAATACCTCACTAAGTTTCTCCTTAGCCTAGTCTTCTAGTATTTATGTGGTTCTCTCGCTTAGAACCTCCTCTGAGAACTCTTTGCTCCTCTTGGCTCCTCCATTTCTTCACTTCCTCTCTTTGAGAACAATCTCATCAAACCTCAACTGGAACTAATAAGTTTTTTTCCACAATTCTCCCAAGAGATCACACCTTCTCTTCCTCGTGCATTCAAGAACACAACTATTTCTTCTATCATAATTCTCCTAGCTGTCATGGCTTCTATCAAATCCTTTCCTTGTCTTCTCCAACCTGGAAACACAATCTTTAAACCATAGTTAATTCAAACACATAAAATCAACATATTCAAGACTTGTTCATGATATTGACTCCTTTTGATTCATTCCTCTGAATCAATTCAATTTCTCTGTCCTGTCAGATTTTACTCAATACAAACTCCTCTGTACAATGTTTCTTCATCGATTTTACTCAAATCACACTTGCTTTGTTTCTCCCTCAAATCATATCAACTCTCTACAATATCTTGCAACTCTCTATCCATGCTTCTACATCCACTTCATAACTAAATGCTTGTACCAGAAATCATTCAAATGAGCACATAACTTGCTCAGCTTCACCTCGAAAGAGCATTTTAACAAGCTCTAATACCACTTGATATCCTAGCGCATACCTCACTCACAGTTAGGAAACCTTTACTCATCTAGGTTGCACATTAAACCCACAAAGGGGTGTCCAAGGATCTATCTAAAAGCATGTAATTGGTTAAGCACTTAGGTTCTTACCTAATTCCCCTTCAACAATGGCTAGAACCATAACCCAACCTAAAAAGGTGATTGTTTTATATATAACAGCTCTAAGTCTGAGCTTCTATGCTTCAAGCATGTGATCAATGGACATGACCAAGTGCTTAAACACTGGGTACTTACTTCCTCAAATCTCTTATCCTAACCATAGATCCTTCTTAGCTTGTCATGATCAAAGGTGGAGACGCTAGCCAACCTCAATGGTGATCCAACAATCTTGTTTTAATGAGACATTGAGATGAACGAGATGAACAACCCGCGTGAATCTAAAAAGTTGTCACGTTAACAAATTTCTATTGCACATGTTAATATGGAAGAGAAACGTCATGAAATCAACAAACAATCTATATTAATAGCGCGACACATCCATAAAATTAATGCTCATGTAACTCCAATTTGCACTTTGAATGTCGACCATTGATCCAACCTTTTAACTAACAATTAGATCTCCTCGCCATGTAACTCCCCTCCAACCTAAATCTATAGTTGGGACTTAATCAAGGTTTGGAAAAATGCTTGAGGTTGCTCCTTACTTCGCAATGAAATCCAATGGTCCTCTTCTGTATTGATCCCCGATCTAACGGTCACAAACGGTTCACCCTTCCACTTGGATCAAATAACTTCCAATTGTCACTTAGATGATCTGACAATTGTGATGAGTCCAGATAGGATCTTATGGTTCCTATTTCTCTGAACTTTTTCTCCCAAAATCCAATAAATCCTCGATTCTCTCTTTCATCCAATGGTCCACAATCGATACCAAGAGATCGACAATGTCTATAACCTCTTCCACGATCTCGATCTTCATCTATGCACCTACAATTACGATAGGGTCATTGATCCTTTATAGTGATCAATGATATCCTTCAGAGGTTATGTTCCCTTGAGACTCCTCTTCCTCGAACTAACAACAAAACCCTAAGGTCTACAAACATCAATTACACAGACATGTAGAGACTACCAATACCTAATTCCATAGAGACATAACATTCAAAGTAACAAAGATTCCTCACACATAATGAACAAAGATTTCTTGGGAAACACTCGAAACAGTGTGTCATTTTCTTCAACTACCCATATGCACACTTACTATACA
>JASDQU010738516.1:30216-85425 GCA_032191745.1 Picea mariana | reverse complement strand
GAAGTAGTGTCTGAGTATTTGCCTTGGGCGTGCAGGGGTTCAGGGGCAGCGCCGCCCAAAAAAAAATTTTTTGCCTCGGGAAACATGTCACATATTTAGGTGGTTTTTCGGCACATGGTTTTTTGTCGATGGGTTTTCTATTTCCGGTTAAGGAATTAGGGTTTTGGACTAATATAGGTCATTGGGTTAGGTTTTTGGATGTCATTGGCTCTTATATGTATATTGTATTGTAAACAATGTATTACATGTGAATGAATATAGAATATGCTGGTTTTCTCGGTTTGGGTTTCCAAGGGAAAAATCTTTGTGTAATGTTTGTATTTGCCATTGTATCTTTTCTGTTCTTTTACTGAATATCTATTTGCAATAGATATTGTACAAGATTAGTATTTACAGTGAGGCCATCCCCCATATTCCTTAATTTACCCTAAAGAGAAATATTGCAATGATTCACGTTATGGTCGTATTGGTGGCATCTTCTACACATGAAAGGAATACCTTCATAGTCAAGTTTTTGCTTGAATGATTTTCCGCCATAGATTAGGTTTAGGTATTCTAGCAATCCCTCTCTTAGATACATATTTAGTAGGATCCAACAAAACACCCATCTCCCAAGAATCTATGAACGACATATCCACTTCTATAAAAGAACCGAGCACATTTCCAATCCGAGAGAAACTTTTCTTAGTCTGAAATTGTATAGGGAAGCTTGGAAGCCTAACCCAGATAGGGATGATATCTACCCTCTATTTGCTGGCATCAAACATGGGTGTCCAGTGTTTGAGGAGAATGGGTGACAAATCAATACACCATGGTTGTTTGAGGACCTATTCAGCTTCCTATGAATTCATGAATTTAAAGATGAACTAACCTTGGATGAGGGTTCAAATAATGGGAGCCTGGCCAAGGGCCGTCGTACAAGATATGTCAACCCAATCCTTTAGAAACTTTTCACTGAAACGCCTCCCCCTATCCATACCCACTAAAACTATATCAGCCATGTCCACTACCTCTGGCTCAAAAATATCAATACCAAGGACCAAGTTTGTCTCATCACGATATTTTATGCCCTTGAACCATCGACGCCTAGGAGTAGTTTGACTGTGTGTGGAGGGAACCTCCATAGGATCCTGAGAGACCACATTCACTTCTGGCCCCCGATTCAAAATAGCTAGGGCTTCACCATAAAGTACTCATGGAAGAGGGGTTGAAGACACCATCATAGAATTTGTGACGGCTACCGACCCATGAGAAAACCCCTTTCCTTTGGATTGATCTTAAAAATGCTCCAAATGAGGAAAGAAACCTAGAGAATCACCTCCAAAAATGTCTAAAACCAAGATAGATCCTAGGAAACCCAAATATGGACTCCTTGAGTCCCTAAAGAAATATTAGGCTGAGGATACCCCCTCCTCTATCCAAGGATAAATGAGCTATGAATCAACGACCAGAGAATAGGATGAGGGCCCGAGGCAGGAGCTATCCTCCTCAAGGGACACCTGTACAGATTCATTGGGGCTTGGATAAAACTCCTTATTGCTTCCATACACAACCATCGATCCAAGAGGACTAGAGAACAAGATGTTGAAATCTCCCCCACCCATTGAGCCTAGTGGGGATGTTCCTAGAGGCAAAAACCATGCCACCTGATTAGAATCAGGTCGAATATGATTCACAACTGGTGTTTTTCATATGTTTTTTCCCTCCAACAAATTGTCCACAAGGACTCCACCATAATCGCACTCCACCCGAGACAACGCCATTGGTGAAACTTCAAAACTGTCTTCCATAGTGACTGTCAACGTCAAGCATGGATCTATACACAAGTGCAGAGGAAATGTTGAGCTAGGGTTTCCTCAACAGTCGCAGACCCCATCACACCACCCAATCTTCATCTTTAACATATTACATTATACATTAATGTATTAATACTTTAATTTATACATTACATAAATGTATTAATAATTTAATAATGTATTACTTTAATAATTTATTTATTAATGTATTTAATGTCTTGATATATTTAATGCATTTATTAATATAGTTAATGTATTATTACTGTAATTATGTATGTTTAATGTACTAATACATTAGCAATGTATTAATGTATTTATTAATTAATACATTACATTATTAATGTATCAATCAATTAATATGTTATATTATACATTAATATAAATTAATACTTTAATTTATACATTATATTAATATAATTATGTATTATTAATATTTTAATACTTTAATAATGTATTTCTACTTTATTTATTATTGTATTATTTTATTTATTAATTTTTTAATGTATTAATTAATTAATACATAACTGTACAGATTAATCTATTGATGTCATGTATTAGTATTTTATTTTATACTTTAAATTAATTTAATAATTCATTAATACATAAATTAACTTCAATTAATTAATTAATATATTAATATTTTAATTAGTACATTAATAACTTAATTTATACATTAATATTATAAAATTAAAGAACACTTTAATTATGTATTAATATATTAATGGTCTATTATTTATTATTCCTCTTTGTGGCATATGTCTTCAACTAACAACAACTTTAAAATCATTGATATAGGTTGATCAATGTCAATTTCGAAGGACTATCAAACCTTGACCTGATATCCTTCAAAACCTTCCTGCCTTACTCCTTTATTGATCTCTCATAAGGCTTTCACTACTTGGGTTACTTCTTGAAGATAGGCACTCCTCGTGCAACAGATTGGGTCTGGTTGGTTAATAGATTCACAAACAGGATAAATTTATGGTGCAACAGATGGATTTCACTGGGGGGAAGATACATTTTGGTTAAAACTATTCTGGAAGGACAATCAGTCTATTGGATGTCCCTCGAAGCCTTACCCAAGATCGTTTTAAATAAAATCAGAAAATTGATGTTTCATTTTCTCTAGTCTGGCCATTCAGATACTCAACATCTACACCTCTGTCGATGGGAGGTCCTTTCTCAGCTGAAAAAGATCGGGGGTTGGGGCTTCCGTAATCTCAACATCTTCAATATGGCACTAAATTCTTCAACTCTGTGGAGGGTTCTAAATCAAACTAGTCTCTGACAAAAGGTTGCCAACAAAAAATACTTGAAAAATACTGCTCTGATCAACTGGCTTAGACAACCTTCCCACCATTGTGATTCTCCTTTGAAAATATGGTCCAGCCTCATTCGAGCTCTTCCAATCATTCTTCACTGGCTTCGCTGGTGTCCTGGAGTTGGCTCACTTATTTTTGTTGGTCATGATAAGATTTTGGGAATGGGTGAAAGTTCACTCCTCTCTGCTGAGATTCTAACTGTGTTAAAGGCAAAGAACATAACTACATTGGCACACACTTCACGAGAAACTGATCTGTTCACATTTTCTACGGTTTGGAGAAACAACGATGAGCTGGGGCTATTGGACACACTTGCAAGTGATTGGGACAACTTTACTTCGGATCTTAGTCAAGCTAGCATTACTCTCCAGGAAGGCACGATAGATCAACTAATGTGGATCGGTGGAGATTCAACTAGTTCTCTCACTGTACAAAACTACTACAAAGCCATCCTATCTACACAACAATTACCAATGAGGAATGGTTGGAAGGGAAATTTCTAGAAATGGAGAATTTAGTTAAAAATTCTCCTATTTTTTTGGCTGACTGCTGAGTTAAAAATTCTAACTTGGGACACGTTACAAAGGAAGGGGTGGATGGGTCCTAGAATATGCCCATTGTGCAAAGTAGCCACCGATGATAATACACACTTATTCATAAATTGTTCCTTCACGCAGGCACCTGGGCAAAGATTCTTACGATTCTAAAATTAAACTTTTCATGGAGCAGTCACAGTTTAAATGATTGTATGGAGTCTTGGACATGCATCAAAGTTGCTCCAAAAAAACTCCCTGTCTTGTTGTGTTGGTACCTGTGGCTAGAATGAAACAAATCCCTGTTCGAAGGGAAGCCACCAACAATCAATTCGGTGGTCCATCAAACTCTATGTCTACTCACTAAATTTCCTACAGCTGTAAACTTTCTACCTTCTAGGCAGTCTCTAATTTTTCGATTACATGGATACACCATGGCCTTCTTTGATGGGGCTTCCTCAGTAGGGGGATCACTCTATGGGGCAGGGGGATCACCGAAAATAACTTTTGGTCCGAATATCAAATGGTTTTTTAATTGTGGAATAGGTTCGAATACAAAAGCTAAATTAGTCGGAGCTTGGGCTACTTTCACCTTGGCTAAACTTCTGAATATTCGAAATATCCAGATTTTTGGAGACTCCAAAGTAGTCTTGGATTGGCTGAATCAAAAATACAATCTCTAGGCGGTCAATATAGAAGGCTGGAAGCAACGTACTCATCTATTGGCATCAGCATTTCAAAGAATCTTCTATCAACATATCTATAGGGAATCAAACGAGGAAGCAGACAAATTATCCAAACAAGCGCTCACAGCGCCAAAAGGAAGATTAAACTACTTCAGCTGGGATGGAGGAGTGGAGAGTTCACATCAGTTCATTAAAATTTTCTAATAAACCTTATCTTCCACTCCATGACAAGACTACTTCATTGGATCAACATTGACTCATATTTCTGAATTTGTATTTCTCTCATTTTATTATGCTTCTTCTTGCTATGTAAGTTTTGAAGTAGAACTCTCGAGTGTAATGTATTCTTAAAATTCCTGAAAGAAGACTTCCTAGGATCGCTGACAAGCCATTGTAAAGAAAAAATTATTCAATATAATTTCGTGTGAATTTACTTCTGGAAAAAAAAGGTTGATCAATGTCATTAATTTTAAAAATGGAAAATAACATCGATGAACATATATCAACTATTTTTTACTTAAATATGGTTGTTGCTAGTCTACTTTTACATGCCGAACATGAATATATGGTTCTCTTTTTTCCTCAAGTACATGTCCTTTTTAAGATAGTAATATTTTTTTTAAATGTGGAAATGTTATATTTTGTTAACCTGTCATTAAATTGACGTGGAGTTTTCATTTTTGTTAACCTGAATTCTTGGTCTAGTTCCATAGATATTTTGTTAGAATGTTACCCATAAATTGTTTAGCCACTCTTTTAATTAATTTTAGTTTTATTCGTACTCATTCATTATTTAAAAGATTTTTTCACATGGTTGATGTTAGTGATAGTATAATTTGCAATATCATTATTTTAATCGTTTGAATTTGGGTTTTTCAAATGGTTGATCATAGGTTTTTTTATAAATTTGTAATATTATTTTGAAAGAATTGACATATTTTAATTTTGAGTTGAAGTGTATTGAAATTTTTTCATGTATTTTGAGTTTATTTTATGGTGGATTTATTTAAAGCGATGAGTACATACACTTATACAATTAGTAATTTTATAGGAGATAACCGAAAATAAGATTTTCCTTCTAAAATTTATAATTCTAGTTTTATTATTTTCCTCTAATTTACCCTAATTAGTAGGATAATATAATAATGTTTTGGTTCACCTTAATAAGTTAGGTTGAGACTATTATGGTTTTGGATTTTTGTGGTGGGGTGGGAAATAAGGTGGAAATAAGCTATAAGAAAGAGTTCATCCTTAGCATAATTTTGTTTAATACTGTCATCATTTAAAAGAAGGAAAAACGATAAATGAGAAAGAACTTGTCTATGATTCTTTTAAAATTGGAGATTTAAGAAATTGTTTAGCCATTCAATTGTAAAAATGTTAACAAAACAATCTAATACGATAAATGAGAAAGAACTTGTCCATGATTCCTTTAAAATTGGAGACTTAAGAACTTGTCTAGCCATTCAATTGTAAATACTAA
The DNA here is from genome assembly GCA_032191745.1 of Picea mariana. NCBI lineage: Eukaryota > Viridiplantae > Streptophyta > Pinopsida > Pinales > Pinaceae > Picea > Picea mariana. The sequence continues at coordinate 79,605 of JASDQU010738516.1, read as the reverse complement.
AAATGTTAACAGAACAATCTAATACTTTCCACGAGCAATAGCTCAGTGATCGAGTTTTTTTTTCCATCAAATATTTCTGGATCTACACACATCTACATACAACTTGGATTTTCACTATAAATAGCTTTTTTGAGACACATTGAGTATCTCCAATTGCAATATGATGGCATGCACTCTCACTCTTAAATTATCATTTACATTATTTTGTTTGCTCTCATTGATTTTTTATTGAAGTTTGTAATTGGTATTGAAAATGATTGTTATTATGTTAAATCTATTGTTTTCTTGAGATGTTTTTCCCTATGGATTCCTTTACAATTAGTTGTCGAGATTTGAGTTGTTTTCCCATATGCACTGCTTTACAATTAGTTATCAAGATTTGGTTTTCTTATCCCCTATTTAGCATGCTTAAATGATCATTTGGTCTATCCTAACTTTTCATTTTGTACAAGAAACTATATTCTTATTTTCACAACAAAAGATATAAAAATATCACTTGTCTTCACTCAACCCTCAAGTGGGATGGAATATTCTTATTTTCACAACAACAAAGAAATAAAATTAGCACATGCCTTCACTCAACCCTCAAGTGGGATAGAATTATTTTCACAACAAAAAATATAAAATTAACACATGCCTTCACTCAACCCTCAAGTGGGATGGAATATAAAGGTTGAATTGAGTGGATACAATCTATCCTCAACAAAATGGTAACTAGGTATGGTTGGTTTTTGATATTATTAGTTTCATAAGTTTTATTTATTAGAATATGAGCAAGTCAAGGTCTACTTGAATACCTTGTCTTAATGGTAAAACTTAACCTACTTTTTCTTGTTTTCAGATTTCTGTGGTGAGGAGTTTCGAAGTTATTTGTCAGATAATCCATGGTTGGTGTCATATTGTCATAAACATTTCAAATTCGAATCAGGATTCATCATCAGGACTAATCGTCAATTGATAGCTTGCTAATCTTAGTCAATAAATAGTTGAGATGCATGACATTTTAAGATTTTAAGATTTTACCTAGGTCGGCTGTCTAAAAACCTAATTACAGAGTTTTTAAAAAAATTAAGTTAAATTAATAATAAGTTAATAATTTCTTAATAATTAATAACTATTACTAAGGTTGAGTGATCTAATAGTTTGTTTAATAGTGTTTTTAATTTTATAAACATGTATAAGTCTAGGTTTTAGAGTTAGATTGAGTTTTTATTTATTATGTTAGTACTTTTAATTTGGTTGTATTATATTTATTTTTAATGTATGAAGGATTTTAGTTTTGTTTAGGGTAAAACTAATAGTTTTTTTAGTAGTGTTTTAATTATATATATGTATATAGGTCTAGGCTTTTAGAATTAGAATGAGTTTTTATTTGGTTGTATTATAACTATATTTAATGTAAGAAGGAATTTAGTTATGGTTAGGTTGTTTAGGGTTAGAGATTGAATTTTTATTTTATTATTTATTAGTACTTTTAATTGATTGTATTATGTTTTATATTTAATGTGTAAAGTTTAGTTTAGTGAACTAATTACTAGATTATGGAAAGGAAGCTTTTAGTTATGATTTTGGTTGATTAGAATAAAACTAGGGTTTCATAGGTAAAATCTTAAAATCTTAAAATGCCCTACATCTCAACTATTTATTGACTAAGATCAACAAGCTATCAACTGACAATTAGTCCTGATGATGAATCCCATTTCGGATTCGAAACATTGATGACAATATGACACCAACTGTGGATTATCCAACAAATAACTTTGAAACTACTTTTTCTTTCTTGCATATAAATGTCACTTTGGTTTCTTTATTGTTTGATATTTTAGGATAAATGCATTACCTTAATTTTTACTATATAAATATGTTGCATATTGAGTGTCAATTGCTTCCCTCAAGTTTACTTGTTTTATGCTTCATGTTACTTGATTTTTCTGTTAAAAAAAGGAGAGTCTAAGACTATTTTCTTTAAACCATATTGTGGCAATGAGGTTTTCTTAGGCTATACTAAGTATATAATTAAGTGTAGGTTTGGTTTGGAAATGAGAAAATTCTCATACTGGTTGTGATGAAATGAGATCTATATTTGGTATATATCACCATTTCAATTGCGATGTAGATAATTTGATGGGGATTTAAATTAGGATCTAGTGCAAGAGTTGTTTTTTTTATTTGGGGAGGGAGGTAATGGAAATGGTGACATTATCATGTCGTAGACATAAGATCCATCACCCAAGATATCATCATCACAAACACAAATTAGGGGGCTTTGTCGAACAAGCAAAAAACTATAGAATCCACCATTTCAATTTTCTTTGGCTATGGTTAGCTCCACAATTTAGAGCAAAATATTATACAAAAAAGATAAACACTTGGAATTCAAATAGAATTGGTGATAGCGAAAGGGATTTTCCCATCAAATTAGAAAAACTTCAACCTCTTATCAAGCTCTGGAGTGAGTAGAAATTTCCTACTTCATTGAAACCCCACATAATATGCACTATGATCAGACAACAACTTTTTCTTGCTTCTAACAACAATATCATTATTTCTCCTTAATGTATCATACATGGATATATAAAATACCTTACTAACCCTAAACCCATTTTGAAGTTCTAAATCTGAATAAAAATCGAACCCAAACTCCTTTTTTTTCCTATCCATGTTTTCCCACTCTATAGAGGGTTTAATTTATCATGATGTGAACTTAACCTATTGACATAATCAATTCCTAAAATCAAATCCTACAATTTAATACTTCTTAATTTTTTCAAACCATTTACTATGGTGATATCCACATTTATCTTGATGTCTTCTTTGTCAAACCAGGCTTGTTTGTTTCCAAAACCCTCTTCACTTTGCAACTTCAAATTTTCTTCTTCATATGCATCTATTTGGGAATGTGGTTTTTTGTCTATGAACCATGCAACTCCTTCCTTCCCCTGCATATGAGCAATTTTCAATCATGGATGGTACCAAACATAAGGATTTATGTTGATGCTTGACCATCTAAAAGATCACTTTAATACATTATACATGGACCCTATTCAATGAATCCTTTATTATTTGTTGATGAACCATCCAACAAACTTCTCTTATATTCAAACGATGTATCTAGTCTTAATTCACTTAGTGTTCCCTTTCCCCACTTTGGGGTTATGATAGTGAATAGGTAAAAATGTATGATTGTATTCCCTTAACTCATGAGATGAAATCCCACCTAACTCACAATCACTTTAATGTTATGCAAGCCTTCTCTCAATTCAAATCTTCAATCCACTAGCTTGACAATAATAAAAAATTACTCTAAAACTGATCCACCAATCTCGAGAATCTCTATTTATCCTTCATCATGCCGCTCACCTCTCATGTTAGAGTAAGTAATGTAGGAAGAGTAAATCTCGCATGACTTAGCAATTTATAGATGACCTATGAATGTAGGTCATGTAATGACAAAGTAGAAAAAGGAGAATGTCTTGTCTACTTTAGGTGGAGACTTTATGAGTAGATGATGATGCAAGCTAAAGGTCAAAATATTGGCTTGGATGTGATGCCTAGTGGGATTAGTGGAGTGTTTGTAGATGAGGAAGATAGTCTCATCATTATTTATTTATTAAATATTTAATTAATAGATGCACAAAAAATAAGCTTCCTTTAATATGAATGCCTTATATACAATACATTTTAGTATAATATTATACTTTTAATATAATAGTACTAGTGTGCAAATGAATGATGTGCATGCATGGCTTTCTTTTCATGTTTTTAGGTTAAGTAATGAAATATGCTAAGTTATTATGCAAGAAAAATATGCAGTAACACACATTTATTTTACCAATTAATGTTACTAGTTCCCCCCTTGTTATCACCTTTTCCCCTCCTATTTACTAGTTTCTCACCTCATCACTGAAATTACTAGTTTTCCCTTACTTGGTGATCTCAATCCATATTTTAGGATCCTCATAGTGGGAGATATCTTCATGTATTGAAGCACTGGTGATCTACTTGATTTTGTAGAAATTAATAACAAGTTTATATAGGACTAGTGAATGTGTTATATCATGTCCCCGACCCATATAATGGTACTTTTACTTAGATTATTCAAGGGTATGGGATTCTAAGAGACCTATTACTAAATTAACCCTCCATTCCCATGGAGTGGTTATATTGTAAATCTCTCACTCACTTAATAACATCAAGACAACAAGTCGTAACATCTATTAACCATAAATCACATGTATAAAATCACCAATCACATGTATTGAATCACTATCACCACGTGACTATCATATGGATAACATAAATCACAAATATCCAATGTAACTATCATCGATAATATATATCAAACCATAAAGTATATTGTCCAAAACATCAACACTCATGTGGTAACCAAATGCATATTTTACACATAGTCAACTTGATTGCACAATGTCATCATACTGGTGCTAGACATCAAGATTATTTCATTATGAATATGATGGAAATGCACATCATATGCAAAACTAAGTATTATCACTCACAACATCATTCCATCATAAAATAGTAAACATACTAATTTCAAAGACACAATTAATATTCATGCATGTCCATCTCTATGCTTAAGCCATAAACAACATAGAAACCATCATCTCATAAAATATTCATCTATAAAAATAAACAACCCATAAAGATACATATTTTCCATAAACATAAAAAACTAATCTAAACATGGCATTGATGATGTATCCATTAACATCACATTCCAAAAGAGTGTTATAACAAAGCATATAAGTCATATCATGTTAAGTTCAGTGTCATGAATTTAACAAGATAAAAGAATAGATAATACAATATCTATAAAAGTATAAAAGTAGAAGTCATTCAATAAAAAACATAAAACATGTCAAGTAAATATAAACATATGGTGTTTGTGATTGCATATTGCATAACCATGAGCCATAGATATATCGCTAGGTATTCACACATGTCTTGTCCTTTGATAGGTTTCATTAACTCAAATACTAACACATGTTTTGGCCTATTATAGATGTTTGTTATGGACCTAACCCCTCGCGTAGGTAGAATAATATATTTTCCATGTAATAAAGGACAATATTAATAAGGCCCAGTAATAAGGAAGAATAAGTCAAATGTAAGAATACTTAATAGAAGCTTCCAGTTCTAGAAGATATTCCTCTAGATTGTTCTTTTTGTAGATAGATTTAGTATAAATAGGAGTCGAGGGCATGAGAAGACTTTGTCTTGAGAATTATTGTAATAAATTTCTGCTCTGCTGGAGGTTTCCTCCTCGAAGAAACATTGTTTCCTATCAATAAAGGTATTATTTAGGTGCTATGGTTTCATATATTGTGTTGTTTCACTGTTATTCTCTGCAATATTTATGTTCTCAGATATTATAATATATCTAGTACCTTACAAGTGGTATCAGATCACTTTCCTTGGCAGAAAATTGTGGGTTATTTTTTTCAGGGTAGAGACATATTCTGGCATCTTAAAGCTACAAAGATCTGTCATTTAGTGCATAAATTCATGGTCGGAGAAGCATACATGCAGGAAATACAAGTGGTACTTAAGTGCACATTATTTTCTACCCTTATAATCCACGTTGGTACCCCTTCGAGTGGTACTGCATCAGACAACACTTGTATATGGATCGACCTAGATATCCTGAATCCCTCCATAGATAAACCAATCGGTCACCTGATTTCTATAGTGCCACTGAGAACAACACTCGGGAAGATACTCTCTCGTACCTAGGTAGTCGGGTAGTATGGCTAAGGGCACGGTCTATCCTTCTTAGTTGGTTCCCTGAGATATTGGATCGAGTACTATCCCATTGGATTCCTCTCTTCGCCCTGATCATAGTCATACCTATCATTTTTTAGCAAATTTTTTTTCGTGGACCCGACCCCTTACCAACACCCCTATTTGGCACCTATCCCATTAAATTCCTCTCTTTTAACTGATCATAGTGGTACCATTTACCAATAACCCCTTTATGTGCGGTCCTGCTTTCCCCCCTGTCCTATCCCCATGGCTGACACTCATAGCCATGATTGTGAACAACGTCACATTATCTTGGACAAAGATAATGACCAAACCCGAATTGATATTTATTTCATTACTTCTAGTATTGGTAACCTAAACTTCTGTCTTGCTCCGCTCGAATCAATTCCCACATCGATCACTCAATTGACCGCCATGTGTTAGCAATGCCAGGATGCAGTGAACAGTTTGACCGCTTTGTTTAAGCCCACCCCAGATCCTTTCTCTTCTAACAAACCTTATAACCATGAAGGTCCTGAATTCTCCTAGTGCACCTCTTTTCCTTCCAACCACTTTCATCAGGACTTGCATCCACCTCGTGTGGAGGGGAACAAATTTGATGGCTCAGATCCCACCAGCTAAGTCACTCAAATGGAACACTATTTTTCTTTGTGTAAAATTACTAATGAGTTGTCCAAACTTAGGTATGGTATTCTCCATCTAGATCCATAACATTGGAAATGGTGGAAATGGAGAAAAAATGCCCGCTAAGGGTATGTGGCTTGGACACAATTTGTTACAAAGCTTTATGAATTCTTTGACACTAACACACCCATTTAGGTCGTTTGACCAAGTTGAAACAATATGGCATAGTGGAAGACTTTATAATTTCTTGTGAGTGCTCGAATTTCCACATGGAGGGAATGTTTGATGCTTTTTTATAGGAATGCTTTATCAATGGCCTCAAGGATGAGATTCATTCCCATGTCCTCATGGATAACCCTCAAAGTTGGGTGGAAGATACTAAAAAAGTTAAGGAAGAACAACAGGTTGTCTCTTCTCAAACTAGAAAACCATCTTTTCTTCCCTACCTTGAAATCACCACTCCAGCCCCTCTTTCAACTCCACTAAAGATTAAAAAATTGACCCAAGAAGAAATGGTTGAACGCCAACTCAAGGGCCTTTTCTATAATTGTGATGACAAATACTTTATGAGGAACAAGTCTAAGGAACCAATTTTTTTATGGGCATCTCTAAGGATGTTTCAGAATAAGTAGTCGAGCCCCCCCCTCTGGTCGAGTTACCAGATCCAACTGATATTACTCCGCCTTGGGACCCCCTAGAAGTTGAACCATTCATTTCACTTAATTCTCTCACTGAATTCTCTGCTCTTAAAACCCTCAAGATAATTGGTTACATTAAGCATCATAATGTCATCATCCTCATTGACAATGGAAATACCCATAATTTTATGCATCTCCGCATTTCCCAGGAAACTAATTTTTATCTTCGTGTAGTCAACAAATTTAAAATTATGATTGTCAATGGAGGTTCCATGAAATGTGGGGGGCGTTGTGAAAATGAGTGTCTCCAAATTGGTTAGTACCACATGAAACCTCATATGTTTGTTATCTACATGGGTGGTTGTGACATTGTGATTGGTGTAGAATGGTTACAGACTCTTGGTCCCATCCTTATGGATTTTAAGGAATTAACCATGCAATTCATCTAGGAGAGCCAATAGTATAATTTCCAAGGAATCATTGTCGTCTCCTGAAATCATCAGTTCCCATCGCATGGAAAAAATCCTCAAGGAAGGTCATTCCAACATTGTTTCACAACTTCATTCCATTCATTCCACTGAGACACCCTCTGTTCATCCTGACCTCCAATCTATCATCTCCAAACATTAAGTTATTTTTTCCACTCCCCAGGGACTTCCCCCTTCCCTTTGTGTTCATGATCATTCCTTTCCTCTAGTACCCAACAAAATTCCTCCCAATGTTCACCATTATGATCATCCCTTTGCAAAGATAAATGAAATTGAGAAAATTGTTCAATAATTGCTCATCCCAGATGTTATCCGTCCTAGTACCAGCCCCTATTCTTCTCCTGTGGTCATGGTACTTAAGAAATAAGTCTCTTGGCACATGTGTCATGACTTTCTCTCCCTCAACAAACTCACCATCAAAGAAAAATTTCCCATCCCTATCATAGATTATCTCTTGGATGAATTAAGTGGTGCCCAATTCTTTACTAAACTTGATATTTGTTTTGGCTACCACCAAAAACATATGAAAGAGGCAAACATTCCTAAGACTTCTTTTAGAACTCATGCTGGCCACTATGATTTCTTGGTCATGCCCTTTGGCTTGTGTAATGCTCCCTCCACCTTCCAATGCCTCATGAGTCATTTTTTCTGTCATTTTCTCTGTCATTTTGTATTGGTTTTCTTTCATGATGTTCTCATCTATAGTAAAACATGGAAATCCCATCTTTCCCATGTGGATTAAGTTCTTCATTTACTCTCTCAGCACCAACTTTTCCTCAAACAATCTAAATGTGCTTTTGGAGCCTCAGAGGTGGAGTACTTCGGTCATATTGTTGGAAATGATGGTGTCAAGGTGGATCCTAAGAAAATTGAAGCTATGAAGAATTGGCCTCATCCTAAGAAACTCAATAGCTTGCATGGTTTTCTCGGTTCAACAGGATATTATCCCAAGTTTGTTAAGAATTATGGAAAAATTGTGGCACCTCTCACTGCTCTCCTTAAAAAGAATGCTTTCATTTGGAATCCAACAGCTGATCACTCCTTCCAAACCTTGAACGAGGATATATGCACTAATCCTCTCCTGGCCCTTCCAGACTTCAAAAAGATCTTTTTCCTGTGTTAAGTATCTGAATATATCTAAAGATAAATCTCAAAATAAACCACAATATCTAAACCATTCACCAATTTACTAAACACAAGAAATAGTCAAAACCCTTGAGGTAGGGTAACACCATATATTATTCCTTAAGGAAGGAATGCACTCCTCAAGAAATACTTTCTTTTTACAATGAAAATATTAATCACTATGGTTCATCACATTGCTTACACTTCTTTATATATCTCTCTCTATCTCCTAGGAACATTCTAGAGAGTTTTTCACATTTATTACATCTAACTACCATAGTGGGCCTTTATTAATATAGTGGAATTAGTCCACCTTACATTGAATGACCACATTATCATATATTAAATGACTTCCACTAATAATACATAACCACATTCCCATTGGGTACCTCCCTAGGTACCCCATATTACCTCCCTAGGTATACTACATCCTGGAATGTAATACCTTAGGGAAATGAATTGGCGTCATCCTTATGCAAGATGGTTAGCCTTTGGCCTTCACTAGAAAGCAATTAGCAAAGCTCCATTTGGGACAATCAATATATGAAAAGGAAATGATGGTCATTCTATGGATCTCTGACGCCCTTATCTATTGGGGAAATGCTTCCAAATTAAGACAGATCATCAGAGCCTCAAGTATTTTCTGGAGCAACGATTTCATCCCCAGAGCAACAAAAATGGGTGACCAAGCTATTTGGATATGATTATGATATCATTTACAAGAAAGTAAAATAAAATGTGGTTGCAGAATCTCTTTCAAGGAAATATGAAGATGAAGGGTCCCTCTTCTCTCTATCCTTCATTGAACCAGATTGGCTCCAAGTTGTTCTCCAGGAATGGATGCAAGATCCAAAACTGTCACGTCTAATCCAACAATTGCAAGAAAGTTCTCTAGTTTCACCAGAGTACTTGGCATAGTGAAGAGCTTCGCTCCAAAGGCCATTTGTATTTAAGAAAACAGTCGAAACTTAAATCCACAGTGATTTTCGAGCTTCATGCTACACCCACAATTGGGCATTCCAGATTTACCAAAACCTATGACAGGGTCAAATGTTATGTTTCCTGGGATGGTATGAAGTAGTATGTCAACACCTTTGTGGCGAAATATGATGTTTTTCAAAGCAACAAGGGATAAACAATCAAATCCCCAAGAACACTACAACTGCTTCCAATTCCACCTGCTATTTGGAGGGATATTTCTATGGATTTCATTGTTGGATTACCTAAATCGGGCAATAAATCCATCATCATGGTGGTTGTTGATCATCTTTCCAAATATGCTCATTTCAGTTCTCTTCAACACCCAGTCACTGCATCCATAGTGGCTCAAATTTTCATGGATCATATCTTCAAGCTTCATGGCATGCCTCATTCCATTGTCTCTAACTGAGATCCCACTTTCACCGAAAAATTTTGAAAATAATTTTTGAGGCTACAGGGAACCCAATTGCATCTCAACACAACCTATCATCCCCAGACTAATGGTCAAACTGAAGTTGTCAAAAAGTTCTTGGAAACATATTTGATGTGTTTTGCATCTGAGAGGTGAAATAAATGGGCTCAATAGTTACCCCTAGCTAAATGGTGGTATAACACTTCTTACCATACAACCACTCAAATGACTCCTTTTGAAGCAGCATATGGAAAAAATATGCTTCAGTTCTCTCATACATGCTCGGTGTCTCGAAGGTACAGGTGGTTGAGGAAACTCTTATAGTTCGAGAGGCTATTCTCTGTATCCTCAAAGAGAAGTTGGTCATGGATCAGAATCACATGAAGCAACAAGTAGATCAAGGTCTCTACGAATGCCAATTTTTTGAAGGGGACTAGGTGTTTCTTCGCTTGAAACCTTATAAGAAAACTTCACTCAAGGTTGACCATTGTCATAAACTAGCGTCCAAATTTTTTGGTCTGTATATAGTTCTTAACCATGTGGGAAAGGTGGCATATCACTTAGCTTTTCCCAATCATTCTAAGCTCCATCATGTTTTTCATGTCTCCTGCTTAAAGAAGGTCATTGGAACTAAGTGCCAAACTCAAACTAGTCTTCCTGAGTTGGATGAAGAAGGCTCAATCTGGTGGCAACCATAAGGAGTCTTAGACCAGCGCGATCGTCATCTTCGTCAGCGCACCATCAAGGAAGTGTTAGTACAATGGAAAGATACGACTCCAATAGATGCCACTTGGGAGCCAGCTACCATTTTGCAATAATTTCCTCATCTCAATCCTTGAGGACAAGGGTGTTTTTTAGGGGGGGTGGGCATGTTAGTGACCTAACCCCTCACATAGGTAGAATAATATATTTTCCATGTAACAAAGGCCAATATTAATAAGGCCTAGTAATAAGGAAGAATAAGTCAAATGTAAGAAGACCTAATCAAAGCTTCCACATCTGGAAGATCTTCCTCTAGATTGTTCTTTTGGTAGATCGATTTAGTATAAATAGGAGTCGAGGGAATGATAAGTCTTTATCTTGAGAATTATTGTAATAGAGTGTTTCTCTACTGGAGGTTTCCCCCTTGAAGAGGCAAGTGAACGTTGTTTCCTATCAATAAAGAAATTATTTTGGTGTTGTGGTTTCATATATTGTGTTGTTCCACTGTTATTCTCTGCAATATTTATACTTTCAACTATTATAATAGGTCTCATACCTTACAATGTCATCAAATAAAAGTTAAAATTGACTTGATTTTGTAATAACTCCAAGGTCTAAGTTAATTTTAGTCATGGACAAGGTCTAAGTTAAGTTTAATCATGGACACAAAATGTGAGGCGTTATATTTAAAGATTAATGTTTGAATCCTTATATCATGTTTTGTAGTTAAAAAATGCATTGTATAAATTTAAAAAGTAAAGAAACGTATTTACATTACGAAGAATTTATCCTTCAAAGAATATTCATTTCTAAAAAGTTATCTACAATACGAGGAATTTATCCTTCAAAGCATATTCATTTGTAAAAATTTATCTACAATATGAAGATTTTATCCTCACAACCTATTTATTTATAAAAAGTTTCTATAAATAAAAAATAAAAAATTCATGTATTCAAATTATTTAGCAAGGTTATATAGAATTAATGAATTTTTTACTAATTGATTAAAGAATGATTATACTTGCTTGCTTGTCTAGTTTTCCTCTCCATCCTTTCTATGGTCCATGTACAAGTGTATGAATAATTTCTTTTTGTTACTGGTAAAATTAGCAACTAGTTGGGAACGTACTACCACTATAGCCTCCTTACATGCCAATGCCACCCCTCAGGGGGCACACAAGATAAGACTAGGGTTTCAAACCGATAACTTCAAATAAAGAAGTTCCTTAACATTACACTCCATCACAAACTATTCTAAACCTCAAGACTAAGTGTATAAATAATTTTTAAAAAATCCAATAATATCTATTTTATATAACATGATATTATTGTTTTTTTTATACTGGCGGAATCAACAACTTGCGGTTCTCGTACTCGCGTGACATGGGGTCAATACCCTTATGCTACCACAATAACCTCCAAGTGTGCCACACAACCCGCAAGCATGGAACACAAGTAAATCGGAGTGAGAATCGAACTTGATACCTCCTTTACATATTTCCTTCCATTTACACGGCACTTGCCAATCGGTCTTCACCCCTGTGGGATATAACATGATATTATTGACCCTTCCACTTGGATCAAAAAATTCCAATTATTACTTTAATGATCCAACGATTATGATGAGTCCTAATAGGATCTGATGGTTCATGTTTCTATGAACTCTTTCTCCCACGATCCAATAACTCTTGGACTCTCTCTTTCATCCAATGATCCACAATTGATACAAAGAGATCGACGATGCTTATAGCCTCTTCCATGATCTCAATCTTTGGCTACGCACCTGCAATTATGATAAGGTCATCGATCCTTTAAATTGATCGATGATCACATCAATGATATCCTTTAGAGGTTATGTTCCCCCAAGAATCATCTTCCTCGAACTGACAACAAAACCATAAGGTATGCAAACATCAATTACACAGATATGCAGAGACTGTCAATACCTAATTCCATAGAGACATAACATTCAAAGTAACAGACATTCCTCACACACAATAAACATATATTTCTTGAGAAACACTTGAAACATAGTGTCCTTTTCTTCAATTACCCATATTCACACTTATTGTACATGAATTTACATAAGGATTCAATGGCTTGTTAGACCCAAATTACATTTCAATAGGTCTCTTTCCTCTCTCTTGGCCTGATCTCACTCTGGATGGCCACCTTCTTGGCATAATTTCCACTTAATTGGCCACCTCTCTTCCTGGCCTAATTTCCACTCAATTGGTCACTTCCCATGCCCTCAAGGATTACAATCATTTGTACAAGAGGATCCTGAAACCAATTTTGTTTCAAATCCACAAACCTCTCAACTAACAATCTTAATCAATCTACTAGGATCTGTAGATCCACAAATCACTCAAGAAAATCCACAAACTTCTCATGAGATCTACAAATATCCTAAGATCTCTCAAATCCTCTCATGTTCTCACACATTTAACAATATTTACAATCAAATCCTCACTTTCACTATCAAACCCCTATCCTATGTCTCTCTTCTAAATCATAAAACATAGGACAATACAATAAAACAAACATGAGGGAACCAACTCCCTTAGTGAAATGACTACCCCCTGGGCCTTGTCAAAATAACGATTGATGGAGGTAGGATTCTCCTGCATGAGACACCCAAGGAAAAATATTGTTCATGATCTCATGATCACGAGTTCCTTTTGTTGAAATCCTCCTGGATCACAAACTTTATATCTCAACTTGCTTTCCTTGTTGTCTTGTTGCATCATTGTTTTCTGCAATTTTCCATTTCTCTTTTGATGTAGATATTCTTTGATCATTCATGTCTTCTCTGAGACATCTTCACCATCAGTATCGCCATTTATTCAATTTCAATGTCCACCTTATCCTTATGCTAGTACATACTCTGCAATTTGTTATTATGTTGCTACATTTTGTTGTTGTTTCTTCTATCCATTGGCTGTTGCATTATATATTTAGGATTCTTACTCTGATTTCCACTTGTGCCATTGTTTATTAACACATCAATCTTCTCTTCCAGACATGCAAATCCTTTGTAGCCTTCACCACTTGTATCGTTAGCCAACCTTTCCTCTAGAAACTTCATCCCATATTCCAAGTTAATCGATTCAACTTCCTTATGTGTTGTAGACATTTCACTGCTAGATGCTTGTGAACGTGTCCTTTTATTGGCTGCACTTTCCTTTTACGAATCCTGATTCCTTAACAATCCTTCCAAAAAATCAATATCTTCCTTCCAAATGATGAGCATTATATCAAAATTCCTTTCTTCTTCTTTCCTTTGGCTATCCCCATGAGGAAAATCTTTTCCATCTGCAAGAACAAATTCTTCTAGTTGTCCTTCAATTTCTTTGACAAAATGTGCATGGCTCTCTTCTTGGCTGTCTTCATGAGACACTCTTTCCTCATTCTTCATCAGAATGTAATTATGATCCTGTCTTATTGAAATGTTTTTATACATTTCTTTTTCTTCCTTCTTCCCCTTAACAACGTCAAGTGATTCACCACCTACTATTCCTACAACCACACACAAAATATCATTTTCAAAAATATTTGTCCTTTCACCCCCACATAATCCTTCCATCAAAACCTCCACATGCTGATCTAAACTCTCAAAAGAGTTCATGAGACTTGCTGCAAGTATCTCATCTTCAATCCCCAAACAGTTTGTGAGACTCTCAATAGGTCTTCTCTAAACATCATCTTCTCCAAGGATGTCTCCTTGCTCTAGTTCACAATAGTGAACAACCTCCTTAGTCAATGGCCTTTGTTTGAACTCAACTCCTCTGAGTTTCTCCTTCTACATCCAAGCATTCATTCTCTGCTTCAACTTATCCCATCTTTCCCTAAGCTTCTCTTCATATAACTACATTATTGGCCACTTGACCCTCTTTTTCATGCTCCATCCTTGTCTCCGGTTCTCTTTGATATCCCTCTATAGCAGTTGTCTTATCTAATTGAGTTGTACTCTTAGCTTATTCATTTCTTTTTCAATCTCCCATTGACTCATATTCTTCCTTATGCCATATGCTTTGGCATATTTCTCTCCTATGATGTGGCTTCTCTCTCAACCTCTGCAATGACCATCAATATCCATTGTCTCCATTCTCTTTCTCTTGTGAACTTCACCTTGTTCACTTGTGAACTACACTCAAGCCTTTGTAACAAGATCTCTCTATTAGCATGTTATCCAATACCTCACTAAGCTTCTCCTTAGCCTAGTCTTGACTCTTCTAGTATTTATGTGGTTCTCTCTCTCTTAGAACCTCCTCTGAGCACTCCTTTCTCCTCTTGTCTCCTCCATTTCTTCACTTCCTCTCTTTAAGAACATTCTCATCAAACCTCAACTAGAACTAATAAGTTTGTTTCCACAATTCTCCCAAGAGATCACACCTTCTCTTCCTCATGCATTCAAGAACACAACTATTTCTTCTATCATAGTTCTCCTAGCTGTCATGGCTCCTATCAAATCCTTTCCTTGTCTTCTCCAACCTGGAAACACAATCTTTAAACCATAGTTAATTCAAACACATAAAATCAACATATTCAAGACTTGTTCATGATATTGACTCCTTTTGATTCATTCCTCTTAATCAATTCAATTGCTCTGTCGTGTCAGATTTTACTCAATACAAACTCCTCTGTACAATGTTTCTACATCAATTTTACTCAAATCACACTTGATTTCTTTCTCCCTCAAATCATACCAACTCTCTACAATATCTTGCAACTCTCTATTCATGCCTCTACTTCCACTTCATAACTAAATGCTTGTACCTGAAATCATTCAAATGAGCACATAACTTGCTCTGCTTCACCTCAAAAGAGCATTTTAACAAGCTCTAATACCACTTGATATTCTAGCACATACCTCACTCACAGTTAGGAAACCTTTATTCATCTAGGTTGCACATTAAACCCACAAAGGGGTGTCCAAGGATTTATCTAAAAGCATGTAATTGGTTAAGCACTTAGGTTCTTACCTAATTCCCTTTCAACAATGGCTAGAACCATAACCCAACCTAAAAAGGTGATTGTTTTATATATAATAGCTCTAAGCCTGAGCATCTATCCTTCAAGCATGTGATCAATGGACATGACCGAGTGCTTAAACATTGGGTACTTACTTCCTTGAAGCTCTTATCCTAACCGTAGATACTTCTTAGCTTGTCGCGATCAAAGGTGGAGACGCTAACCAACCTCAATGGTGATCCAACGATCTTGTTTTAATGAGACATTGAGATGAATGAGATGAACGACCCACGCGAATCTAAAAATATGTCGCGTTAACAAATTTCTATTGCGCACGTTAATATGGAAGAGAAACGTCATGAAATCAACAAACAATCTATATTAATAGTGTGGCACATCCATAAAATTAATGCTCGTGTAACTCCAATTTGCGTTTTGAATGTCAACCATTGATCCAACCTTTTAACTAACAATTAGATCTCCTCACCATGTAACTCCCCTCCAACCTAAATCTATAGTTGGGACTTAATCAAGGTTTGGAAAAATGGTTGAGGTTGCTCCTTACTTCGTAATGAAATCCAATGGTCCTCTTCTGTATTGAACCCCCATCTAATGGTCACAAACAGTTCACCCTTCCACTTGGATCAAATAACTTCCAATTATCGCTTAGATGATCTGACGATTGTGATGAGTCTCGATAGGATCTTACGGTTCCTATTTCTCTGAACTTTTTCTCCCAAAATCCAATAACTCCTTGATTCTCTCTTTCATCCAATGGTCCACAATCGATACCAAGAGATCGATAATGCCTATAACCTCTTCCACGATCTCAATCTTCGTCTATGCACCTACAATTACGATAGGGTCATAGATCCTTTACAGTGATCAATGATCACATCAATGATATCCTTTAGAGGTTATGTTCCCCTGAGACTCCTCTTCCTCGAACTGACAACAAAACCCTAAGGTCTACAAACATCAATTACACAGATATGCAGAGACTGCCAATACCTAATTCCATAGAGACATAACATTCAAAGTAACAAAGATTCCTCACACATAATGAACAAAGATTTCTTGGGAAACACTCGAAACAGTGTGTATTTTCTTCAATTACCCATATGCACATTTACTATACATGAATTTACATAAGGCTTCAATGCCTTCTCAGACCTAAATTACATTTCAATAGGTCTCTTTCCTCTCTCTTAGCCCAATCTCACTCTGGATGGCCACCTTCCTGGCCTAATTTGCACTTAATTGGCCACCTCTCTTCTTTGCCTAATTTACACTCAATTGGCCACCTCCCATGCCCTCAAGGCTTAGAATCATTTGTACAAGAGGATCCTGAAACCAATTTTGTTTTAGATCCACAAACCTTTCAACTAACAATCTTAATCAATTTCCTAGGATCTCTAGATCCACAAATCATTCAAGAAAATCCACAAACTTCTCATGAGATCTAAAACTATCCTAAGATCTCTCAACTCCTCTCATGTTCTCACACATTCGAGAACATTTACAATCAAATCGGCATCACTTTCATTATCAAACCCCTATCTCTTTTCTAAATCATAAAACATGGGAAAATACAATAAAACAAACATGAGGGAACCAACTCCCTTAGTGAAATGAAGACCCCCTAGGTATTGTAAAAATAATGATTTGATGGAGGTAGTATGTTCCTACATCAACTTTGGATTGGAAGATATAATTACTTATATCCTAAATTAATTGCAATTATAACCTTAACTTGAATGCTCAAATTTCGATCCTTGATTTCATATATATTTCATCCATCTCAATCAGATAACTAATGATGAGTGAAATTTGAAATAGATGTAATTATTTAGCATATTACTAGCAATAAAATTATTGTTTCTTCAAGTTATAAGAAGTGTTGTCCCAACCATCCTAGGAATATATAATTGCAATTAAAAAAAAAACTAATTGCAGAGGAAAAAATGTCTTCAAAATTCAAAAAGTGACATGTTTGAAACTAAACCTTCAATTACATTGTTTCCATGGCTAAATAACATTTTCCATTTACTTGTAAACTACATGTTTTTGTAACTACCTTGTACAAATTTATTTGCATCACTATTATCCTTATTAATCCCTGCCTCAAGGCCGCAGGGACTATGTAAATCGATTTCCGTACTTTTCAATACTTTGCACACAATTCGATGTAGTTTTTCAACTTTTAGCCTAAGTTTTATACAATACCTTTTTTAAAACTAATCAACATCCTCTACGTTGTGAACAACACCAATAAGCAATTTCTTCCTCTTATCTGGCCAATAAGTAATAAAATTTATTTACTACGCGCTGAGTTTCCAATACCAACACGGATACCTTCAGTGCCTGAATTATGTGTGGATGTAGGATGTGAACACCTTGCAGCTACGTGTGGAGGTCACTGGCTCTTCTTTTTCCCATTCTTTTCAACTCCCTGACTATGCTCTTCGTTGTCTCTGCGCACTTTCATTCCAGCCATTGCAGTGTGTTGAGAAATGTTATTACAACTATTTCACAGTCCCCTTCTGATTTTTTAGTATCCTCCATTTCCTCTTGGCTTCAAAGCATCTCTTCTAATATAATCAGACCTGAATCTTCTTATTAGCGCATGGATCTTCTCAGCAAAGCGCTCCAGGTATAGTCTGGGAGTGGATTTGGCCCCTGAAACACTCCTTATCTACTAATCTATAACAATCAGGTAACATATCACTTTACAATTCTCTTATTAAATCTGGAATTTAACAATCAGGTAACATATCACTTTACATTTCTCTTATTAAATCTGGAATTGGACTGCATCAACTCTGTCCTAGTTAACAAGGTAAATTGTTTTCTGTTTTTTCCTGTGTTATAATCTGACACGGTTTTGCCTTTATGATTATTGAACATATACGGTTTTACATGTCCTTTTTTTTGTACCGTGTCTCTGTCTGCATCTCTAAGAAGTCATCCCTTTCTTGTATGTTCTTGATAAGCTCGTGTCTCAGTTTTTACTACTGCAACCACTGCTTCTGTCTCCACCCTTGTCTATGTCTTTGCTTCTACAACGACTTGCTTGTTTTGTCTATGTCTTTGCTTCTAGACGTGGCAGAGGCGTGTGAATTTAGGATATCGTTGTTATTCTGTCTCCCCACGGATTGCCTAGACTATCCATTTTAAAGGAGAAATGTATTCTATTGTATTGATGAGGTCATCATAATTTTGATTCATAGGTTTGGACGAACTCATCGGGGCCCTGAATTATAGTTTATTTTGGTGGACGGGAAAGGTAGTGTTTACCAACGACATTTGCCGTGCATATGTGGGGGGCGTGGTGAAACCGGTAGTGGCATATTCATATGCACTCGAGGATACTCCGATCGAAAGCTGCATCGATCAATAACTACACTTTGTCTTTCCCAGCCTCCCTTTTATAGCTATGCTTGTAATGGTCTTATTTACCAACACAAGTAGTGGGGAGTCTTCACTTTGCTTGTTATAGCATCTGGTGCCTCTAGTCCTAGAGCAGGCTCTCAGCTGAAATTTGTTGAGGCTTTATATCTCTTTTGCAATGGAATGCAGTCTGTCTGGACGAGATAACAACAGATGGGTTTTATTGTTATACAAGCATCAGTTATTCTAGTGTTTTTTATAATTGTTCAAGCTGTGTCCGAGTTTTTCAAACACTATATGTGCGAACCCCGTAAAGTAAGAAGATTTATCGAAAGGCAAGGAGTGAAGGGGCCTCCGCCGACTTTTATGGTTCGCAATCTTATCACCATTGCCAACCTTCGTGAAAAGGAGATTGCGAACGATATGGAATGCTTGAGCCACAACATTCTCGGCAGGCTTTTGCCGCATTACGTTAACTGTTCCAGAATTTAGGGTAAATTAATCTTATGTTCCACTGCATGGAGCCAATTTTGGATGCCATTGTAGCCGCTATGTTCATCCTCGTGGATTCTTTTCTGGCATCTGGAATGATAAATCCATTTATTGAAGTTGAAGATTAATTCAAAAGGTATTAACAAGGAAATTACTTGAGCCATGAATCGTTTTGTCCACATATTTCTATAAAGTTCCTTGCCTCCCATCTCCGCACACTGCAATGCCATGGAAACTCGAATGCATATTTCACCTGGAGAAGAGTAATAAAATATAATCAAGCTTTTGACGATGCCGAGTGTACACTCAAGAGTACAACACATGACGTATCATTTTTTCCTGAGACTTTGAAAAAATATTTATCGCTTACCTCTTTCAAAAGGCTCTGATCGATGTTTGTTACCTTCGCTCCTATTAAAACTTGGTTTAGATATTTTGTTTCTGTTGTGAATGCCTTTGCCTCGTCCATCACTTTTTCTCCTGGAAATGAAATTTCTGAAGCTCGAAATAATGTCAACATGCTTCTCAGTGGTTTATCTCCTTCTTCTTGTTTACCAGTGGAATTGCAAAAGGACTGCCCATTTGCATCCTTGAAAATTTCTATCAATTCCGAGACATTCCATATTGTCAACGATCTGAAGACGTTTGATTAAATCATGATCATTTCACTCGAAAAGTAAAAGCTTGATCTCTTCAATAAGCGTTGTCGCGCGTTCATGATATGCCTGTTTTGATATACAAAGAAAACAAAAAATCATGAAGAACAAAGATCAGATTATATCTCTATTATACTATACTAGTTATTGCTTCTATGTTCTATGTCCACCTCACATCCATAACTTACCCAATGCAAACAAGCATTTATGAAAATAAATTTGAACTATTCTTTCTTTTTTAAATATTTGTCTAGAAAAGCATCAATGAGCGAAGTTGGTTTTCCCTTGCTTAGTCATGGGTTTGAGGTGATACAAGTTTGAAGGCAACTTAAGAATCCTCTTATCTCTCATGTTAATTGTATGGTGTTATTTTGTCATAACCTTCATCTCAATAAGAGAGGGGGATACTAGCTTATATTATCAAATGCACATCCTTGACCTCATTGACCACATCCTCCTCTAAAGCCTCCTCTTCCTTGGTAACACCTTGACCATGGCCTCAATATTCGTTCCATGTTCCTTGGTCGATGTTTTGTTTAGTGGATTGTGTATGATAGACTATGTACACATTCGACTTATTTCTCTCATTTAGTTAACACTTTTGTGTTGAATGGTTGTTTTATTCATAGATGTGGCACCACTTTGTCTTGGCATTTTTAAAATTATGCAGAAAATATCTAGTTGTATGTGTTGGAATATTGGTTGTCATTGATGTCAATCCTAGTCAACGTTGGAAGAAGCCCCAAGGAAAGTTTGGAATCTTCTGGAAGTAATGGTTGTATTTGAACAAGTCTCCAAAGTGGTTCCCTTATGGCCTATATTTAAGCATGGCCCTCACAGGAAGATGCTTTGAAGAAGTATACAAGAATCCATGAAAATATGGTTAAGTGGTTAAATGGTTAAGAAGACCCGAAGGTGTGGTCATGAAGCCCAAATTTGATTGAATAAAGAAAGTATAAATGACATTGAAAATGCATGCAAACCCTCCATAGATTTATGGTCCTCATCATGTCATTTCGAACACTAGGTGGCACACCATGTGGTTCCTCACGGTTGAGAATTTATTCTCTCTTAAAGTTGAATCCATGAAGTATGGTCAAGAAGCTCCGGATCTAAGGTCAAAGAATTTACAAGTCGGACCCAAATCAATTAAAGGAGAAATATTTGTTGCAATAAGAAGTTACAAGCCAACCCTAAATTCAAGTAAAGGAGACACTTGGAAAAGTATAAATACATAGCAAAAGCCTCTCATTTGTTTATCCAAGCAAGTGTGTGTTTTATGGTATGAAGCTAGTATAAGTGAGTCTGCACTTTTGCTAGGAGGATTAGTGACCTCAACAAAGAAAATATGGCCTAGGATAAAGGAGGTCAAGGAGAGAAAGGTGTATGGAGGTGTCTGTACCAATTTTTTGAGGTTATTCGTAGGTTGCAATGGAGAAAAGCGTGGATGTATATGGGTTGCAGTAGAACAAAGCACATATATCCACAGGTTGACAATGAATGAATCGCGGATCTTTGAAAAAATTAAGGAAGGTGATATCTTCTTGATCTTGAAGTTGAGGAAGGATTGAATATCTGATATCTCATGCACTGGATGGTTCACAAGTTGAAAGGTATATTCTTATATGTATTTTGAGGCTTGTATCTTGGAGGTTATGGCATATGCTTTGAAGCATATTTTGGAGGGTTTGGAACATTTTTTAGGCATATCTTTGTCCCATGGTTTGAGGCATATTTTGGATGTTTTTGTACATGCTTGAGGCATATATTTGGCACATGGTTTGAGGAATAACATGGGTCATGAATATTTTGGCATATGCTTGAGGCATTTATTGAAGGTGTTGGCACATGGTTTGATGCATATATTGATGATGTTGGGAATATGTTTTGAGAGATGTTCTTGGTGATATTGGCATATGACTCATGTGAGTGGATCTAGTTTTATTGATGATGATGTTGATGATGAGATATCAGTATCAGTGACAGTAATAGTGACAAGTTGATGATGATGTATCAGTATCAATGACAGTGACAATAGTAGTGACAGGTTGAGACTCCATTTATATTTCAAGGAGGAAGGAAGGGCCAAGGAAAGGGGTTTGGAGACTCCTTCTAGTTTGTGTTGGAGAATATAGGGAGTCATGTCTTCCTTCAAGTTGGATCCTGTAGATTAGGGGGTTGGAGTTGGAGAATCTAGGAAGTCGTTGCTTCCTTTAAGTTGGAGCTTGTAAACTAGGGGATTAGAGCTGGAGAACTTAGGGAGTTGTAGCTTCCTTTAGGTTGGAGCCTTATTGGAAGCCAAATATTCATGTCAATTTTATCATTGTAAAATTTCATCTTCATGAGATAAAATTTTATGTAGCTACCTCCTTCTCCTTGCGAACATTTCTATCATCTTTTGGTTTTGAAAATATTTGTTTGACTAACTGTGTGTATGAGTTCATCATTTTTATCTATCATTTCTCTTGTTCAATTTCATGACTCTAAGCATGAAATTAGAACAAGTTTTGTCTTGAGGGCATCATACAGTTTGTGTATTTTTCTTTTGCAAATGGGATAACACCTAAGTGCATCTAATTTTTTCATAAACCTTTAAAGATTGTAAACCTATCATTTTATTGGTTGATCCCTTACCATAACTCATGAGTTATACACCTTGGGGTTATGACTTAGCCATTCTACTCCTTGATTATTTTTGGTTTTCACATTCACATATCCACGGTCATGTAACAAACAAAACTTTGGTTTATTTTGAAATATGAATCCTACCCCTAGTAGTCATATCACGGTCTCGTCGTCCTAGTACAGGACTATCACTCATACCTTCAAACATCACTCCTTCGTCCTGCATAACACAAGCATGCATTCATTGTTTCAAGTGGTAATTTTTGGTGCTTGGGTTTGGCATTCATTTCATAGAGTGGTTTTTCGTTCTGCGCGTCCTCTAGTTTACTACCCACTCAATGCTCCAAATGGTTTCTATGGTGGCTTTCCAAAGCCTTAGGTATCGGGTTCTTCCCGAATATGCAGACCTCATCCTACATTTCGTGTGTTGGAAAACACACCCCACCTTTCGCTACTCTTGCTGTTTATGTGTGACCATATCGATGGCGCCCATGGTGAGGATCGAGCCCAATGGTTCACAGGTTCTCCTCTCACATGATGATGCCATAGATGACATTGTGGCTTATGGCTGGGATGGGTTCATAAAATGATTTGAGGGTTTCAACCTCAAAGTGGCTCAAGCCTTTGCTCAGACTTTCAATGGCACTAGGGTTAAAATTGGGGATTTGTAGTTAGAGGTGACCAAGGCTTCGATTGCATAGGCTACTGTATTGTCCTAAGATGGAGCTTGATGGTTTAAAAACCTCAAGTTTGAAGGCGTGCCTTGGCATCTACTCATGGCCTCCAAGAAATCGCGTTACTATGCAAAAGGTACACCAATTTTTCTTTTTAAACCACGATGGCATGGATTTCTCTTGATGCTTAAGAAATTTATTACCTATGAGGGTAGATACAGTCTGGTCTTCTTGTATCATGTCTTCTTATTGATGGTATTTCTAGGTTTCAATTTCAATATGTCATTTATCTACTTAGGAGCCTGCAAAAAATGTCCAAGTTCTATCAGAGACAAAACCTAAACACACAATCAAGTATTTTCCATCATAGACTCATTTGAATTCTTGTGATTTCACATTTTTCTAAAGCTGGGGATAGTTGGGAAAATTTTGTGTATAGAAATGGGTTTACCCTACCTGAAAATGTATCAGACTTACCTCTGCATTTTGATGAATCTCCCAGTCTCTATCAATCAAACCCCTCTATGGAAAAGCTACATGTCAATATGCAAGAAATCCCCCTGTCTATAGATGAAACCCCTATTGTTATCCAGAAGCCACAGAAATGTAAGAAACCGAGATGCGATTTTGTTCCCAGGAAATCTTTAGAAGAGGTTTTGGTTGATCTAAAGGATAAAATCCTTACTGTTCCTAATCATGAGCCAATTCGGGTTGATTTAAATGAACCAGCTATCAAGAAAAAGGGTAGGCATAAGAAACAAAGTAGTCCAGATATCAATTTTAAAAATAAGAGACCTGGTCGACTTATATCTAGAAAAATGAGAAATCGATAGCGTGATCATCAGAAATCGATCCCTGTGATCGAGGTCGATGATTGTTTTTCTGAGGATGATATCGATGATTTTATTGCTAAGGATGATATCGATGATTAGATCCTTGGGGACGATATCAATACTGATACACCACAGTTCGATTTCGTTTCGAATATTCCCCCATTCTTAAAGAAACATGACATTTTTTTTGGTATACAACATGATTTGAAACAAATCATGGGACATGTTAATATTCTAATATATAATAAAGCATTATGTGGTTTTCTCCCATTTGTGTTTCCACGTAAAATACTTGTGCATTGTGTATCTATGGTTATGTGCTATGCATTTTTGAATGGAAATTTTCATGGTATCTTGAATGCAATCATAAGTGATAAAATGTTGATAAATTTACGTTTACATGTTTTGGTTAAAAGTGGTAAAAAGTGATCAATTCTAATTCACCCCCCCCCACTCAGTACTGGCGAATAATATCGTAGAAGGTTTCAATTTGGATATGACCAATGTTGAGATATAATGCATCATTAAATTTGCAATAATCCTTTGTTTTCCCTTTGTTAGAGAAAAGGGTGCACCAAAGCTTGTTTTGTTTGATGGCCATATTTTTTAAAATATTGTTATATAATGTCTATCTTGCATTCTACTATTTTTTCCATCGTTGAGGAATTCAATGGTCGATCGTTATGTGTTTCTATGCATTGGTGCTTTTTCAAGGTGTCTTCGCATGTTTGAATATCATACATCCTTAATGGAGCTTTGATTTTCTGTAGAAGTCTTGCAACATACCACTGAACTAAGAGATTTTCATCATTGACACGTGGAATATGGCTGAGGATATATTTGAATCTTTTGTCATATTCCCTTACTATTTCTCTTGGGATTTTATTGATTTCCTTGAATTTTTTATCATCCAGGTCCCTAACATCTTGAGTCTTAAATAATTTTAGGAAGTTTTGTTTGATTTTGTATTTTGACCTTATCTATTTTTCTATGAAGTTCGTGAACTATATGAGAGCTCTAGCTCCTAATGTGGCACCAAATTATGCCATTTGTTTTTCTTTATCTCTAATATTGGTCCCATCTTAGAATTTTTCACAAACCAACCAATGTCATTTGGGGTCTTCATCTCCTTCATATATGGGTATATGATTTATACCCATTGTGGCTTTACACGAAGGTTTATAAATTGGTACAATGGAGAGATTTTATGTTTTTCTATTTATTACAGGAGTCGACTCAGAAGTCGATGTTACTTCGATTTGAGGAGTTGATAAATGAACACTCGACTCAACCAACATGATCTGTTGTTGGGCTTCAATCGGATTTTTGTCCAATAATAATTGAAAGTCTTCTTCTATCAAGATTATTTTATTTGTTTGTAAATCCTTATCTATATACTCAACAAGTTGTCTTCCAAAAGGGTGTGTCAGTTCATTATCACTATCTTTTGATTTGGATTCTTCTTCAATGAGTAAATTTGGAAGGGGGGTATATTCCATGAGATATTTCATATGGAGGAATATTTCCTTTGCTTGAATATGATTTATTTATGGTACTTCAATCATAAATTGATCACGCCTATGACCATATTCATCAGTTCTATACCAAATCTTAGAATATTGAGGGTCAATATGAAGCCTCTGGCATAGGAAGTATTTAATATGTGGGCTAGCATTTCTAATATGAGATGAGAATATCACGGGTCCCAAGTCATCAATATCCATACCTTTGTCTATGTCGATTTGTTGATGGGTGACTTTGCTTGCCTCTGTCAACTGAAAAATTGTACTCCTCCTAGGAACTCTGAAGGATGCCTATATTTCCAATTCTATTCAAACCATGCTCAACTCAGATTTCTCATGCGCTCCAATGATTTGTCGCTCCTTAGTGTTCTTTCTGTTTAAGCTTCGAGGACCCTCGCATTTCACATCTCTTCTCTCTTATTTTTCTTTTTATTCCACTCCAATTTCTAGATGTCATGTGATAGTTTATGGATATACATTCATCATGTATTCTTCCTTATTAAATGTAGCATGTCTTCTCTTTCGCTTTCCTTCCTCCCTGCTTCAAACATTATTTTCTTTGGTGTGGTTGACTCAAATTATGACATATCATGGATCATCTAGCCCTCCATCACTGGTTCGACTTATTTGAATTCATCAATGGTATCCATTATTGATATGCTCATTTCTTCAGAAAATAGTCCTAGGCTTCTTTTGTATCCTTGCAATTGGCTTCTAAGAATTCTTCCCACTTGACTTGGCTTTTATCCTAATTAAAACTTCACATAGGTGTACTTAAGAGAGGTTGGTATTCAACAATATCTCTGAATCCTTTATCTAGTGAAAATTTGTGCAACAAATATTGAATGGTACAAAGGAAATCGGCATGCAGATCGGTGTAAAATTTATCTTTAACAGTTTTGACTGACGAGCTATCTTCAATAGCTTGTTATTTGATATAGTCTTGGAAAATTATTTCAAACCACTCATTTAGATTTGTTTGACCCCTGTCGATTATTTTTAGCATTAACTATTCATATGGAATTAGTTTTCACATTAGAAGGTCGGTTAAGGTACTCAAATAGTGCTTCTGGAATGACTTCAAGGAATCATTCATGAATCTTCGTGAAGAATTGTGCTCACACTTTTTCCAACATTAGTCAATTTCTCCTTGATTAATTCTTTATGTAATTGTTGATATTTCGCTCCCACCACTCATGTATGTTTTCCAGGATTAAAATCTATGTGCACATTATTTTACATGTCCAAGTTCAGAACTATCGTCAAGGAAACCAATGTTGTAATATAGGGGAAAGTATGCAGGTGTTACTAGTAGTCTGTCACATAGATAAATATATAAAACACACCACTATACACACATACACATAGACATATAAGGAATCATACACAAAGTAGTAGGAGAACCAACAATATTCAATTTATTGTGTACAGCAACAAACTTCTTTCCTCTGTTACATATTGAGATATATACATGTGTGTTCATTTATATGGAAGTTACAATTTCCTAACTATCTTGTTCGATCGACCTAGTTGGCTATTCGATCGAATCACCTACTTGATTTAGATGATCAAATGAATTAATATCCAACTAGGTCGATTGTCGGGTCTAGTCGATAGGGTTGACTAGCCCCTACAACATAACTTTTATCTCTTCTAACCTATTCCAAAGGTTGGTCCTAGGCATGGTGTCAAAGTATTTCCTAAAGTCAATGAAACAACAAAGGAGATTAGTTTTATTGTTGTGACACTCCTCTACAATGATCCTAAGCATGATAAGGTGGTCCACAGTTGAATTATAACCTCTGAAAATGGCCTTACCTTTAGCTCTTTTTCTGTGGATTTCTAGCCATATTCTTATCTTCTTTTCCAAAATACTTCCATATAGCTTGGATAAAATTGGGTTAATCATAATGGTCCTATAATTAGAGGGATTGGTTTATTGAATGTGATATCACATTATGAGATTATAAAAGTAGTAGTAGAATCTTGGGTGCCTGTCAAATATGTTGTTGTGGTACCTTAGTAGGTGCAATACATAGTCCTGCATTTGAATTGATTTAAATTGCATTTCAATGCACATGGTAATGCATGTGGGAACAATGTGGGGAAGGCCATAGCGAATAATCCCTCTGTGTTGTATTCAGTGATTGGTTACAACCCAATAGGTAGCCATGGAATTGAATTTGTTGTTTGGAAATCTGGTGATGTAAGTGTCTTCTTATTTCTTGGAGATTTGTTCAT
This sequence comes from Picea mariana, assembly GCA_032191745.1. Lineage (NCBI taxonomy): Eukaryota > Viridiplantae > Streptophyta > Pinopsida > Pinales > Pinaceae > Picea > Picea mariana. The sequence continues at coordinate 51,443 of JASDQU010738516.1, read as the reverse complement.
GAATTATGGATAGTGGATACAAAAGAGGACATTTCCTGGTAATTTGTGTCTTTGAAAGCAGATTGGGTGTGTTCCATATCTATATAAGTGCAAGGTGAATCTATAATAGTTGAGTGTGAGTATCGAGGTAAAGGGGAAACATTAGTATGGGGGATTGGAAGTGCCCTAAGTGTAGTTTCATCAAGGCGGTCATCCTTGTAATACATGTCATTTGATAACTTGCACTCCAAGGAAACTATAACATGGTATCTACTGACAATTCAATCCTAAGAGTGTTGGTCAGATCTCTTACACGATATGATCAAAATGTCCAAGTCTTGTACATGTTGAGGCAAGCAGTTGATGATTGAAGAAATTTCTTGGGGAAAGCTTATCATATGGTCGATATATGGATTTATTCCTTGTAAAACACAACATTTACAAGTTCACATAAAGTTGTTTGGTGTGGTACAACTAGATTTCTAAGACCTTCTAGAAGCTTTAGCAACCACCATTGTACATACATATATATAGGTAGTGTTATAAAGGGATTTTTTCCATTATGATGTATTAGATAAATTTATGATGATTATTTTGTTTTTTAATGATGAGTACATCTTCCTTTTTTTTCTCATGATGTTTCCTTACTTGTTAATTCAATTCTATGTTTAGTTGGTTAGGGATGGATTTGATATTGATGCTGATTATTTATTTTTATGCACATCATTTCCGTTTTACCTTTATAGAATTTTTCTATATCATTAAACCATCAAATAGTAAATTTGAAGTTTCAACCTCAATTTTTTGATATCTAATCATATGGAAAGAGAAAGGGAAGGTCGAGCATTCAAGAATGTCTATATGATTAACACAAGCATAAAACCTATTCAAATCCCTCATTCTAATATGGATCTCTACTAACCCTTGATATTATTTCATATTCAAACTTTTTGTGTATTGTAATTATTTATATTTTGGTCATTCAATCCTTCCTTGTTCAAATCATTTGTGTGTTATGCATCCTCTAGTTTTGTCAAAATTATTTTCAACCAGTGAGTTGAACCCATTGTCAAAACCATGCTATGATGTCCAATAAAAAGTTTTAGAGTCTTATGACTTCTTTTGAAGATTTCAAAGTTGGATGGCATGCTTGGTGTCAATGATAGCTAATACTAGTAAAGCCACTCTCAATATTTTGTTGTGTTTCCATGTTAAGGTGAGGATCTCATTATATCTCTTATTCAAGGTTAAAAGCATTCATTACTTTCATTCTAAAAAATGTAGAGTTCAGTCTCATTCTATTGTCAAAACTTAAGCTAGACTTGGAATAGTTCAATTTACTTTGTAAGAAATTTGAAGAGTGTTCCTATCCCTTGCATTAGTCACAATCATTCTTGAAGGTGTAAGTTAATAACAAGACAAATTCAATTTATTATGGTGGTAAATTTTCCCCAAATATGACAGATTTTTGTTGGAATCTATAGTTCCATCTTATTGCCAGCTACTTTGACCATAAACTTTGATTTTAGATATTTGGATCCATTTTAAGAAGAAAAAGTTAGTTGATTGTGGTGAAACTTTACCTAGATGAAAAAACTAAACTAACCATAAAAAATAAGTTTTTCCACGTATTAACTTGCTCCATTTCTACTTACTTTTGATGGCATGCCAAAAAAATTAATCACATATTGCCAAAGTGTTGGTCCATAAACTTTACCTAGATGAAAAAACTAAAGTAACTATAAAAAGTAAGTTTGTCCACTTATTAACTTGCTCCATTTGTACTTACTTTTGATGGCATGCCTAAAATTTTAATCACATATTACCAAAGTGTTGGTCCATGATTTGTTGCTCAATTGTGAGTTTGATTCTCTACTCTACAAATATTGATGGCCAAATCACCATAGATATCTCCTTGGATTCAATTTTGGGTTTGATTCTCGGTCAATCCCATCATTCATGCCTGGAATTTTAATTATTATATTGCTACAATTTTTCGTAGCTAGGGAAATATATTGGATAGATTCTTTCAGATTAAAAAAAAAAAACATTTTGGCAAGGTAAAGGCATAAGAATGGCAATTCAATGGCTAGGTTCTTTATTTAGAGTGATAAATAAAATCATAATTATATTTGATAATTAGGTTACAAAGCGAAATTGTTTCAAAGGAATGAAAACATGTTTGTAACAAGACTCAGTTTGACAATGAGCTTAAAAGAATAAGTATGCATCTAAGAAGTAAAAGAAAAAGATTTGAAAGTGCTAAATTCCTTCAATTTAATTATCACAATCTTCTTTTTTGAAAATAATATTGTAGAATGAATTTTCCTCCACAAGTGATGAGTTATAGTTGTCATAGTTTATGTGGTGGAAATGTTGATTGTAAAGTGTAAAGTTCTTTACAATAATACTCTGATAATTGTGAGGTTTAAATAACCCAACAAGAGTTGTCTCCCTGCAATAATACTTTGTTTAACTGTGAAATAATGATTGTAACAAATTCTTAAATAGACATATGAATTGATGAATTCTAATGATAAAATCACATTCTAGATTTTAATCTAGTCAATCAAATGACCACTTGTGATTTCCTATTAGTTGCAAAACATGCTATAGTGTTTCCACAAGACTTAATGGTCTGAGGAAGCTTGTAGTAGTACTATGAGAAAACCCCTTTTCAAGTTGTCAATGAAGGATAGGACTGATTCTTGATTCTTATAAGAATAAAATAAAATAAAGGATTAAATTAAATTCAACCAATGTAACATTAAAACAAGTCTAATCTAGAAATGAAATAATAAAAGAGAATTCTATAAAACAAAGAAACTGCAAAGAAATAGAAACTCGCACATTAATTTACATTGTTTCCACATGAACTAAACATGGGGCCCCTCCAAGCTGGAGCATGCACAAAGAAGTTAAACATAAACTAAAATTAGATCCTTTGAATTACTCAAAGTGTGCTTACAATATTGAGTTCAAAACTTTTCTTCTTCAAAAATATCATTGTGTTGTTACAACCAAGTTATGGGTTTAAATACATCATGAAACATGTAACAAACTTAACATATTTTTCTCTCTTAGAATGATGAAATGTCTAGCAAATTTCTATTTCAGCTGGTTCAAGCTTTGAATGAGCAATTTTCTCCATGATTCGATGCCCAACTTGATTTCTTGTTCTTGCTGCTAGAAAAATTCCTATAGAGACATGCATTGAACATTATGTTGACTAGGAATCTCGGAGTCGATTTTCTTGGTTCCATAGGGAATCCATCCATGCCATGAAGATGTTGATGATGCTCCATGTGTCAATTTTTCCAAGATCATGCTGGAAACATGCTAACGACGGAGCAATTATAGGAAGTTAATTTTTCTGGTAATCAGAGGTAAAAAGATTAAAAGACTTAATATCTTTGTTTGCTAAATAAAAAATCAGAAATAAACTAAATAATACCTCAAAATCCTTATTGATCCTTTACTAAGTAAAAAATGAGTACAGAAAAATACAAAAAATGGAGAAAAATGAGTTAAAAAGGATGTGTGTATGGTGGGTTTTTATGACAAAGCGTGAGCCCAACAATAACTTCAGTGGATGAAATGATCTTTTCTACAATAAAGACAACTGGTGGGTGGAATACGAGTGTAGCCAATATGGATTGATTGGATGGAAAAGGTGGGGGGGCGGGGGTGTAGCCACTATCGATGGATGGGATGGAAAAGGTGGTGGGGGTGGGTGGCGATAAACCCCCAAGGGTTGTACGAGCGATGGTAAAACCCTTGGGGTGGAAAGAGGTATCCCAAGAGCCCGAGCAGGGTGGCCAAGAAGTGGACTTTCCCTATAGCTAGGGGAAAATGACAGGGGGAATGCTGGTAGGGGTGGTGAATTTAAGGGTGGTGGTACAAACGAATTAGTAGTGAATGAATTAAATTGCATACATATTTATAATATTTTAATTAGTAAAAAAATATAAAATTCAACCAAAACAATATAACAAATTTTACATTTAAATAAGATTTAACTTGACACATGATACCTGTGAAGGGGGTAGTTTTTCCATCCTAGGTGGACATGGTTCATCAACGTATGATACCACAACATGTAGAAACACATGAACATTATATTTGAGGATGCTAGAGATTAAGAAAATCATCGTGGTGAATTTATCATTTAAGTGACACCAAATGAGTAGGTTGTTTCTACAACTGCATCAGTGGTGGAAACTAGCATTGATGCATCTATCAACATTGAGGGTATGCTATCCAAGCGTAGAAACTACAAACATCATATAATTAGATATGGAAACACACACACACACACACACACACATATAGTCAATGAAGAACATAGAGATAGTTAAGATATGAACCTCCTATATGAAAATCTCATCTCTACTAGCCTCCATCGACCCATAAAAAATATACATGTAACTCGAGCATCTATGAGGGTCACAAGAATGCCTAGTTTGTCCATGTGTCCTCTCTTGGATGCACTATATTGCAGGGCATGAAGGACCAGTACGCCTTCCAACGTCACTTGTAGGTACCTCCTTCTGAGATAATGCTACAAAATTGTGATGCTGCACCAGGATCCAAGTCGAGGTTGATATGGATGCCTATGGACGAGTGATGCTTTCCATGATGAGAGGATGATGAAGAGGGGGGTTAGTCATTTTCCTAGGAAAACAAGGACCTAACACTAGGTCACGCCTATAATTTTCTTTGTCTTATGCAGAGCCACGACCCACCCCTTGGAATTGACCAATGTCAAAGTAGTTCACATGGTGACCCAAGATAAACTCTGCCCACAATTTCCTATGGAAATATAGAGGCGCCTCTGATCCAGATGAATATTGGTGGCCACCCACCTATTCCAACTTGCTCCTCTTGACAGTGTTTAGTTCAACATGTTCTTCGATAATTCTTTGTAATTATAGGTTCTACACTTCTAGGGCTATCTGAATCCCTGCATAGCTTCCAGATGGAGATTAGTGATCGTGAAAAATTTCTTTTACAATCTAATTCATTTTCTTTTTAATACAAGTATAGAATTTATTTTCACAATCTAATTCATTTTCTTTTTAAGACTCGTGAAATTCTTTTACAGTATAAAGAGGCCATATGTAAAGTGTAAACTATGCACGTAAGAGTTCATACACTAGTATTCATCTTCTTTTTAACACTCGCTAAAGGAGATATTCTTTTACAATCTAAAGAAAAAATTTCATTTTAACTTGTATTTATTATTATCATTACAAATAACTAATATTAAGTTTCTTCTATAATTTATATATTAAATTTTTAATTAAAATATAATTTCAATCTTTTTAGTATTAATTTTCAACATAAATTTCAATTCAAATTAGATGATTCATAAGGTCATTAAATTAATATTGATATAAAATATTTTTTATGTATTGCATAATTTAAATTTTAACAAATTAAATTTGATTCAATTCATAAAACAATTATAATAATATTTTTATTAAAAAATTAATTAAATATATACACTTTATACAAATTAAATATATATAATATAACAATTTATATATAATATAAAAAATTATACACAACAAAATTAAATTTTGACTAATTAAATCTAATTATATGTATAATAGTTGATTTAATAATATTTATATTCAATATAAATATAAAAATTCAATTAACTAATTTTTATTTACAAACCATGGCACGAACATAACCATTACAATGGTACTTTTTAATTAGGGAGGCTTTACTAAACTAAATAAACTCATTAAGTACTATGCATAATGATTGTAAAAAAAAAAATCATGAACAATTGACCTTGTTGGCTTTTTGGTGTATTCATTTGGTTGTTATGATAATATAGAATATGATTTATGTCATTGTTTTAGAAAATAAACTTATAAAGTGATTAGTTATTTTAATTTTAATAATTTAAATTTTAATAAACATTGTAAATGTAAAAATATAAAATGAATTTTGATTTTCTCATTTTAAATATATATTGATGCCTTAATAATTAATAGTAAAAATTTAAGGAAATTTTTAAAATTTTATTTTATATTTGGATACTTTAGCCATATTTAAACATTATACCAATAAGTAACATTATATTAAAGCAATGGCATATAGAATTTAGATATTAAGTGACATTACATACATTAAGATAGCCAAGAAAATGGACAAATGGTATTCAAACACTATATTATTAAGTGTCATTATATACATCTATATAGTGACACAAATGGATGTGACATTACATATATTAAGATAACCAAGTAAATTGACAAATGGTATTCAAACACTTTATTGTTAAATGTCACTATATACATTGAGATAGTGACACATATGGATAAGTGTTATTAAGTCATGTAGGGAATCGATATTCTCCATAAAATCTTCTTTGTGTGTTGTTGGAAGGGAAACCTATTACCCAATGCCTTGCTTTATCCCAAGAAATGAATATAACAGTAACTCCAAAAAATCCAATCCCTATTCCCAACACCAATGCTATCAAAGATACTTTTTCATCTACAAGGATTAACCATCCTCTTTTAATATTACTCCGATTGCCATAATTTTGAGCAGAGGTTTTCGGCTTGTCTTTTTTATTGCATGGCTGTAGAGGAAACCCACATAAACATTTATTTCTTTGAAATGAAGTCTCACTAAAAGTGTAAAATTGTGTCCCTGTTGGGATTGGTCCACAAAGGTTATTTGAAGAAACATTCAAATAAGCCAACATTGATAATTTAGATAGTTCTGGAGGAATTTCTCCACTTAATTTATTTTTGGCCAAGTCCAAGTGCTTCAAAGTAGACATCTCACTAAAACAAGAAGAAATTTCCCCTTCCAACTGGTTCCATGATAAATTTAGAAGTTGTAGGTTTCTCATTCTTCCTATGCTTATAGGTATTTCTATGGTAAGATTATTTCTAGACAAATCAAATATCATACTTGTAGGAGGGGCATATGACAAATTATACTTGAACCCTTTTATGTCAATTGCAATTTCAAAAGGTAAATAAGTAGGCTCTAGTTCAGATTGATTCATTGCAAATACTTGAAATCTTTCAAGATCGACAAATCAAATATCATACTTGTAGGAGGGGCATATGACAAATCATACTCGAACCCTTTTATGTCAATTGCAATTTCAAAAGGTAAATAAGTAGGTTCTAGTTCAGATTGATTCATTGCAAATACTTGAAATCTTTCAAGATCATATGGTATTCTCCCACTAAATCTATTGTTGGATAAATCAAGACAAACAAATTGGTGAGATTTGTTATCCATTGAGGAATATTACCATAGAGATTATTATAACCAATACTTAAGACATTCAAGTTACCAAGATTTGCAAGGAATGGAGGAAGCTCGCCTACCAATCCATTTTTCCTTAACTCTAGTACTTGAAGTTGGGTACAATTAGACAAAGATGAGTGTAGAGCCCCCGAAAAGTTGTTAGAATGAACAGCGAAAATAGTTAAATAATTCCAATTGTAAATGTCTTTAGTAGGAATAAGTCCTTCTAAATTGTTTTTAAATAAATCTAATGTGGCAAGTGAAACCAACCCATTAATACTCTGAGGGATACTCCCAAAAAAACTTATTATATATGTTATGTATTATAAGATCCCTTAACTGACTTATGCTATATGGAATTCTACAGTAAAATTGTTTGAATCCAAATACAAATTATTCTACCAGTAAAATTGTTTGAATCCAAATACAAATATTCTAATGAATGAAGTTTTCCTATTGTTTTTGAAATGCGAAAATGTTATTCGATAAGTAAAAAGATTTGAGATTTTTTAAGTTAATAATGACTTGGATATGATCGATTAACCTATTACCACTCAAATCTAAATTAACCAATCGAATCAAATTAGCCAGAGTTATACGAATGCTACCAGTCAATTTATTTGAAGATAGAGATAATGTAGTCAACTGATTCATATTAGCAACTGTTTTAAATATGATTGGAGTGAATCTATTTTGAGAAAGATCTAAATAAGTCAACTTAATTAAATTGTCAATGTCTATATTAGTGAGTCCAATTCCGTAAAGTGCTAAGTAAGTCAAATTGGTCAAATTGGCGATGGCTTTAGGTATGCTGCCTGTGAGGTTAAGACTAAGAGATAAATACGAGAGAAGAAACCTGAATATTTCAGGAGGAATAGTACCAAAAATATTAAGGCCAGAAATCAATAGATGTGTAAGTTGAGTCAAATTACCCAACTGAGGTGGTATACTACCTGAGAATTCATTGTGATCGAGAAGCAGGTACTCTAGTTTCTGCAACATTCCCAACTCGACTTGAATGGGACCGCCGAGCATATTCCCTGTCAGGTCCAATATTCGCAGCGCTTTAAGCTGGCCAAACTCAGGTGGAATTTTTCCTTCCAATTGTCGATTTTCAGAAAGATCCAAGCTGTGCAGTTTCTGCAGCAAGCCTAACTGGACTGGAATAGAACCCCAGAAATTGATTGACGCTAAGGTCAAGTACTTGCAATGCTTTAAGCTGACCCAAATCGACAGGAATGAGACCGCTCCTGTGTTCTTGTTTATATATATATATATATATATATATATCCTCCTGTGTATATGTCTATATATATATAGGTCCTCTTGTGTATATATATAGGTCCTCTTGTGTATATGTCTGGTTGGAGATGCCAAGCGATTTTGTCAACGATTCAGTAGGTGGGACAAAGAGATGAAAGGAAAGCATAAAATATTTATATATAAATGCCTAAATGTTTATAATAAAAGTTTAAAGCCATAAAAAATGTTTGGATCCGCGTCCATTCCAATCTGTGTTGAAGTATATGCAAAGCCAACAAAGCCAATCTGTTTAGGATAATTTTCTAACATAAAATTTGGATTAAAGATGTTCTCAATTGCCAATCTGAAAGATGATAATTAATTCTGGGCGTGGAGATGCCTACCTCAGCATACAATAAAATAATAGACTTACTCTATAAATAATCCATTTTATATGTACGTCATATGGAGATGCAAAAGCGGGTCAGATGGCGCACTTGTTGAACAAATCAATAAACATTGAATTTTATTATATTATTTTAACACTGTATTGGAGTAAAGATGTCATCAATTGCCAATCTGACTTGAAATATAAGGACAGATGATAATTAAGGATGATCGTGCCAATATCACTTGAATTATATGGAGAGATGATAATTAAGATCCTCATTTCAATAATGCAATGAGCAGTCTACTTGAATTATATGGAAAGATGGAGAGATCATGATTAATATCCTCACCTCAATAATGCAATGAGCAATCTCACTTGAATTATATGGAAATATGGAGATATGATAATTAATATCCTCACTTCAATGATTCAATAATGCAATGACCAGTATCATGATAATTAAGATTAATTTAATGAGTAGTCTGACTTGAATTATATGTCAATAATGCAAAGACCTTATCTCAATAATTCAATGAGCAATCTGATGATAATTAAGATCCTATGTCAATCATGCAATGACCTTATCTCAATAACGCATTGAGCAATCTGATGATAATTAAGATCCTCGTTTCAATAATGCAATGAGTAGTCTGACTTGAATTATATTTCAATAATGCAATGAGTAGTCTGACTTGAATTATATAGAAAGATGATAATTAAACTGAGCAACTTGGATTTGGATGATATGGAAAGATGATAATAAATATATTCATTTTAATAATGCATCTCAATAATGTGAGTAGTTTTGTTTAGTATTTGTTTTCAAGGTGTTAGTTGGACAATGTTTAATTAAGATGAGCAATTTGACTTGGATTATATGGAAAGGTGATAAATAAGATGTCCATCTCCATAATGTAATGAGTAGTTGTGTTCAATACTTGTTTTCAAGGTGTTAGTTGGACAATGTTTAAAAGGATTTGATAATTAATGATGAGTTTCTAAATTAAATGGTAAAGATGCTCATCTATTAGTTTTGTTTGGAATTTGTGTTTTAAAAGGTTAGTTGGACAATATTTGAAGGATTTGATAATTAATAATCAGCTTTGAAATTAAATGGTAAAAAATGTTCATCATCTCAATATTGTAATAAACAATTTTGTTTAGTATTTGTTTTCTAAAGGGTTAGTTGAACAATGTTTAAAAGATTTGATAATTGATTATGAGCTTTGAATTAAATGGTAAAAAATGTTCATCTCAATATTGTAATTAGTATTTGTGTTTAGTATTTGTTTTTTAAAGGGTTAGTTGGACAATGTTTAAAGGATTTGATAATTTAAATGGTAAAAAACGCTCATCTCAATATTGTAATGAACAATTTTGTTGAACTTTGAAATTAAATAATAAAAAATGTTCATCTTAATATTGTAATGAGCAGGTTTGTTTAGTATAATTGTTTTTAAGGGGTTGGATGGAAAATGTGTAAAGGATTCATGAGTTAGAAAATTATGTATTCATGGGTTAGTAACCTTACCATGTTCCAGTACAATCAATCACTATATAATGTCACCATTGTAAAAATAAACTATGACATAAATATAATCACTAATTACTAATTAGATATGAGTGAGTTGTGTATATGTGTGTTCAATAAATGAATTATTGTTCATTACTATGGTATTAGAGTGATATGAACCACTCTAACCCCAAGGGTTAGCTCACTTGGTCTTGATGTCAGACATGTATGTTCTTCACAGAAGTCGTGGAGGTCACAGGTTCTACTCTCATGCTTCTTGAGGCTATGGTTTCTCCTTAATATTCAATAGGTTTTCCTCGAAGCTTTCTTAAAACAAATAAAATAATATAAACAACTTTACTTTATTACAATCTCTAAGTATCACAGAAATGTATACAAACCTTTGTGTTTCCTTTATTGGTTTTAATATATATTGGATTTCTTTTTCTATATAATGGCTCATCTTCACTTAAAAGAAAAATGTTTTTTGGTATTGAATGACTTTTTATATGTCATAGTTTATTTATCTCTCTTATTACTTCTAGTGACTGATAAGTACATTTAATTGAATATAAATAGTTATATTTAGAGTATTCTTAAGAAACATAATAATATATGATTTTTTAAATTGTAATATAAGTGATTTATTATTTTAGTTTTAAAGTATTAAAAAGTTACAAAACCCTTAAAAAAATAATGTTCAATACATATTAGTATAGATTTATTTTAACCTAAAATCTATTTAGGTTCAATAGAGATCAAATCTCTTAAAATACATTTTTTAAAATGAAATTTACTTAGAATAAACACACATGTCAAAGAATTTACTTATTATTGAAGTTATGATAAACCTGATATTAAAATGGACGTATATTGATTATGTTTTCTCTCTCTATCTCTCTCTCACACACATATATAAATTTTATTAATATTAACAATTTAAGAAAAAATTACATATTCTTTTTCTTTTTAATTTTTTTTTAGTTTAAGTATAATATTTCTTTGATATACATTAACATTATCTTATGTTATATATCTTTCCTAATTACCATAAAAATCTCTTTTAAATACAATAAAGTCCCTACATGATTATACCATGCAAATAATCTAGTCTCAAAAGTGAGTGTAGAATTCTTTTGTGTGAGACAAAAGGAATTTAACATCATGGAATTGGGTTCCCTCCATCTTAAAAAAGACTCGTATATTGGATTTAGAAAGTTCCTTTCGATACAATCATGTCCCTATACTCCATGTGGTGGGGATGGGGTTCAACAATGCAGGTTCAAACCTATGTGGGTGAAGAACCCTTATGCATGCGAGGGAACAAGTTTGACCTCATGTATTAAGTTCTCTCCATATTCAAAATGATTCCTAGATTGGGTCGTAAAAATAACATTTCAATACAGTAAAGTTTATGTGTACCTACATTAAGTCATAGTTTAGTGATTGGGATAAGGTGTGGCAATGCAAATAGTGCAAGTTCAAATTTAGATGGATGTATAATCTTTATGTGTGAGAGGGAAGGAGTTTAACCTCATAAAATTAATTCTCTCATTCTTAAAAAAGCTTAACACGTTTCTCTCTAGCAAAATTAATTAATAAAACACTTTATGCCTTATCTTTCTAAATTAATTAATAAAATACTTTATGCCTTATCTTTCATTGAAATTGTTATTTTTCATAAAGCTTTATGCGATATTAACTAAATTGAGTGAAAATTCATAAAAAAAAATAAATAAGATCTTTTATTTTTTCCATTAAATAAAGTAGTTATTAGTCTTTAACGATGATTTGCTGAGTTAAGTAACTATTATTTGTTAATTTGACTCTTGAGAATTTTTTTGTTTTTTTTTTAATGTTAAACATAGGAAAATTGTAATAATATTTTTATTTAAATTCAAAATTTCATTTTTTTTCAATTTTATTGGGTCTGAACTTTATGTGTGTGTTCCATAAATAAATTATTGTTCATTACTTTGGTATTTACAGTCATATGAATCACTTTGGTTCTCTATAATATCTAAGTCATCACTGTATTAGACAAGATTGGTAAGTATCTCAAAATAGTTGTTGTATTGGACAATTATTCTATATAATGTCACCATTGTAAAAATAAACCATGACATAAAATTCATCACTAATTACTAATTATTAATTACATATGCGTGAGTTGTGTATTGGTGTATTGAATAAATGAATTATTGTTCATTACTATGGTATTGGAGTGATATGAACCACTTTAGCCCCAACAGTTAGCTCAATTGGTCTTGATGTCAGACATGTATGTTCTCCCCCAAAGTTTACCATCCATGGATCGTGGGGAAGTATCCAATAAATTTTCCATAATTGTTGTATTGGACCATAATTCTATATAAAGTGAACAATGGGGAAAGAAGAAAAGTAATGTTTTTTTTTTGGTATTGAAGGACTTTTATATGTCATAGTTTATTTATCCATGTTATTACTTCTAGTTATTATTTATAAGTACAATTAATTGAATATAAGTAGTTATATTTAGAGTCTTCTTAAAAAACATAATAATTCATGGCTTTTTAAATTGCAATAAGTGATTTATCATTTTAGTTTTAAAGTATTAAAAAGTTACAAAACTCTTAAAAATAATGGTCAATACATATTAGTATAGATTCATTTTAATCTAGAATCTATTTATGTCCAATAGAGATCAAATCTCTCAAAATACATTTTTTTTAATTGAAATTTACTTAAAAAAAACACACATGTCAAAGAATTTGATTATTATTGAAGTCATGTTATGTTTTCGATTTCTCTGTCTCTCTCACATAAATATATCTATAATTTTTATTAATATTAACAATTTAAGAAAAAATTAAATGTTCTTTTCTTTTTAATATTTTTTAGTATAAGTATAATATTTTTTTGACATGTACCACATTAACATTATCTTATGCTATCTATTTTTCCTAATTAACCATAAAAATCCCTTTTAAATACAATAAAGTTCTTACATGCTTACACCATGCAAATAATTTAGTCTCAAACCTCAACTAGTGTAGAATTCTTTTGTGTGAGATGAAAGGAGTTTGACATCATGAAATTGGGTTCCCTCCATCTTAAAAAAGACTCTTATATTGGATTTAGAAAGTGGATTTCGATACAATCATGTTCCTATACTCAATGTGGTGGGGATGGGGTTCAACAATGCAAAAAGTGCAGGTTCAAACCTATGTGGGTGAAGAACCCTTATGCATTAGAGGGAGCAAGTTTGATCTCATGGATTAAGTTCTCTCCATATTCAAAATGATCCCTATATTGAGCTGTAAAAATAAAATTTCGATACAATAAAGTTGATATGTACATATGTACTTACATTGAGTCATAGTTTAGTGATTGGGATAAGGTGTGACAATGCAAAGTGCAAGTTCAAATTTAGATGGATAGAATCCTTATGTGTGAGAGGGAAGGAGTTTAACCTCATCAAATTAATTCCTTCATTCTTAAAAAAGAGATTAACATGTTTTTTGGTAGCTAAATTAATTAATAAAATACTTTATGCTTTTATTTTTCATTGAATGAAATTGTTATTTTGCATAAAGCTTTATGCCATATTAACTAAATTGAGTGAAAATTGATAAAAGATAAATAAAATCTTTTAATATTTTTTTCCACTAAATGAAGTTGTTATTAGTCTCTAGTGATTATTTGCTTAGTTGAGTAACTATTAGTTGTTAGTTTGACTCTAAAGTTTTTTTTTTATTTTCAATGTTAAACATAAGAAGATTGTAATAATAATTTTTATTTAAATTTAAATTTTTATTTTTTTTCAATTGTATTGGACCTGAATTTTCAGTGGTGACGTGCATTCAATGTTGGTGTCCATTCCTTCATCCAGGCCTAAAGAGTTTTAATGAAATTAAGTTTATTTTTAATCGTGTTGTACATGTTGGGACTATAAATCTCCTTATTATACTCTTTGGGAATACTACCTGCTAGGATGGGTTAGCCAAACACCTTGGAGCTCCTAAACTTGCATGCCTTTGGATGACAACAATGGTTAGCCAAAAACAAGTTCCTAAACTCTTTGATGCATGCTACTTTGATCAAATTAACTTGAAACATTCTATAGACAATCTATAGGAATTATTAGAATGCATTACCTTCCATGCTAGTTACCCCCATACCATACAACCATACTGCTGGTGGTGGCATGCATTCAAGGCTAGTCTCCATTCCTTTGTCGAGGCCCAATGATTTTTAATGGTGTTAGTTTTAGTTTTAAGCATTGTACATGTTGGGTCTGTAAATCTCCAAGTATTAACTTAAATTTCATATGTAAGGTTCTCTATCCATAATTTCACATTAAAATATTAAAATTTTATGTTCAGAATTTCACATTAAAATTTTAATTTATTTTCATGTGTCAGTTTTTTTTCCATAATTTTAGATTAAAATTTTTAATTTATTTTCATATGTAAGATTATTTTTCCATAATTTCACATTACAATTTTATGTAGATAATTTCACATTAAAATTTTTAATAAGTTTGAAGATATATGTATTGCTTCCTCTAATATTTTGTGTTCTAGATATATGTTGTGAAGACAATATCATTTGACATTGGATTTGAAAAGTTACAATCAGTATATGTTGTGTTAATTGCATAATACATGTAGTTAAGATATTGATTAGCTAAAAAAGATGCTTATATTAGTAAATATAAATAGGCTTTTACATAACACTGTCTTCTAGAACATTGCTTAAGTTCACTTTTTTCCAACCTCACAAAATTCTGTTCTTTTTACGTTTTTCAAAAAACTGTAAAAACTTCTTAGATACAAGTTCAGAAATATCTGTCAACTATTTTACTTTCCAAAAAACATAATACCAAAATATACTAGATCTTCATCTTTATAACATTGTTATATTAACTGATAACTAATCTTTCAAAAGTCTATGTTTGTACTTATGTACCCTCTGCATAATATATTCCATCCTCATCCAGTTGCAATGCTTCTTTTGAGAGTTGGTCAGCTTCTTTGTTATATTCTATGTAAATGTATTGAGCTTTGAGTTGTATAAACTTCACTCTCAATAATCGAATTTTTGTCATCCGTGGCTTCAAAGAAACCACCCCGACCATCGAAAGATTATAGTCTTCAAAAATAACCAAGTTCCTCTGCTTCCAAATCCCCAACATATATAGCAAGGGATTTCTTTACAGTTTTCCCCCTTCCTTATCCAATTTTGAAAGCACTCAACAATCTGTCCTCCTTTCCAAGTACTATTGATTTTTAGCTCCTTTATTATTGTAGACCAAATGTTTGTAGTAAAGCTACATTCCACAAAAATATGATACATTGTTTCCTCACTATTACCACATAATGCACATCTACTAGGCCCAGTTATACCTTTTTTTATCAGATTTTCCCATGTAAGAATTTTATGTTCAAGCATTAACCAAATAAAAAGGATGACTTTGAGAGCTAACTGCCACCTCCAAAGTTCATTATACCAGAAAGTTGATTCTTCCTCCATATCCTCCATCACTTGTACATCATAAACTAGCTTGGCACTTATCTGTCCTATTTTAGTATCCCATGACCACATTAAGGTATCTTTCTCATTATTTAATTCAAAACCTAAACCAATCAGTCCCTTTACAAACACATTACATTCCTCTTTTTGTTCTCCTTCTAGTTCTAAAGTTTCTGCCTTTCTCCATCTTATATAACTTGTATCCTCCAAATCATTTATCCCTGCTTGTGCAAGGTATCCTATACCTTGTGCCTTCAGTGTGTTTATGAGATTCCTTGATAGTTTATAATAATTTTCGGATCCAAACATTGGATCAGCTCCAATTCTGATATCCTTTCCATTACCAATCTTCCAAACAAGCCAATCAATAATAATAGTTAATGATGATGTAAGGGCTCTCCAACTATTTGAAATACCATTCCATTTTTTCCAACCATCCATGAACCATTCAGCAACAGTTTTCTTCTTAAGATATTTTTTATGAATCACCTCATGCCACAATCTAGGCATCATTAGACACCTCCACAAAATTTTAGCTGCCAAAGATTTTCCAAAAGAATAGATATTTTTAATACCCCAACCTCCTTCCTTTTTTGGTTTAGAAATATTTTTCCAACTTACCAAATGCATCCCTTCTTTTACTTTTTTACTAGTCCACAGAAAACTGAACATTCTCCTCCTAATTTTATTTAGGAGACTTTTCAGTATTTTAGCCAAAGAAATCCAGTGCACATGTATTCTTTCTAATACATCTTTTACAAGTGTGACCCTTACCCCTAAAGTAATACACCTATGGCTCTAGTTCGATATCCTTTTTTCAAATTTTCTCTCTAGCCAGTTCCAGTCAGCCCTTGTATAGTAGTTTGGTTTTAAGAAAAATCCTAGGTACTTGAAACCAACATCTAAAGGTTTTACTTGAAAAGTCATGATCTCCTTCAAGATTATAATATCCTCATCTAAACAACTTGCTTCTAGAAATAAATACTTATGTAGACTAAAATTCATCCCTGTCACCTTACAGAAAAGATCCAGGACCTCCTTATAATCTATCTATTCTGTGAATTTTCCATTCCCAAAAAGTATAACATCATCCACAAACATCAAATGTGTAATTTTTAACCCTCTAGCCACTAAAACACCTTCAATATTATTTTCCTTTACATGTTCCCGTATGATTCTACTCAACCCTTATACCACAAGTAGAAAGAGTAATGGGGATAATGGGTGACCTTGTCTCAAGACCCTTGAAATTTTAAAGAATCTAGTAGGACTTGCATTGATCAACACAACAAAATTTACAGAAGTAACACACCCCATAATCCAATCTATGGTTTCTAGACTCATACCCACCTATATTAAAACTAACCTTAGAAAACCCCAGTCCAAAAACTAACCTTAGAAAACCCCAGTCCACTCTATCATATGCCTTAATCAAGTCTAGTTTGAGGACAAAATCCTTGATATTTTTTACCTTAATGTTGTGTAAGGCTTCTTGTACTACTCCAATGGCATATGTAATGTGTCTGCCCTCCAAAAAGCCGAATTGTTCCTTTGAAATACCGATTGACAAAGAAGTTTTTATTATTGTAGCAATAATTTTAGTAATAATATTATACACCAAATTGCAAAGTGCATTTGGTCTATATCCTTCAAAGGTTTTTGGTTTGTCACTCTTAGGAATAAGTGCCAGAAAGGTAGCATTCAAAGCGCAGGTGACCCTACCTTTCTGCCTAGTTTCTTCAACCATCTCCAATATTTCATTATCCATTAGATAAAAAAAGGCCAAAAAAAATTCTACAGTCCAGCCATCTGGCCCAAGACTTTTTGAAACTTTGAAACCTTTAAGTGTTGTCAGGATTTCATTTAAAGTAATTGGTTCTATCAATCTTTGGCCTTCCTCATCTAAGAAAATCCTTGGACAATTCTTGATTACTGCTAATTGATTGGAAATAGTGATATTAGCCTGAGCCTTAAAAACATGTTGAAAATGTTCAACTGCTTCCTTTTGTAGTTTGTGTTTACTTGTGATCACAGTTCCATCTTCCTTTTTAATATTCTAGAATGAATTGGTTTGTTTTCTAGAATTTGCATAAGCATGAAAGAACTTAGTGTTTCTGTCACCTATATCCAACCAATTAATCCTACTCTTTTGTCTCCAAGTTTCCTCCTCCTAGCTTAGTAGAACCAATTTCCTCCTTTCTTTTTCTAATACCAAAATTTTATCTTCCTCCTTCACAAAGCCCCAAGGAAAATTTTTGTAATATGTATCCAACTCATATTCCAGGCTCACTAATTCTTCCTTTTATTCTGTATTTTTCTTTATTTCCCAACTTATCACCAAAGTTTTAAGAAGTTTTAGTTTTTTAACTAGTGAATCCATAGGATCCAAAATCTCTGTACCCAAAAGTACATGCCAGTTTGATCTCACTAAAATATTAAATTCGGGTTCTTCCATCCAAACAGAATTGAATTTAAAAGGATAGCTTATATTTTCCTTATCTTGCTCCAAATGGAGAATCATAGGCATGTGATCATATATCTTTGAATTGCACACCCACAATTTGTATCTGAGAACTGAGAGTGCAAGGTCTTCAGTTATCAGAAATCGGTCTAATCTCTTAGATATGTACTCACGTCCACTTCTGCCATTTCTCCATGTGGAAAAGATTTTTAAGGGCTCGACATCCACCAATCCCTCACCTTGTATCATTTGTCTAAAAATAATTTGTAACAAGTCGACTCGAGCATGTAATCCCCACACCTCTCTGTTAGTAGTGGTAAAGTTTAGATCACCTCCCAATATAAGATTACAATATTTAAGTACACCATCCCTTTTTATATCCACCCAGAAATCATCTTCGTCAATATACGGTCCATAACAATTTATCACCTTTAGTCTTTTATTCAAGTATTTTACTAACCCCTCCAGAAGTATCCCTGTAGGGGTAAGAAAAGTAGAAAATTCATCTTTCAGTGAATTCTAAGCAGTTAGCAATGTAATATCCCCAAGGACGAACCCCAGTTGTATTTATGAATTGTAAACATGTTTTGTAGGCTAGTGAGACCAGTGTTGATAAGATGGTGGGCTTATGTGTTTATTAGGCCGGAGAGCCTAAGTGTTAAAGGCCAGGAGCTTGTTTTTGTATATGTAATTATGTAGAACATTAATAAAGATTAAACATCATTGCGTGCAGACCGACCACAAAGAAAGAGTGATGGGGGAATAAGCTTCCACAAGGTTGTGTAAGGTAGGAGGCTAAGTGTTTGGGCCTAGGGGCTAAGCTAGGGGGCTTACCTCTAAAGGGGATAATAATTTATTATTATTTCCTAAAGGCTAAGGTGGACAATTGATGATTGTTGTCCTAAGTTCCTGGGAAAGGGGAATGAATGAAAATGTAGTGCATGTAGCTCCAGGAAGAAAAGTGTCAACCTGGGCACATGCAGCTAAAGCTATTGAGTTGAGCCATGTTGGGGGTTTGTTCTGCTAGTTGCCCAATCCCCCATCTGAACCCGAGACCTCCATAATCAACCTTGGAGTTTTTTGCTCTGGTCACACATCCTGAACAGAGGGAGAATCAGGAACTGATCTGTGTCTCCTGTGAAGTTGACTTACCATTTGACATCCTCCATGAATTGGGTAGAGTCTCTGCAAGTGTCCTCTACATACCCACACGCATTCCTGAAAACTAGAACCGTGAAGCCGACCGGTGTATTCCCGTGAATCCCGTGGCCTATGTGTTCGACCTTTGCAATATTCATGCATGCACCTGAGACTCAAAATCCATGAAACGCTATGTGTCTTATGAGGAAACCAACACCTGGCTAATCGCCTTAGCCATGCCATGTTTTAGTGTGGGTTGTTGCTGCCTGCGGTGCCATGCCCATTTGTTTTTTTTGTTGTCATCCATGTGTGAATGAGTGTTGAACCATTGTTGTTGTCCTCACCTGGCTGGAGCTGAGTCGAGGAGTGTGTTGAAGAAGTGGGTTGTCAAGTACGTGGTAGAAGAGGAAGGTTGTCAGGCCTGTGAGCAGCTCTCTCTAGGTAAGAGAGAGTCTGTTGGGAAGTGATTTTATCCCAGAGAGAGTCCAACACTAGCTACGTAGCTCTGAGAATTCTTGATCTGGCCTATTGTCGAGACCCAGAGAGGGAGGTGAAGCAATCGATGGAATGTTATTGTGAAGGAGTATACTCTTGGGTGGAACAGGCATGTGGGGAATGTGAGTCCGTGAGTAGTGAGTGTAAGAAGTCTCCTTGAGAGAATCCTTCTAACTGTATTGTGCAGTTTTCCTGTAACCTCAACCTAGTCTAGGATTCCCTTGCCCTGGGTGGAGCTTAGTCTCAGCTCAGGGGTGACCCACTGCTGAGTGTGATGAGCAGTGTGGTCTAAGGCTAGGAGGTTCATGGAAGGTCTACATGTATTTGGTGGAGTTACTCTAGTTTGAAATATAAGTATCATTTATGTGCTTCATTTGTATTTTATGAATGTTTGTGATGCTTGTATGTTTTCATGTATTCTGTTGCATGTATGACTTTTTGTTAATTCTATTTAATTATGTATGATGGCAATAAATCTATGTTAAATGTGTTAATTTGATTTAATGCATATTATATATAAGTTTATATTCCGTACTAGTGGTATTTCCCGACCTCTTGGCGGTCGGGGATGTTACAATATGGTATCAGAGCCCAAGGTTTCAACACTGATCCTAGATGGGCTGGATAAGTGGTCATTAGACCCAAGGTTTCAAAAGGAAATTGTGTCCGGAGGACCAATTTCAAACCTCATAACCTTCCTGAGTGCCAAGAAGTTACCTTGGTCGTGTTACGAAGCTCAGGAAGAGTATTGGTGTCGTAAAACCATGACAGAAGTGGTATTGGGCCGCAGAGTAATGTGGACCTTAGGATCTATTCAGGAGAAGGAGAATCCTTCACGATCGTCATATCTGGTAATGTTGTGAGGCAGTTAGACGTGAATTCCTTTGGAAATACGTAGAGTAACCGAGTCTATTCTATGTCGTGGGATCTTTTCATAAGGAAGGGAAATCCCTTACGACTGTCAAATCTAGGGAAGGTGCAGAAGAGGTAACCAAGAATCCCTTCGGACTTCGCGACTTCAGTGAAGTATGATGCCAAAAACAAGAGAAGGGTCGAAGCCCTGAAGTACCGAAAGTGTATATACACTGTAGATCTGGAGAGAAGAGCTCGACCGTTGGATCAAGCCAATGTCAAAAGGTCAAACACAGTAGTGAAGGGCAAAATCTCCTGAAGAGCTGAAGTAGTGAGTCATGATGACGTCACTT
>JASDQU010738515.1:135996-147874 GCA_032191745.1 Picea mariana | reverse complement strand
TTAAGGGGGCGGACATGTTAAGGTCCTAACCCGCACATAGGTAGATCAATGTATTCGGATGTAATAAAGGTCAATATTAATAAGACCTTTCAATAAAATAGAATAAGGCAGATGTAAGAAGACCTAATAGAAGCTTCCGCTTCTAGAAGGATCTTCCTCTAGATGCTTCTTTTTAAGTATAAATAGGAGTCGAGGGTATTGAGAACCCTAGCTTGGATATTATTGTAACAGAGTGATACTCGATTGGAGGTTGCCCCCTCGAAGAGGCCTGTGAACATTGCTATCTGAATCAAGTGCTATTTCTGTTCAAGTGCTATTTCTGTTGCTATTTCCTATATCGTTTCTGTGTATTGAGAAGATTATGTTGGATATTTTACTGTTATTCTGTTATTTCTAGCATTTCGTTTCTATTCTGCATATTTTATATATCTGGTATCTTGCAGATTACAACATCCTAGTGCTGCAATATACTCTGCTTCGGCTATAGATAAAGATACTGATGATTGTTTCTTTCTTAGCCAAGATATTAAACACTCACCTAAGTAGAACACTAATTCCAATGGTGCTTCGTTGGTCATCAATGCAACCTGCCCAATCTACATCTGTGTAGGCAACAAGTGATAGATCCTTTCCTTTTGGATACCATAATACAAACTCTTCTATTCCTTTGAGATATCTGAAAATCCTATTTACTGCTAAGACATGTGATTCCTTTGGTGCTACTTGAAATAGTGCCACCTGTCCAACTGCCTGCATTACATCTAGTC
The DNA here is from genome assembly GCA_032191745.1 of Picea mariana. NCBI lineage: Eukaryota > Viridiplantae > Streptophyta > Pinopsida > Pinales > Pinaceae > Picea > Picea mariana. The sequence continues at coordinate 147,107 of JASDQU010738515.1, read as the reverse complement.
TAGATGTTGTCACATACAGTAAGTGACCAATCATTGACCTGTATTACCTCTGGTCTGTAGACTTTGAATCATGATCTTTTCTCAACTTGCAACTAGTTTTCATAGGAGTGGTAACTGGTTTGCAATCTTCCATTCCGAACCTCTTTAGCATTTCTATGATAGACTTAGTTTGAGAAATAAAAATTCCTTGGTTTCTTTAACATATCTGAAGACCCAAAAAGAAGGATAGTTCTCCAAGTAATGACGTTTTAAATTCATTCTACATATCCTTTGCAAATTTCTGGGTTAACCTGTCATTATTACTTCCAAAAACAATATCATCAACATAAATTTCAATTAATAAAATACTACCTTGAGTTACCTTGATGTAGAGGTTGTTGTCTGCGCTTCCTTTCCATAGTTCATAGGGATTTTTGTCATTGTTGTTTCTGAGCATTACTTTGTTTGAATGTGATTTGTTGTATGCACTGCATGCGTACAAAAAATATCTGTCAATTTGGAATCCATTAGCATTGTTCGAGCCATTTCCTGTGTAATTATCATCCATTATGATAATGTTCCTTTGTCTCTGAACCACTCTTTGAACCAATCTATGAATCCATGCTCTCGTCCATACTATACAAGACTCTACTTGCGCAACTGTCCATAATGCTGACCCATTTATCACTATACTATCATGAAGTCTTGATTAATCCAACAAATTGTACTTTTGCTAACTGACTGCTCTGGATATGTCTTCTCAAACTTTGCAAGCTACTCGAAGGATGGTTCTTTGGTCTATCACAGCTATCGCATAGAATCCCCCTGTCTAATATTCATATTACTTGGGAGTCTCTAAGATGAATGGATCAAAACAATTCCTGCTCTGACGTGTATTCATCACCATATTCATTGGTAGTTTCATCATCATCTTCATTGGTAGATTCATCATCTCTCTGAGCTCTGAATTCTTTCTTTCTATTTGTGGATACATCTTTCACTACAATGCCTGGAAGTACAATCTCTTGAACCTGTTCCTTATTTACATGTCCTTCTTTTCTTTCAATTATTTTCCAAACCATTCTGTATCTGACATCTTTCTTTTTCTCTGTAGAATTTTCTTCATCTCATTTTATTGCCAATCTTGTGATCTCTAGGACCTACTGTTTGTTCACCTGTTCTTTGTGTTTTCTTATCCATACTTTCTTATATCTCATATCAATGTTCTATTTCATGGAAGTATCGATCATGCTTCTACAATCACTAGCTATGTGTCCAAAGTTATGAAATTTGTAACATTCAGTGTTACATGGGGCCACATATGCATTTCTTGCTTGAACATTTCTTTTATAGTCCCTGCAATTTGCAACCTTATCTCCAAAATTAGTACAAGAAAAGTAATGACCATAAAATAAATTTTCATACCTAGGAGTGAATGATCTTCTTTGTGGTGTAGTCCTTCTGAATTTCTACCTTGACTGATCATGATCATGATTGAAGCTTCTTTGTGGCTTGAACATGAATGGTCTTCTTGAAGTTGTATCTTCAATAGTTTTCTTAGATTCTGGTTCAACATGATTCCTTCCTTTGAGTACTTCTGCATAAATCTTTCTATTTTCTTTATTCTTCTTTTCTAACAACCTTGAGTGCTTCTCTTCATTCTCTATAACTAATGTGGATATTTTTGTCTCTTCAATGTTCTTGTTGATCTTGACAATTTTACTTCTTAATGTGACAACTTCTTCTTCAAACTTCTCAACCTCTTCTTCTTTCTTCGTTACTTGAGACTTCATGACTTCTTCTATTATTTTAGCTTCTTCAAGTTGAATTTTTAATGTGATTATTTCTTCTTCAAGTCCTTTCTCTTCTTGACCAAACTCTGCCTCAAGTTGGTTTAGATTGTTAGTTCTTTCCTTAAGATAATCTGTCAATATATTCTCTCTCATTTCTACTTCTTCCTTCTGTGCTTCAATGTTGGCTTCCAAATACTACTTTTGATATTCAAGATTTTCTTCGATCTTTCGGGCTTCTTCTAGCTGAGTTCTTAATCTCTCGACGACCTGTTGGGATTATTCAAAAATGTGAACACTTTAATTTTGTTTCTTCAATTCTTTCTTGAGTGACTTAGATTCTTCTCTTAGTTCATATAAAGCACTAATCAATTCTGCTTCATAATTGTCTTATTTTTCAATTAGTTTTTCTGTCCCATTTCCTTCATGGCATTCTATTTCAAGATGTCCACATTTTTCACAATTAAAGAAAAACAACATACCTCTGGTGATTATGTACTCTTCATCTTATGAATATGTTTGACATGGTGAACATAACTCTTCTTGATCTGTATCTGCATCTTCTTTGGCATTTTCTGAATCTGTGATGGGTGAAGAATATATGTCATGTAACTTATCCCAAAGTTCTTTGGCTAATGAACATTTACCAACCTTTTATTCTTACCGGATTAAGTAATCCTTTCGAGATGAAATCCATTGCTATTTTTTTATTCTTCTTCAATTCCTTCTTGGGTGAAGTCTTTTCCCTTTTTGAACTATCATATCCTGTAACAACTGATAACCAAATATAATGTCCATGTGTTTGTAAAAATACTTTTGTCCTTCTACTCGACATCTCATACTTAAAACCATTCAGACCATTAAAAATTGGTACTCCATTCTCAGAATAATCCATGATCTCCTTCCAGTGGTTAAACTGTTTCCTGAAGGAACCAACTCTGATACCAATTGTTGGATTACTGAGAGGGGGGGTGAATCAATAATAGAGAAATTTAATCCTTTTTCACCATAAAATGCAAGTGTTATATCAATGTAGCATTATCATCCAATAGTTGCAGAGTAAATAAACAATGAACAAATGAGAAATCAAACACATACACAGTACACCAGTGTTTTACGTGGAAACCCAAAGCGACAAAAAACCACATAATTCTTTTTCTTATATGTATTTAAGAATTACATTCATTGGAAGCACCAACTTCCTTTTTTTTCCAGCTGCAATTGGAAGGAGGATCCAACCCCCTAATTTCTCAGGCTACAACCTAAGGGAAGCTCCAACTCCCCAATTATCTGGATATAACCAGAAGGAAGTTACAACCCCCTATGTTCTCCGACTACAACCAGAAGGTGGCTACAACCACTTGTCCTTGCCCCGTACAACCACCCTGACATATAAGTAGAATGATGGAACCACTGTCACACTATCATTGTGAGATATACTGTTGTAAACCTATACCAATCAACTTGCACCAAACAACCTGTACCAATAACCTGAACCATGCATCAACCTATACCTCAACCTGCAATCAACCTGTACCATAAACAAGTGCATCAACCACGCACCAACCTGTACCAATAACCTAAACCATGCATCAACCTGTAATCAACCTGCACCATAAACAAGTGCATCAACCATGCACCAACTATAGATTTTAACCTTGTATAATATTTACTGCAAACAAATTTTTAGTAAAAGAACAAAAAATATACAATGGAAAATACAAACATTACAATGGTATTTTTCCCCTGGAAACCCAAATTGGGAAAACCAACATATTCTATATTCATTCATTGTGTTACATTGTTTACAATACAATATACATATAGGAGCCAAAGACATCCAAAACCTTAACCCAATGACCTATATTAGTCAACAACCCTAATTCCTTAACCATAAATAGAAAACCATCGGCAGAAAACGATGTGCCGAAAAACCACCTAAATATTTGACACTACTACTCGTGAAAATAATATAACACATACGCAACACCAACCTATACCAAACAACCTGTAATCAATATGTACCATAAACAAGTGCATCAACCATGCACCAACCTATACCTCAACCTGTACCATGAACAAGTGCATCAACCATGCACCAATCCTATACGAATAACCTGTCACAACAATCTGTCCAAACAACCTATAAAAACACCATGTTTCATCAATATTAACAACCAAATCAGATCTACTCACCAAGATCAATCACCAATACAACTCTTAAATCTGTGCATCAACCAAGCATAGCACAACAACTCATAATCATCACCAAGATCAATATGTGCTTCTAATAATATACCAATACAAGTATGCTACATCATCCATAAACCATGTGTCAACAATACTACTAACAAGTGCCTCCGACCATTTACCAAGTATGTACCAATCATGTATCAACTACTCATCAACTATGACTCATCAATAAGTACCAACATCATCAACTATACACCTCATGTATGTGCCAACTCATCAACTATTTGTCTCAACCATGTACCCAACATGTACCTCAACAAAAAGCCCTCATCAATTTCATCATCCAAATATGATTTGTAACTCTGTAATAGACCTTGTGTATATGATCTCATACATGCAAACCTTCCTTAACTTTAACAACAAGAGACTAGCATTTTCATCAAACTTTAGTTTAGTCTCACATGACTAGTTTTGGATTAGTCAAAAACCTTAACTTGCAATAATTATAACCATGTACATGTAATGAATAAAGATCTGAAAATGGTACACAATGTTCTTCAATGTCGTTTATGCAATTTCTCTAGATTTCACTACTTGGAACCTCTCAGAAAAGGAGTTGTAGAAAAAATGGCATACCTTGTTGAATTTTGGCTTATTCTAGAGAGCGAACTTGTAGAGCATGCCCTGCATAGAATATTTGTTGTATGAATCTGAAAATTGTACACATAGTACTAAAGTATGTAATTTAACCAATACATTTGTTCTTACTGAATTTGGATATTTTATGAAGAATTTATGACATTTTTACCCGAAACACCTGCTTTAGACTAGTTTCAGGACTAGCCACAAACCCTATTTTCCATGGCGTGTAACTCCAAAAATACAACGACCCACAAGATGAAATTTGTATCAAAGATACTTGGATATGTTTCCTCAATGGCCTCCCAATTTCACACTCTGAATCATTCTAGAAAAAAATTATTACGAAAATGGTCAGATGACATGTAAATAACATACTTTAGAAAGAATCATCAAAAGAATTTATCCTCCCTTGAATTTCGGCCTTCTTTACTTCACCATCCCTCTGAAATTCGGCTTAGATATCCTTTGGTTACCCCAGTCACTTGTAGATATTCAACATGCTCAAGTGTGATTAAAATGAGAGAGTCTTGCCTCTTATTTATACTTTTATGTATCTTCCTCAAGGGGTTACCTTTTAACCATCTTAACCCACTTTTCTTATTTTAGGGTTAACCCACTTTTTACCACTTGTCAACTTAGTAATTTCTCCATTAACTTTAGTATTTAAATAATTTATTTTGTATTCAATTTGACTTATAGTACACTCATCACTTCACTTTATTATTTACCTTCTAAAATCTGTTAAACCACTTTGACTACTTTGACCTTTTGGGGCTTCTAGATGACTCATGAGGGTTCTCTAACTTCACATGGCCATAACTCTCTAACCATGAGGAGTTATGTGGCGTTATACATACCATAGGAAATGGAATGACATGTACTATCCATCTAGAATATTCTTACCTACAAATATGTCAAAACTCATACCATTATCCATCAAACAATCTTGGGTCCATTACCCAAACCTGGGTTCTCCAACTTAACATGGCCACAACTCTCTAGATGTGAGGAGTTATGTGACTTTCCACATACCATAGGAAATGGAATGACATATAATACCCATATAGAATAGTCTTACCTTCAAATATATTAAAACTCATACCATTATACATCAAACAAACTTGGGTCCATTACCCAAACCATTGTGCTACCAGAATTTGCTACTGTAATTTCTCCAAGGGTTGACATCAATCTAAAATATCACTCTCCAATGGTTGACATCAATTACAACCAACAATCCATACCAACTGTCCATTAACCTGAGCCAAATGCATGACATATTTTGTTGTCCAAAACATTATGGCATCCTACCAATAAAAGTTGTTTTCAAAAATAATATTAAAACCCATATATACTATGAGAGGTAGTATGCATTTTTTCACTGCTACCTTCCTTTGATCCTTTTGCTTATTTATCTTGTGCAACAACCTATGGTTGATTGGAATCTTGGGGCTGAATTTCATTGATGGCATGTGAAAAAACATATTTAAGGTGGACATGAGAGGAAACTGATTCATAGGAGTCTTTGGAATACTTGGAAGGATTGGCCACCCATTTTCCTTTATCTATTTTTGGCTCGGTAATGGCAATTTTGAGTATATTTCTTGCATGAGAGGACTCAATTGGTGAGGCACCATGATCAATTTAGGTGTTTGGGTTGAATGGTGGTGGAGGAGGAGGCAACAATAATGATACTATAGGACAACCATGATGATGTACAACGGGATGATTGAAAATTTCTTGCCAGCCATCATTGACATGTGGCTTTGGCTGCATAGAGACATGAGGAGGGACAAAGACACCAGATAATTTTTGAAGAGGTTGGAAAGGATCTCTCTCAGGTCTATGTTGCGGAATCCCTTGGCCAACTAAATTAAAGAATCCAACTTGGAAAAGTTGATTCAATTCTTGTGGATCATCGCAAAAATGAATTGAGAATCATGTACTTATATGGAACCTTTTCCAATTATTATATCTGCCTCTATTGTCACCTCTTCCATTGCTTCCCCTGTTAAAATTTTTTATCCTAAAGTAATATTCCAATCAGAATATGAAAATTTTTTATCCATCCATTCATTAACACTCTACCTAGATAAATTAAAAATGTTGGCTCTATCATTACAATAGAATCATATGCAATCCATCCATCGATACAATCCATCACATTTCCAATTTAATAACAATTGCATTGAAACATGGAGTTACAAGGTCATTGGGAAAATGGGGGGCTTTGTAATGAATGAAAAATAATAGTATGGGCGGGAATGAATAAATGGATAATTTTCAAGAAAAATAAAGAACCTTATTTTCATAAAAACAATGTCTCCATATCATAATTTCCAATTCCAGTCATCATCCAATCCTTTTCTATTCATTTTCAAATGAAATTCGTGATAATAGAATAAGGAATAATTAAATGTTATTGGGAATATGGTGGGCATATAATGAACGAAAAATGAAATTATGAACGAGAATTGAATGATTACTATTCTGTTTTATAAGTTATCGTTTACTCAATTCCATGATCGACATTAATGTCCTATGTTGAAACCATATTGAATTTACCACTATTCATCAAGCCAGTTATTTCCAAACCAACATGACAAAAACCCCCACCAACCAAATTTCGTTTGTGCCACAACCATTTATTTTAAAACTTCAACATACAGTGTCCACGAAATGGAAACTTTTAAACTTCTCGATATCAAACTCAAGGGAAATCTCAGAACTGTCAAACTTTGTAAGTTTCATTTTCTTTTAAACCATCAATTTCCTTTTAAACTGGTAAGGTGTTATGTAGGAGACTGTCGACAAATAAATTTTGGACTTAGTTATAGAAGTCAGCATGAAAGCCTAAGAAAATAATCATAAAGCCATCAACTCTACATTATGTTGGGCACATGTCTATTTTGAGGAAAGGCATATTTTTGGAAGGAAATACTTAATTTTGGAGCACACGCAACAAATGGCAAGAAAGAAACATGCAGAAAAAGAAGGAAAAGCAACATGAAAGAGAAAAAACCATGTGCAAGGAGGAAAGAAAGGCCTAACCATGTTAGGGTTAGAGTTTTTGATAAGGGTTGTAATGGCTATAAGCCTGTAAAATAGTATAAATAAGAATCTAGGAGTTTTAGGTTGGGGTTCTATTTGTTCGGTTAAGTAAATAGAAAAAGATTGTTGATAATTGTGGTTGAACGTTGTTGAGATGTAGAAGAGTCAAGGTAGATTTTGAGGGTTAGATCATAGGCTGGGGAGCCTGGTGTGACTTATTCCACCTCACAAAGGTTCCTTAATCTCATCAAGATTGTATGAGTGAATATGTAATGCGCGCAACGCAATATTTTGCAGTAGACTAAATAAAAGAGCAAAGATGACAAATCTTTATGGACATAGCCCAGGAGGGGGTGAACCACGGTAAAACATGTATCCTATGTGATGTTTTACTGAATGATTACTTTATGTTAATGGTTATTTTATGAATGAATTAATAAGTAGATGTATCAGCATGCATGCATAAGGATAAAACATGGATGAATGAATCCTAGAAATACTTGGACGAATAAAAAGTTTAATGCATAAAGAAAATTAAGAATACACTCCTAGATCCCCACTCATTCCTATAGTGCAAACACTTTGTTATTGTAGTCACCCATAGAGATATCTCGGGTGAGACTGTGCTATGTGCACTGCACACAGTGTTTCCTTCTGGTTTACCAGGAGAGGTGCTAGTTTTAGAGGGTTTTGTTAGAAACCTAATCAAATCTGAACCTAGGTCAACCCAAGAATAAGTAGAAGGGAGATATAACCCAATAAATGGTTTTGTTTCTAGTTGGAACTGCATGGGATTGAGTGGACGGGATCCGTGAAAGAAACATGCAGAGAATGAAGGCATATAATGGAATGTTCGTGCCATGGAATCCAACAAAGGTAGAGATTAAAAGATGGTTGAAAACAAAGGAATTGGAATTTGCGCAGAAGGACAACAAAAACCCTAAACTAACAGTGCTCAAATATCTTGACAAATATGTGTTTAGCGACCAGCGTGAGGTATTTTTTTGTGATTTCCCGCATTTGTTGCAAGAGTGATTATTAAGGTTAAAAGACAACCACCCTACAAATCAAATCAGATAGTTGGAGTGGAATCCTATGGAGATCGTACAGTTACAACAAGTTAATAAAAAATTTACTCACATAGTAGATTTCTGGTTAGACAGTATTGTTGTAGGGTTTATCACTGAATTTGCCATAGATACCATGAAGTATTACAACACAATAGAGCAGATTTTTCTAAAAGGACCCAGAGGTAGGTATATCATATCATTGTATACTTCAATCAGTATTTTATTGTATAAAAATGGTGTGATGACCATGGAATCAAACAACTAAACTTCCCTGCGTGCATGGGGGACGGGGGGAAGCAATGAAAGGAGGATAAGAAATGGAGGAAGAGATGGATAAGGGAAATAAGAAGGAGGCCATGAATCCAATCATGATGGGGGAAGATCAAATAAAGAAAATAATGAAAAAATTTGGAAAGATGCGTAGTGGAATACCCTACCAATATAAGATGAATAAAAAGAAGAGAGCCATAACTAATAGAGAGGGTTTGAAAAGCGATGAGGAAGAGGTAGAGGATATCTGAGCTATGGAGCAGATTGAGGGAATCCTACGCACAACATATGAGAGGAAAACAGGAGGTCCAAAGGCAGGAACAAAAGGTATAAATCCAATCCAAGTCACCATCAGTGTGGAACCTACAACCCCATGTGTGACTAACACACTAGAAAGAAAATCGACGTTTAGAAAACTGAATTTTATTGGAATAGAGACAACAGGAAACACATCCAAACAAGGAGCATCAACTGGAGGAGCCAGTTCAGGAAGTAATAGTCAAATATCTACACTATGCGGAGGTAGCAATTCAACATAGTTTAAAATGGCAAGACATGATCCCACGATCATATTACCATAATTTCGGGGAGAAGCATTAGAGGACCTTGAGAAGCACTTATTCATCTCTGAGAATATTTGGGAAGAAAAGTAGATCATAGATGAGGATGTAAAACTCGTGCAGTTAGCTATCACGCTAAGAGACCGTGCATTGGATTGGTAAATGAGCCTAGATGTAAAAAACCCACCAGGAGTAACAAGGACTATTACAGATGTGAAAAAAATATTGATAAATGAATTTCAAAAGCCCAACTCAGAAGATCAATACATGAATGAAATTATTGAAATCGGGAAAAAACCAGGTGATTTTGTTTGGGAGATTGATCATAGGTTTAAGAGTTTGAAAGGTAAGTTGAAATATGAAATGACTGAAATGAAACATATGCATCTATTTATGAACTCATTGTTACCACATTTGAAATACCCATTAAGAAAATAGAAGTTCCAAACTCATTGACGCAAGCTCGCCCCTCATCGAGCAAGCCGCTCCCACCAGGACCTTCTTCAATCATGGGCCCTGAGGTTCCAAGCTCTTCCAGTCCCTTGGGAGCTCTTTACCCACAGTATATCTTCCTCGACGATTCCCCGCTTTCGGAAATCGGGAAATCGCAACTCAGGAGTTCGCGTTTCACGCAAACACAGTCCACATGCACAACCAAACCCCGAACCCCGAAACTCCGACTGCACGCCACCTGTCTTCCACTTACTCCCGGGGCCCACGATGCCACGTCACCCTCCGATGATTGACGGCCCCAGTTGATTCGGGAAATCGCCGGTCACGATTTCAAAGAGCTTGAGCTCTTGTCTCCAGGAACGCCGAACGCCGAACCCCAACTCACAGGGATCCCATGCCACGTGTCCTCTCTTTTATCTACGGCTTAGGTTGACTCGGGAAATCGCCGGTCGCGATTTCGAAGAGTATAAAACTCTTGCCCTGTGAAACACCGAACGCTGAACCCCGATCCTCTGGGATCCTGCGCCACGTGTTCCTTCTCTGATCAACGGCTCAGATTGATTCGGTGAATCGCGACTCGTGATTTCACGAGGGATAAACCTCTTTCCTTATCAATCCCTGAACGCCGAAACTCCGAAGTCCGATGGACTTTGATTCTCCACGCCTGTGCTCACGGGTTATCTCCCACGCAACTCTTCCTCGATCGGACGGTCCTCGGGTTTTCGGATTTCTTCTCGACGACTCCAAGTCGTCGATTCCCTTTCTCTTGAGAATCCTCCGTTCACCACCTTCGTCCTGTGCAACTGAAACAAAGGGACTATCCCTCCTGAGCTTTTGTCAACTCGGACCCCTCCGGAGATTTCTCGAGCACGTTCGCTGGGCTCGTCCTTCACCCACTTCCAAAAGTGTTGAAGTCCTCTGGGTTCTCTGCGCTCACACTCACAACAGCTTCACCCTTCCTCTCTCCTCAGACTTACTACTGAGACCCAATTCCGACCTGCACTCACCTGCACGGCTCGAATAACTCAAACCCAACTCTGAACGAAGTGAGAATGAAAGTTCAACTGTTTAGCCTCCTCGACGCACTCTATGCGGAGGGATTC
>JASDQU010738515.1:98164-128505 GCA_032191745.1 Picea mariana | reverse complement strand
GAGGGCTTTCACCATAAGGGGACCACTTTGGAGTTCATCCATTTGTTTACCTTTGCATCGATTGGTTTCCACTTGGACATATAACATTCTCATCAAGGGAATCATATCAATCAATTACTCGACATCAACCAATGACATCAATCAAACCAAACCATTTACATCAATGACATATGATTCAACAATCTCCCAAGTAATCAAACCATTGGAATTAATGACAACATGATCCAACAAATAGTATTACTTGCAAATATATTAAAACTAATACAACTATACATCAAACAAACTTGGGTCCATTACCCATACCTTTGTGCTATCAGAATTTGCTATCGTAATTTTTTCAAGGGTTGACATCAATGACAACCAACCCAATTAATGAACACCCTCTTCCTTATATGTTTCTTTGTTCCCTACATCACTTGATGAGAATGAATTCTCAATAGGTTTCAAGCCTTTAGGAAACTTGTCATCCTCAATAGAGATGATTTCCTTGGGCTTAAAAGGTTCATTCTATATGAAAGCGCAAATGTCTTCGTCACTCAGGAAAACCTACCATGATTCTATGTTATCAAGGAGGTGAGGAGAGTATAGAGATTGGAACATACAATTAGGTCTTTGAGGTAAGAGTTGCTGAGTAGGAGAAGCTCCAAAAACAACTAATCTATCAGCCATTGAGTTAAGGTCCCTCTTAACATGAGTGATGTTAAATGATTATAGATTTGAAATCAACATCCAAACAGTTTGGGTATAGCATTTTAGCAACTTATTGTTTGGTACATAAAGCTTTTGTACAAGATTCATAACAAATTCAGAATAACCAAAAAATGTAAGGTGGCCACAACCAAGATTATATGCATTTTCAATGCCCAAAAATAAGACTTCTAGCTTAACAACATTGTTTGTACAACAAATTCCAACCTATAAGAGAAATTGTGAATTTTTCCTATAGAATAATATAGAATGATGTCGGCTCCATTACCTTCAATTGAACATGAGCCATCGAAATGCATGTGCCACATGAAATCATCAAAATCAATTGGTTCAATTATAGTGTCACCTTCATCAACAAAGATAGAGTACACCTCCAAATCTTCTTTGAGATAATTTACATTGGGTTGGGGAACACTCTCAATATAGGGTGAAATTCTTCCTTCCCTAAGAACTATAATTTTGTTTCTATTTCGAGAGATGAATAAATGTGTACCATCGAGTGAAAGGTATCCACCAGTTAAGGCTTTCCAGTCCCTTCCCAAAATAATCTAGTAGTTACTCACACACATATCAATCACTTGGATATTGAGAGTTGTTCTCATCTTGAGATGCACACACAAAACTAAGGTTACATATTTGATCTCACCTATAGTTGATTGCTGCATATTATTATAAGAGAGCATGCTTCTAGAATTTTCATTGGTACAAGATAGTCCAAGCTCTTCCATGATGATTTTAGACATCACACTTGGACCAGACCCGCCATCAATTAGGAAACAATGCGTTATTTTATCCATGATTTTTACTGAGATGTAGAAAGGAGGATTTTTTACAAGGTTCCTAAATTTATTTACACCTATTCTATTTGTAGTTGAATCTTCTTCCTTTGAATATTCAAATAGATTGGCCATGGTAGAAATATTACCTTCCATAAAGTCCTTAAGATGCTTATGTTGTTCTAGGATGACAACCATGTCCAAAAGGGTAGCATCTTCTTTGATATTAGCCAATTGGTTAAGGATATTATACTTGGAAGAAAGAAGAGGAGAAGATACTCCTTAATTTCATGAGGTTCTAATGACCTGTGTATCATCACTTTGAGAAGATGAATTTGGGGAAGAAGAAGTGCGGGGAGGATCAAATTTGATCTTGGCAGTGTAATATTTATTTCTAGTATTTACTACCATAACATCTTCTGGTTTATCCCAATCTAAAACCGCGATGGTGGTATCAAGAATTTTGCCAAAAATATTATATCTAGCATTTATTTTAACTTCACAGGTATTCTCATCATGATTTTCTTCACAAAAGTTACACCAAGTGTGAGTCATTATGGCCTTTGGCTGAAAAGTGCTTTCATTTGTATTTCTAACATGCGCTAGAGAAGAAGAAGTTTCGGGAGAAGATGAAGAAGAAATTCCTTTTCATTTGTAGGCTATCATCATATTATTCAAATCCTACATGATTTGTAGAATCACAAACATATCTATTTGCTTGATTGAGTCTCCCTTAGGAAGACCTGTTTTTTCGATTTTCTCTTCATGCTCTAGGCAAGCTTGAAGGGTAGAACCAATATTGTCAATAGATTTTTCTCTAAGTCTATGACAATAAGGAGAAGGTAAATCATTATAATAATGCATGAAAACAACTTGATTTTGAGGACGAATTAGTTCTGGGATTTGATTATATAACTTGGTGAAATGAAGGTTAAAATATTTAATGGTTTCACCATCCTTATAAGAAATATAATTGTATTCCCTTAATTGATTAGCTGGACTCTTGGGTTGTCCATAAGTGGATTTGAACCAATAAACCAATTCTTCCCATGTTGAAAGGATTTTGGGAGGGAGGTCAAAAAAATATGTTGCAACTTTCCCTTCGAGAGGATTTGCAAATAAACACATGCAAGTATCATTATCATTATCCCCTATGTTATGAAAAGCATTAGAAAATTCTACTAGGTGTTTATTTGTAGTAACATTACCATTTCTTGAGAATCTAGGTAAATGATCCTTAAATTTCATTAGTGGTTGAGTGGCTGGTGCAAGATTCAAGGGAGAAGACACATTCTATGCCGTTGTTGTGGCATCTTCTTCGAATTGAAAAAGTCCATATTTCTTAATCATTTTTGCAGGATTGGTAGTGGATTGAATAGGGATTTGATGACTATATATACTTCCAATTACATATGAAGTAGAAGGTTGAGAGGAGGAAGAACCTGCAGTACCAATACCACTACCTGAAGACGTCATGTTGAAAATGATAGGTATGGGTGATGAAGATGAATTGGCAGAATCAGATAGGGTTCGCCTAAGAGCACTTTGTTGTGTTGATAAGACAATTTCACTCCCTATTTTATAAATAAGACCAACCTCAGGGGATAATCCTCTCCTTATTTGAGAAATACGATAATTAAAAGACATGAAATAATAGACTAAACATGTAAGAGATTATTTTAAAAGGGTATTGTTGATTTCTGGGATTCCTTTTCCTGGCTTCCCAATGTTCACGTATATTTATTTCCCTCTCAATTACTTCCCAAGAATGGTCAAGTTAAACATGAGTACTAGCAATTTCTAATATAGTATTGAATAAATTCAAGGCAATGTTGGTCTGGTCATGAAGACCGTTTCCAATATTTGGTTGTCTCACAACTGGTACTGTCATGGAAATGTCAATCAAAGTGTAATCAGACAAAACATAAAATAAAATAAAAAAGTGGTACAACAACCAAAGAGATATGAAAGGATATCCTCAGTATGGTTTCCAAATAAATGTTGAGGAAAAAGTTATGAAGGACCTCACTCAAACATTTTCAAATTTTGCCAGGCTAAAAAAAGATAGTTGGGAATGTTACCCAGGGTTTATAGCCCTAAAATCAAAATAAACACTTGATCCACAAGTAATATGTACAAGAGAACAAGGTTGGTTTTATTTATTATATGTAACTGTGTAAAAATAAGAAAGTAAAAAAAAATACATAAGTTTGTACATGAATAAAGAGACGAGGATAAAAAGGAATCTAAAAATATCATTTAAGATACACATGTGAGACAAAAATCAGCTATCTTATTTCTTTGTATTGATTTCATTCTGAGATACAAAGAAGAAATTCTCTTTACAAACCCCTGCGAGGGTGGGGACCAAAGTCAAATTTAGAAGTCTTTGATGGGGACCATACAAAAAGAATCTAACAACAAAAGAAACTGAAGCTAGAGGTCTGGATCAACTTGCCATGAAAGTACTATCACTTGACTCTACAAAATATTCTTTATCAGTCATGAAATCTAATCTACAAACAAACAAGAATACATAGATTGCCTAAGATAGATATTACACCTTTAGAAACAAGTTGTTGAAAGATATAATGCGGTTTTGAATCTTGTTACCTTCAATAAGACCCTATTGTCATCAAGTTGGTTTATCTTTCTAGTAAACTCATAGCAAATGAAGAAAAGAATAATCTCACAAGTATAGAGCAGACCTTATATCAAAAGTTATCCTTCTTCTCTCTATTATCTCCTTTTGTATCTTCCTTTGATTGAGATTTTATTCTTTTTCCAATAAGTTATGGTAGTTCAACTATCTTTCTTTTGTTAAGATTAGTTAGCTTAACCAATAAGTTGAGACAAGTAAATAATAATAAATAAATAAGGGTCTATTCAAAAAATAGCTAAATAGGAGGGATCCCTTGTTACTCCAATTTTAATTTCTTTAATGATCAACAAAATATGAAATATAACATCCAAAAAATATGCTCAAACATTCTCCTTGTAACTCCCATCCTCGTATAAATAGTCAAATATTTTAGTATAAAAAATAAAACATGATTGTTGCCCAAAAATAGAAATATATCCATGCCGTCCAAAAACATTTTTTCGAAATGTATATTTTGTTGGATTACTGAGAGGAGGGGTGAATAAGTAATAGAGAAATTTAAACCTTTTTCACCATAAAATGAAAGTGTTATATCAATTTAGCATTATCATCCAATAGTTGCAGGGTAAATAAACAATGAACAATTGAAAAATCACACACATACATAGTACACTAGTGTTTTACGGGGAAACCCAAAGCAGGAGAAAACGATGTAATGATTTTTCTTATATGTCTTTAAGAATTACATTCATTGGAAGCACCAACTTCCTATGTTTTCCAGCTGTAACTGGAAGGAGGCTCCAACCCCCTAGTTTCTCAGGCTACAACCTAAGAGAAGCTCCAACTCCCCAATTCTCTAGCTACAACCAGAAGGAGACTATAACCCCAAATGTTCTCTGGCTACAATTGGAAGGTGGCTACAACCACCTGTCCTTGCCTTGTCTAACTGCCCTAACATATAAGTAGAATGATGGAACCACTGTCACACTATCACTGTGAGATATACTCCTGTAAACCTATACCAATCAACTTGCACCAAACAACCTATACCAATAACCTGAAACATGCATCAACCATACATCAACCTATAACTCAACCTGTAATAAACATGTACCATAAACAAGTGCATCAACCATGCACCAACCTATACCAATAACCTGAACCATGCATTAACCATGCATCAACTTGTACCTCAACCTATAATCAACCTGTACCATGAACAAATGCATCAACCATGCACCAACCTGTACCAAACAACCTATAATAAACCTGTACCATAAACAAGTGCATCAACTATGCACCAACCTATACCTCAACCTGTACCATGAACAAGTGCATCAACCATGCACTAAAACTACATGAATAACCTGTCACAACAACCTATCACAACAACCTGTCTCATCAATATTATCAACCAAATCAGATCTACTCACCAAGATCAATCGCCAAGACAACTCTCAAATATGTGCATCAACCAAGCATAACACAACAACTCATAATCATCACCAAGATCAATATGTGCTTCTAATACTATACCAATACAAGTATGCTACATCAACCATAAACCATCTGTCAACAATACTACTAACAAGTGCATCCAACCATGTACCAAGTATTTACCAATCATGTATCAACTACTCATCAATATGTACCAACATCATCAACTATACACATCATGTATGTGCCATCTCATCAACTACTTTTCTCAACCATGTACTGAACATGTACCTCAACAAAAATCCCTCATCAATTTCATCATCCAAATCTGATTTGTAAGTCTGTAATAGACCTGGTGTATATGATCACATACCTTCAAACCTTCCTTAACTTTAACAACAAGAGACTAGCATTTTCATCAAACTTTAGTTTAGTCTCACATGACTAGTTTTGGATTAGTAAAAAAACCTAACTTGCAATAATCATAACTATGTACCTGTAATGAATAAATATATGAAAATGGTACACAATGTTCTTCAATTTCTTTTATACAATTCCTCTAGATTTCACTACTTGGAACCTCTCAGAAAAAGAGTTATAGAAAAAATGGAATACCTTGTTGAATTTTGTCTTATTCTAGATAAAGAACTTGTAGAGCATGCCCCACACGAAATATTTTTTCTATGGATATGAAAATCGTACACAGAATACTACAGACTGTACTCTAACCAATACATTGTCTTACTAAATTTGTATATGTTATGAAGAAGTTATGAGGTTTTTACTTGAAACACCTATTTTAGACTAGTTTCAGGACTAGCCACAAACCCTATTTTCCACGGCGTGTAACTCCAAAAATACAACGACCCACAAGCTTACATTTGTATCACAACTACTTGGATATGTTTCCTCAATGGCCTTCCAATTTAACAGTCTAAATCATTCTAGAAAAAAAATTATTGCGAAAATGGTGAGATGAATTGCAAATAACATACCTTAGAAAACATCATCAAGATAATTTATCCTCCCTTAAATTTCGACCTTCTTTACTTCACCTTCCCTCTGAAATTTGGCTTATATATCCTTTGGTTACCTCAGTCACATGTGGATATTCAATATTCTCAAGTGTGATTAAAATGAGACAGCCTTGCCTCTTATTTATACTTTCATGTAGCTTGCTCAAGGGGTTACCTTTTAACCATCTTAACCCACTTTCCTTATTTTAGGGTTAACCCACTTTTAACCACTTGTCAACTTAGTAATTTATACATTAAATTTATTATTTAAGTAATTTATTTTGTATTCACTTTGAATTATAGTACACTCATCACTTCACTTTATTATTTACCTTCTAAATCTCTTAAACCACTTTGACTACTTTGACCTTTTGGGGCTTCTAGATGACTCATGAGGGTTCTCCAACTTCACATGGCCATAACTCTCTAACCGTGAGGAGTTATGTGACGTTCCACATACCAGAATGAATGGAATGACATGTACTATCCATATAGAATAGTCTTACCTACAAATATATCAAAACTCATACCATTATCCATCAAACAAACTTGGGTCCATTACCCAAACCTGGGTTCTCCAACTTCACATGGCCATAACTCTCTAATTGTGAGGAGTTATGTGACGTTCCACATACCACCGGAAATGGAATGACATGTAATACCCATATAGAATAGTATTACCTTCAAATATATTAAAACTCAAACCATTATACATCAAACAAACTTTGGTCCATTACCCAAACCTTTGTGCTATCGAAATTCGCTACTGGACTTTTTCCAAGGGTTGAAATAAATCACTAAGGGTTGATATCAATCTACAATATCACTCTCCAATGGTTGACATCAATGACAACCAACAATGCATATGAAATTTTCATCAACCTAAGCCAAATGTTTGACAATATCCCCCTTTGGCATTGATGGCAACACTCATTCATGATAAAATTCATGCTTATACTCCTCATAAATGTTTATATATATCCTCCTTTGACATCAATGGAAAAGGGTATCTCCCTTTCGGGGTTCTCCCCTGACTGAACTCTCCTTGGGTTGCTCCCCCTGTCTACATGCCTCTGTGCTATCTCTCCAAGAATTTCTACCCCGCATCTGATAAATCTCTCCCCCTTTGTCATCAATGGAAAAGGTATCTTTCCATATGGGGTTAATCTGCCTAACTGAACTGTCTTTGGGGATACTACCCCTAATTGAACTCTTCCTGAAATTGATCCCCCAACTTGAACTATCCTCTTTATGGTACTTCCTCGTGTAAATCTAAGACATATAAGATAATCATTCAAAAGAATTCATTTTGGAGTAGAAATTACTTTGAGTCTCTGGAGAAAATACTCAAAGGCTACCCTTGGAAGAAATTTTGTAAAGATGTCTGCCACTTGTTCTTTTGTGCCCACATATTCAACTTTGATGTTCTTCTCTGCAACCTGTTCTCATAGAAAGTGTTACTTTATTGGAATGTTCTTCTTCTTGGAGTGCATCACCGGGTTCTTTGAGATATTGATGGTGCTTGTATTATCACAATAGATTGGAATGGGCTCATCATACTCAACCTGTATATATATCAAAGTTTATGTCATCCATAGAACCTGAGTACAACATCCTAGTGCTACAATATACTCTGCTTCGGTTGTAGATAAAGATACTGATGATTGTTTCTTTCTTAGCCAAGATATTAAACACTCACCTAAGTAGAACACTGTTCCACTGGTGCTTCGTCGGTCATCAATGCAACCTACCCAATCTACATCTGTGTAGGCAACAAGTGATAGATCCTTTCCTTTTGGATACCATAATCCAAACTCTTATGTTCCTTTGAGATATCTAAAAATCCTGTTTATTGCTAAGACATGTGATTCCTTTGGTGCTACTTGAAATAGTGCCACCTATCCAACTGCCTGCATTACATCTGGTCTAGATGTTGTCACATACAGTAAGCTACCAATCATTGACCTGTATTACCTCTGGTCTGTAGACTTTGAATCATCATCTTTTCTCAACTTGCAACTAGTTTTCATAGGAGTGGTAACTGGTTTGCAATCTTCCATTCCGAAACTCTTTAGCATTTCTATGATAGACTTAGTTTGAGAAATAAAAATTCCTTGGTTTCTTTAGCATATCTGAAGACCCAAAAAGAAGGATAGTTCTCCAAGTAATGACATTTCAAATTCATTCTACATATCCTTTGCAAATTTCTGGCTTAACCTGTCATTATTACTTCCAAAACAATATCATCAACATAAATTTAAATTAATAAAATACTACCTTGAGTTACCTTGATGTAGAGGTTGTTGTCTGTGCTTCCTTTCCATAGTTCATAGGGATTTTTGTCATTATTGTTTCTGAGCATTAATTTGTTTGAATGTGAACTTTTTTATGCACTGCATGCATACAAAAAATATCTGTCAATTTGGAATCCATTAGCATTGTTCGAGCCATTTCCTGTGTAATTATCATGCATTATGATAATGTTCCTTTGTCTCTGAACCACTCTTTGAACCAATCTATGAATCCATGCTTTCGTCCATACTATACGAGACTCTACTTGTACAACTGTCCATAATGCTGGCCCATTTATCACTATACTATCATGAAGTCTTGATTAATCCAACAAATTGTACTTCTGCTAACTATCTACTTTGGATATGTCTTCTCAAACTTTGCAAGCTACTCAAAGGATGGTTCTTTGGTCTATCACAGCTATCGCATAGACTCCCCCTGTCTAATATTCATATTACTTGGGAGTCTCTAAGTTGGATGGCTCAAAACAGTTCCTGCTCTGATGTGTATTCATCACCATATTCATTGGTAGTTTCATCATCATCTTCATTGGTAGATTCATCATCTCTCTGAGCTCTGAATTATTTCTTTCTATCTGTGGATACATCTTTCACTACAATGCCTGGAAGTACAATCTCTTGAACCTATTCCTTATTTACATGTCCTTCTTTTCTTTCAATTATTTTCCAAACCATTCTATATCTAACATCTTTCTTTTTCTCTATAGAATTTTCTTCATCTCATTTTATTGCCAATCGTGTGATCTCTAGGACCTAGTCTTTGTTCACTTGTTCTTCGTGTTTTCTTATCCATACTTTTTTATATCTCATATCAATGTTCTATTTCATGGAAGTATCGATCATGCTTCTACAATCACTAGCTATGTGTCCATAGTTATGAAATTTGTAACATTCAGTGTTACGTGGGGCCACATATGCATTTCTTGCTTGAACATTTCTTTTATAGTCCCTGCAATTTGCAACCTTATCTCCAAAATTAGTACAATAAAAACAATGACCATAAAATAAATTTGCATACCTAGGAGTGAATGATCTTCTTTGTGGTGTAGTCCTTCTAAAATTCTACTTTGACTGATCATGATCATGATTGAAGCTTCTTTTTGGATTGAACATGAATGGTCTTCTTGAAGTTGTATCTTCAGTAGTTTTCTTAGATTCTGGTTCATCATGATTCCTTCCTTTGAGTACTTCTGCATAAATCTTTCTATTTTCTTTATTCTTCTTTTCTAACAACCTTGAGTGCTTCTCTTCATTCTCTATAACTAATGTGGATGTTTCTGTCTCTTCAATGTTCTTGTTGAGCTTGAAAATTTTACTTCTTAATGTGACAACTTCTTCTTCAAGCTTCTCAACCTCTTCTTCTTTCTTCATTACATGAGACTTCATGAATTCTTCTGTTCTTTTGGCTTCTTCAAGTTGAATTTTTAATGTGATTATTTCTTCTTCAAGTCCTTTCTCTTCTTGACCAAACTTTGCCTCAAGTTGGTTTAGATCGTTATTTCTTTCCTTAAGATGATCTGTCAATATATTCTCTCTCATTTCTACTTCTTCCTTTTGTGCTTCAATGTTGGCTTCCAAATACTGCTTTTGATATTCAAGATTTTCTTCGATCTTTCGGGCTTCTTCTAGTTGAGTTCTTAATTTATCGATGACCTGTTGGGATTATTCAAAAATGTGAACACTTTCATTTTGTTTCATCAATTCTTTCTTGAGTGACTTGGATTCTTCTCTTAGTTCATATATAGCACTAATCAATTCTGCTTCATAATTGTCTTCATTTTCAATTAGTTTTTCTGTTTCATTTCCTTCATGGCATTCTATTTCAAGATGTCCACGTTTTTCACAATTAAAGAAAAAAAACATACCTTTGGTGATTATGTACTCTTCATCTTATGAATATGTTTGACATGGTGAACATAACTCTTCTTGATCTGTATCTGCATCTTCTTTGCATTTTCTGAATCTATGATGGGTGAAGAATATATGTCATGTAACTTATCCCAAAGTTCTTTCGCTAATGAACATTTACCAACCTTTTATTCTTACCAGATTAAGTAATTCTTCTGAGATGAAATCCATTGCTATTTTGTTATTCTTCTTCAATTCCTTCTTGGGTGAAGTCTTTTCCCTTTTTGAACTATCATATCCTGTAACAACTGATAACCAAATTTAATGTCCATGTGTTTGTAAAAATACTTTTGTCCTTCTGCTCCACATCTCATACTTAAAACCATTCAGACCATTAAACATTAGTACTCCATTCTCAGAATAATCCATGATCTCCTTCCAGTGGTTAAACTGTTTCTTGAAGGAACTAGCTCTGATACCAATTGTTGGATTACTGAGAGGGGGGGTGAATCAATAATAGAGAAATTTAATCCTTTTTCACCATAAAATGCAAGTGTTATATCAATGTGTCATTATCATCCAATAGTTGCAGAGTAAATAAACAATGAACAAATGAGCAATCAAACACATACACAGTACATCAGTGTTTTACGTGGAAACCCAAAGCGAAAAAAAACCACATAATTCTTTTTCTTATATGTATTTAAGAATTACATTCATTGGAAGCACCAACTTCCTTTTTTTTCTAGCTGCAACTGGAAGGAGGATCCAACCCCCTAGTTTCTCGGGCTACAACCTAAGGGAAGCTCCAACTCCCCAATTATCTGGCTATAACCAGAAGGAGGTTACAACCCCCTATGTTCTCCGACTAAAACCAGAAGGTGGCTACAACCACTTGTCCTTGCCCCGTCCAACCGCCCTGACATATAAGTAGAATGATGGAACCACTGTCACACTATCACTGTGAGATATACTGTTGTAAACCTATACCAATCAACCTACACCAAACAACCTGTACCAATAACCTGAACCATGCATCAACCTATACCTCAACCTGCAATCAACCTGTACCATAAACAAGTGCATCAACCACGCACCAACCTGTACCAATAACCTGAACCATGCATCAACCTGTACCTCAACGTGTAATCAACCTACACAATAAACAAGTGCATCAACCATGCACCAACTATAGATTTTAACCTTGTATAATATTTACTGCAAACAAATTTTAGTAAAAGAACAGAAAAGATACAATGGAAAATACAAACATTACATTGGTATTTTTCCCCTGGAAACCCAAATTGGGAAAACCAACATATTCTATATTCATTCATTGTGTTACATTGTTTACAATACAATATACATATAGGAGCCAAAGACATCCAAAACCTTAACCCAATGACCTGGATTAGTCAACAACCCTAATTTCTTAACCATAAATAGAAAACCATCGGCAAAAAACCATGTGCCGAAACACCACCTAAATATGTGACACTACTACTCGTGCAAAGAATATAACACATACACAACACCAACCTGTACCAAACAACCTGTAATCAACATGTACCATAAACAAGTGCATCAACCATGCACCAACCTATACCTCAACCTGTACCATGAACAAGTGCATCAACCATGCACCAATCCTATACGAATAACCTGTCACAAAAATCTGTCCAAACAACCTATAAAAACACCATGTTTCATCAATATTATCAACCAAATCAAATCTACTCACCAAGATCAATCACCAAGAGAAATCTCAAATATGTGAATCAACCAAGCATAACACAACAACTCATAATCATCACCAAGATCATTATGTGCTTCTAATAATATACCAATACAAGTATGCTACATCATCCATAAACCATGTGTCAACAATACTACTAACAAGTGCCTCCAACCATTTACCAAGTATGTACCAATCATGTATCAACTACTCATCAACTATGACTCATCAATACGTACCAAAATCATCAACTATACACCTCATGTATGTGCCAACTCATCAACTATTTGTCTCAACCATGTACCCAACATGTACCTCAACAAAAAGCCCTCATCAATTTCATCATCCAAATATGATTTGTAACTCTGTAATAGACCTGGTGTATATGATCACATACATGCAAACCTTCCTTGACTTTAACAACAAGCGACTAGTATTTTCATCAAACGTTAGTTTAGTCTCACATGACTAGTTTTGGATTAGTCAAAAACCCTAACTTGCAATAATTATAACCATGTACATGTAATGAATAAAGATCTGAAAATGGTACACAATGTTCTTCAGTGTCGTTTATGCATTTCCTCTAGATTTCACTACTTGGAACCTCTCAAAAAAGGAGTTATAGAAAAAATGGCATACCTTGTTGAATTTTGGCTTATTCTAGAGAGCGAAATTGTAGAGCATGCCCTGCATAGAATATTTATTGTATGGATCTGAAAATTGTACACATAATACTAAAGTATGTAATCTAAACAATACATTTGGTCTTACTGAATTTGGATATTTTATGAATAATTTATGACATTTTTACCCGAAACACCTGCTTTAGACTAGTTTCAGGACTAGCCACAAACCCTATTTTCCATGGCGTGTAACTCCAAAAATACAACGACCCACAAGATGAAATTTGTATCAAAGATACTTGGATATGTTTCCTCAATGGCCTCCCAATTTCACGGTCTGAATCATTCTAGAAAAAAATTTATTACGAAAATGGTGAGATGACGTGTAAATAACATACTTTAGAAAGCATCATCAAAAGAATTTATCCTCCCTTGAATTTCGGCCTTCTTTACTTCACCATTCCTCTGAAATTCAGCTTAGATATCCTTTGGTTACCTCAGTCACTTGTAGATATTCAACATGCTCAAGTGTGATTAAAATGAGAGAGTCTTGCCTCTTATTTATACTTTGATGTAGCTTCCTCAAGGGGTTACCTTTTAACCATCTTAACCCACTTTCCTTATTTTAGTGTTAACCCACTTTTTACCACTTGTCAACTTAGTAATTTCTCCATTAACTTTAGTATTTAAATAATTTATTTTGTATTCAATTTGACTTATAGTACACTCATCACTTCACTTTATTATTTACCTTCTAAAATCTCTTAAACCACTTTGACTACTTTGACCTTTTGGGGCTTCTAGATGACTCATGAGGGTTCTCCAACTTCACATGGCCATAACTCTCTAACCATGAGGAGTTATGTGGCGTTCTAAATACCATAGGAAATGGAATGACATGTACTATCCATCTAGAATATTCTTACCTGCAAATATGTCAAAACTCATACCATTATCCATCAAACAAACTTGGGTCCATTACCCAAACATGGGTTCTCCAACTTAACATGGCCACAACTCTCTAGATGTGAGGAGTTATGTGACTTTCCACATACCATAGGAAATGGCATGACATATAATACCCATATAGAATAGTCTTACCTTCAAATATATTAAAACTCATACCATTATACATCAAACAAACTTGGGTCCATTACCCAAACCTTTGTGCTACCAGAATTCGCTACCGTAATTTCTCCAAGGGTTGACATCAATCTACAATATCACTCTCCAATGGTTGACATCAATTACAACCAACAATCCATACCAACTTTCCATTAACCTAAGCCAAATGCATGACATATTTTTTTGTCCAAAACATTATGGCATCCTACCAATAAAAGTTGTTCTCAAAAATAATATTAAAACCCATATTTACTGTGAGAGGTAGTATGCATTTTTTCAGTGCTTCCTTCCTTTGACCCTTTTGCTTATTTATCTCGTGCAACAACCTATGGTTGATTGGAAGCTTGGGGCTGAATTTCATTTATGGCATGTGAAAAATCATATTTAAGGAGGACATGAGAGGAAACTGATTCATAGGAGTCTTTGGAATACTTGGAAGGATTGGCCACCCATTTTCCTTTATCTATTTTTGGCTCGGTAATGGAAATTTTGAGTATATTTCTTGCATGAGAGGACTCGATTGGTGAGGCACCACGATCAATTTAGGTGTTTGGGTTGAATGGTGGTGGAGGAGGAGGCAACAATAATGATACTATAGGACAACCATGATGATGTACACCGGGATGATTGAAAATTTCTTGCCAGCCATCATTGACATGTGGCTCTGGCTGCATAGAGACACGAGGGGGGACAAAGACACCAGATAATTTTTGAAGAGGTTGGAAAGGAGCTCTCTCAGGTCTAGGTTGCAGAATCCCTTGGCCAACTAAATTAAAGAATCCAACTTGGAAAAGTTGATTCAATTCTTGTGGATCATCGCCAAAATGAATTGAGAATCATGTACTTGTATGGCACCTTTTCCAATTATTATATCTGCCTCTGTTGTCACCTCTTCCATTGCTTCCCCTGCTAAAAAAACTTATCCTGAAGTAATATTCCAATCAGAATATTAAAAAAATTTAACCATCCATTCATTAACACTCTACCTAGATAAAATCAAAATGTTGGCTCTATCATTCACAATAGAATCGTATGCAATCCATCCATCGATACAATCCATCACATTTCCAATTTAATAACAATTGCATTGAAACATGGAGTTACAAGGTCATTGGGAAAATGGGGGGATTTGTAATGAATGAAAAATAATAGTATGGGCGGGAATGAATAAATGGATAATTTTCAAGAAAAATAAAGAACCTTATTTTCATAAAAACAATGTCTCCATATCATAATTTCCAATTCCAGTCGTCATCCAATCCTTTTCTATTCATTTTCAAATGAAATTAATGATAATAGAACAAGGAATAATTAAATGTTATTGGGAAGATGGTGGGCATATAATGAACGAAAAATGAAATTATGAACGAGAATTGAATGATTACTATTCTGTTTTATAAGTTATTGTTTACTCAATTCCATGATCGACATTAATGTCCTATGTTGAAACCATATTGAATTTACCACTATTCATCAAGCCAGTTATTTCCAAACCAACATGACAAAAACCCCCACCAACCAAATTTCGTTTGTGCCACAACCATTTATTTTAAAACTTCAACATACAGTGTCCACGAAATGGCAACTTTTAAACTGCTTGATATCAAACTCAAGGGAAATCTCAGAACTGTCAAACTTTGTAAGTTTCATTTTCTTTTAAACCATCGATTTCCTTTTAAATTGGTAAGGCGTTATGTAGGAGACTGTCGACAAAGAAATTTTGGACTTAGTTATAGAAGTCATCATGAAAGCCTAAGAAAATAATCATAAATCCATCAACTCTGCATTATGTTGGGCGTAGGCCTATTTTGAGGAAAGGCATATTTTTGGAAGGAAATACCTAATTTTGGAGCACACGCAACAACTAGCAAGAAAACAACATGTAGAAAAAGAAGGAAAAGCAACATGAAAGAGGAAAAGCCACGTGCAAGGAGGAAAAAAAGCCTAACCATGTTAGGGTTAGAGTTTTTGATAAGGGTTGTAATGGCTATAAGCCTGTAAAATAGTATAAATAAGAATCTAGGAGGTTTAGGTTGGGGTTCTATTTGTTCGGTTAAGTAAATAGAAAAAGATTGTTGATAATTGTGGTTGAAAGTTGTTGAGATGTAGAAGAGTCAAGGTAGATTTTGAGGGTTAGATCATAGACTGGGGAGCCTAGTATGACTTATTCTTCCTCACAAAGGTTCCTTAATATCATCAAGATTGTATGAGTGAATATGTAATGCGCGCAACGCCATATTTTGTAGCAGACTAAATAAAAGAGCAGAGAAGCCAAATCTTTGTGGACATAGCCCAGGAGGGGGTGAACCATGGTAAAACATGTATCCTATGTGATGTTTTAATAAATGATTACTTTCTATTAATGGTTATTTTATGAATGAATTAATAAGTAGATGTATCAGCATGCATGCATAAGGCTAAAACATGGATGAATGAATCCTAGAAATACTTGGATGAATAAAAAGTTTAATGCATAAAGAAAATTAAGAATACACTCCTAGATCCCCACTCATTCCTATACTGCAAACACTTTGTTATTGCATTCACCCATAGAGATATCTCGGGTGAGACTGCGCTATGTGCACTGCACACAGTGTTGCCTTCTAGTTTACCAGGAGGGGTGATAGTTTTAGAGGGTTTTGTTGGAAACCTGTTCAAATATGAACCTGGGTCAACCCAAGAATAAGTAGAAGGGATATATAACCCAATAAATGGTTTTGTTTCTGGCTGGAACTGCATGGGATTGAGTGGACGGGATCCGTGAAAGAAACACACAGAGAATGAAGGTATATAATGGAATGTTCGGGCCATGGAATCGAACAAAGGCAGAGATTAAAAGATGGTTGAAAAAAAAGGAATTGGAATTTGTGCAGAAGGACAACAAAACCCCTAAACTAACAGCGCTCAAATATCTCAACAAATATGTGTTCAGCGACTAGCGTGAGGTATTTTTTTGTGATTTCCCGCATTTTTTGCAAGAGTGATTATTAAGGTTAAAAGACAACCACCCTACAAATCAAATCAGATAGTTGGAGTGGAATCCTATGGAGATCGCACAGTTACAACAAGTTAATAAAAAATTTACTCACGCAGTAGATTTCTGGTTAGACAGTATTGTTGCAGGGTTTATCACTGAATTTGCCGTAGATACCATGAAGTACTACAACACAGTAGGAAAATATTTCTAAAAGGACCCAGAGGTAGGTATATCATATCATTGTATACTTCAATCAATATTTTATTGTATAAAAATGGTGTGATGACCATGGAATCAAACAACTAAACTTCCCTGCGTGCATGGGGGAAGGGGGAAAGAAATGAAAGGAGGATAAGAAATGGAGGAAGAGATGGACAAGGGAAATAAGAAAGAGGCCATCAATCCAATCATGATGGAGGAAGATCAAATAAAGAAAATAATGAAAAAAATTGGAAAGATGCGTAGTGGAATACCCTACCAATATAAGATGAATAAAAAGAAGAGAGCCATAACTAATAGAGAGGGTTTGAAAAGCGATGAGGAAGAGGCAGAGGATCTCCAGGCTATGGAGCAGATTGAGGGAATCCTACGCACAACATATGAGAGGAAAACATGAGGTCCAAAGGCAGGAACAAAAGGTATAAATCTAATCCAAGTCACCATCAGTGTGGAACCTACAACCCCATGTGCGACTAACACACTAGAAAGAACACTGACGTTTAGAAAACTGAATTTTATTGGAATAAAGACAACAGGAAACACATCCAAACAAGGAGCATCAACTGGAGGAGCCAGTTCAGGAAGTAATAGTCAAATATCTACACTGTGCGGAGGTAGCAGTTCAACATAGTTTAAAATGGTAAGACATGATCCCATGATCATATTACCAGAATTTCAGGGAGAAGCATCAGAGGACCTTGAGAAGCACTTATTCATCTCTGAGAATATTTGGGAAGAAAAGTAGATCATAGATGAGGATGTAAAACTCGTGCAGTTATCTATCACGCTAAGAGACCGTGCACTAGATTGGTAAATGAGCCTAGATGTAAAAAACCCACCAACAAAAAAATATTGATAAATGAATTTCAAAAGCCCAACTCAGAAGATCAGTACATGAATGAAATTATTGAAATCGGGAAAAAACTAGGTGATTTTGTTTGGGATATTGATCATAGGTTTAAGCGTTTGAAAGGTAAGTTGAAATATGAAATGACTGAAATGAAACATATGCGTCTATTTGTGAACTCATTGTTACCACATTTGAAATACCCATTAAGAAAATAGAATTTCCAAACTCATGTAGAGGCTTTGCAAGCAACCTTACAACTGGAAGAGAACCAATATCAACAAACAAATCCATCAATAGAGGAGTTAAAGGAATACCTGAAGAATATAACATTTCAACTTAACCAGAATAAGGGTAAAGAGAAAAGAGAAGTTGTTTGGTGTACCACATGCAGGACAAAAGGACACCATAAGAACGAATGTCCAACTTTCATGCAATACATTGAAAGAGGAGTACCAAATCCTTTTCCAACAGGAGCACCATGGTGTGATATTTGTAAAACACATGGGAATGATCCATATCATTCTCCAATGATGCAAAAGTATAAGAAAATACCCAAAAGTTCATATTGCAATTTATGCAAGTCAGTGGGTCATGATGATAAAGATTGTAGGACGATGGATCTAATGAGAGAAATAACTTCAAATACTTATAGGGTGCAAGCATAAATGATGACAGGAAAATTTGTACCTCAGTTCAACCAGGTACCATCACCATATACAATGCGCAACAATAGTATAATAATGCACAACCACAATATAACCCCACACAGTATAATCAGGTACCTCAGTACAATGCACCGAGAGGAGATCGAGGTGGATACAGAGGTGGAGGACAAGGAAGAGGAGGATTTGGATGAGGCAGAGGACCATTAGTGTGCCACAAATTCCAACAATCAGGACATTATGCAAGGAGTTTCCACTTCCACCAACGACATGTGTGTACTATCGCACAACAAACCATGATACAAAATATTGTCCAACACTTTTGGGAAAGATCCAGGAAAAAAGGAACCAAAACAACCAGAATGTCCAATGGATCTCTATAGAATCTAGGGATGATGGGAGAAACATCAATATAGTCACTCGAGGAGGATCCAAGTTAGGATCAGATGTAGTAAAACAAGATCTAGCGCAACACCAATGGGTTAAGAAGAATACTGAGCCACAAAATCAATTTGATGCATGAAAAGGAAAGGAAAAATTTAAGGAGGCTAGACAGGAGTTTCTCAAGAAAAATGCTTTGTCTACATCAGTCGTGCAACAAACTCATAACTCACCAATATATGAAATTCGCTCCTAAATGGACCACACCACTGAAGCAAAACCGTTAGAGAAATTAAGTAACATAAACACTTTTCTACAATCCCGTGTTAAGTTATTGAAGGATATATCATTTGTTAAGATCTTACAAAATATGCTAGAAATATGTAACACAAAGGAAGAAGGAAAGTTAGAATGGAAAACATTCAATAATATCCATAAAAGAAGAAGGACAAGCAGAGAATTCAGACTGAATGCCAACATTGAGTATTTTAATATGGGTGATATCATACTGGATTTAGGCTTTGAAGTAAATGTTTTACCTAAGATGACATGGCAGTGCATGGGAAAACCCATAATAGGCTATTCACCTGTCCAATTGAAATTAGCAAATCAACACAGAGTGCTACCAATTGGAAGGCTTAAAGGTGTGACAATAGATTTGGATGGAGTGTGCACTATGGCAGATTGTGAAGTAATAGAGATAGTAGATGGGACAACACCTTACCAAGCATTTCTTGGACTGGATTGGGAATTTGTTAACCATGCCATCATCAACCTAAAGACAAGGAAAATGACGTTTGTATCAGGTGAATATAGAGTCATTGCACCATTATATCCTTTAGAAGGAGAAAGGTTTGTATAACCACTTCTTTTGATTTGGAAGAAATAAACCAGTTGTACAGAACCACCACGCGAGAAGAGGATTATGTTAACCCAACTACAGATGGGGTACTCAGCTAGATAAGCATTACATCATGTGCTTCCGACTCATATACAGGTTTGGAGAATTGGCAACAACAATTACATGAAGTTTCCACAAGAATGTGCATAAGAATAGACTGTGCAATAAGATGGGTGGGTACAAAGATAAGAGAACCTTCCAGTTTTCATGGGTTAAATGACTTAGAGGAATTTTTGAAAAAATATGAAGAGGAACTATTAAAAAATTATATTCTCTTAGACCTATATATTTCACTCAAGGCCACACCTGCAATATGGTGGGGTGCGCACAAGGAAACAATTCAGGACTGGTATCAATGTAAATGATTATTGTGCATTAGATTTGGCGCAGAGTAGGGGAGCAATAAAATGCAGAGGTATGATGGACAGGGAAAACCAGTTGAACACTTAGAGAAGTGCATAACACAATGGAGGATGACACCACCAAAGGAATGACCTCATCACTTTATCCATACATTGGAAGGAATTCTAGGGAACTGGTATATAGACCAAGAGATGCGTAGAGGTACTACAAAATGGACAACATTACAAAAAAAATTTGTAGTAACCTTCTCATTTGAACATGAGAACCCCAAAATGGATTCAACAATGAAGATGATACATGGAATGATATTTACTAATGAACCAGAGGTTTAAATCATGACAAAATATCAACAACAAAACAAACAAATAGTCAAAGAGTTACTTTCATGTTATCATGTTGAAGAGGAAGCACCAGATGAAGATGACCTGCACAACATTCAGATTACAGAGATTGAGGGAGAAAGAGAGGTGGAAGGTCCATATCTTGAGTCATAATTATTTTTTGCACCAATCAAAGTTAAGAAATTCAACATTGGGACAAATGAAAATCCTAAAATGGAAAGTATTGGAGACTATTGGGATGAGAAAACAGTAGAAAGAATAATTGAGTTACTGCTCAAATATAGTGACATATTTTCAACAAAATTTACAAAGATGAAAGGAATAGCAGGGTAGATAGGTGAGATGAATATACCTCTCAAACTTGAGGCTAGACCTATCAGGAAAATACCCTACATACTAAATATAGTGTATAAGAAAAAATTGAAAGAAGAAATTGACAGAATGCCAGAAGATGGTATCATAGAACTAGTTGAGGAATCTGAATGGATCAGTCCTATGGTAGTCCAAGAAAATAAACAAGGGGGGATAAGGATTTGTGTAGATCTGAGGAAACTGAATGATACTTCCTTACGTGACCCTTTCCCTACCCCTTTCACATATGAGGTCTTAGAGAATGTGGGAGGCCAGGAAGCATATTCATTTACAGATGGATTCTCAGGTTACCATCAGATCAAATTAGCTTCAGAAGATAGGTATAAGACTACTTTTTTCTACAGAATGGGGACCCTACCAATATACAATCATGCCATTTGGGCCGAAGAATGCACCAACCATATTTTCAATAGTAGTCATAGCTTCTTTTAAGGAATTCATACATCTGTTTTTAGAAGTATATCTGAATGACTAGATTGTATACAGTCCATTAAAAGATCATGTATAAGTGTTAAGATTAATTTTGGAAAGATGAATGCAATGTTAGATCTCATTCAACATCAAGAAATTCATTTTTGGGAGACCTTTTAGAATATTGTTGGGACATATAGTGTGTAAACAAGGTTTACTAGTGGACCTTGCTAAGATTGCAATCATTGTAAATTTACCACCACCAAAGTCAATGCATTAGTTAAGAGAAACACTGGGACATACAAGCTATTACAGGAAATTTATAAAGGGGTATGCACAAATTAATGCACCAATGGAAAAATTGTTAAACAAGGACACCATATTTTAGTGGAATGAGGACTGTCAACAAGGATTTGACACCTTAAAAGAAAATATGGTCACAAAACCTATCCTAGTATTCCCGAACTGGGAAAAGACATTTCATGTGCATGTAGATGCCTCAACCATAGAACTTGGAGCAATTCTGGCACAACTAGGAGCAGGGGACTTAGACCATCCTATAGCCTTTGCAAGTAGAAAGTTGTCAGAATCATAACAAAATTACAACACCACAAAAAGAGAAGGCCTAGCCATTGTGTATGCACTTCATAAATTCAGGCACTATTTACTTGGGAAACACTTTAAAATGTTCACAGACCATTCTTCCCTCAAATATCTAGTCAAAAAGCCATTGTTGGGGGGGAGGATCTATAGATGGCTATTGTTATTCCAATAATTTGACTTTGAAGTGATAGTCAAACCAGGGAAGTTGAATGCATGACTTGATCACCTGTCAAGGGTAACTAATGGAGAAGAACCTACCAACTTGGAAGACAACTTCCCTAATGCGTAACTATTTTCAATACATGTAGTTGATGAATATTTTGATGATATTATTGAATTCTTAAGTACAGGGGTTGCACCACAAGACTTTAGCACTGTGAAAAAGAAAAATCTGGTAGTCAGAGCTGCATACTATCAACTTATTGCAAGATGTTTATACAAAATGGGGACATATAACATTCTGATAAGGTGTGTACTGGAACATGAAAGGCCCATAATTTTAGTAGTATCTCATGAAAGTGTAGCTGGAGGACATTATTGTGGCCAAAAATCCATAAAGATGCTAGGGAATACTGCTATAAATGTAATGTCTGTCAGAGGTTGGCAAAGCCAACAAAAGGGATGAGATGTCTTTGAGACCACAAGTGACTCTGTAGGTATTTGAAAAATGGGATATAGACTTTGTGGGACCTATTAATCCATCAACAAAAATATCAGGAGCTAGATATATCATTAATACAACTGAATACTTAACAAGATGGGCAGAAGTAGCACCTGTCAAAGACTATAGCGCAGGTACAACAATGCATTTCTTGTTTGAGAAAGTGATCACCATATTTGGATGTCCCAAGATTCTGATGAGTAACCAAAGCACTCATTTATCAATGATACCATCAGATATATGACTGAGGATTTTGAAGTAAATCACCAGAAGAGTACACCATATCATCCTCATGCAAATGGAAAAGTAGAAGCTTTCGATAAGATCTTGGAAAATTCTCTGACTAAAATCTACAATGTCAACAGGGATGTTTGGGACTTGAAGATACCAACAGTACTATGGGAATATAGGACCACATGTAAGAAGTTGAAAGGACATACACCATTTATAATGGTGTATGGGAAGGAAGAAGTGGTGCCATTCGAATTTTTGGTACCTATTAGCGATAAAAAATACAATGTTATTTTTTAGAGTGTTTTCATCACTTTTACTTATAATGCTCTTTTCTCAGTTTTTTGGTTAATGTCTTGACCTCCAGGTTCTTCATCAATATCTCGGTGATTTTTTTGCCCAACATCATTTGAATTTCTCCTCTTGACCTGCAATATGAATAAATTTATTAGCCTTAATCTATTACATCTAGTAACTGTCCTAAGTCTAGAGTCGCTAATCTCAAAAATCTCAAATCACAAGCCTAAGCTATCAATATACTAAAAATATCCTTATATCTAAGTCTAAGCCTATTGGTTATGATGGTTTGTTTTAAAATCCATTCCATGAATTAAGCTTATTGACCAAATCAATCAACCTGCCAACTCCTGAGTCATGTCCACATGTCACACAAACTCAATCCCTGAGTTAAGCTATGATTTAAGCCCCGAGTCAGCAAACAAGTCAACACATCAAACATAGACGATGAACTTCTTCCTGGTTCTATACACTGACTGAAAACCTTTCTGCCAGATACCCTATCAATGATCCAAGTGCTCAGAGCTGAGATTACAGATGTCAAAGGGAAAGTTCATATCGATGTGTTTGGAAGCTTTATGCGCAGGTGAATGTGCCAAATGATATAGCACTATAGATTAAGAGAAAGGTTACAAGTCAAGAGAAATGTTCAAAATAGTCCAACTAGATACAAAGTTCAGGTTTATTATTTCAGCTAGGTACCTTCTGGATCTATGCGCAACCCCTGGCAGGTGGATACATGTGGCCATGAAACATATTGGTAGATATTGGGTTTTAAAGGTCGACTACCAGATCTAGTTAAAACACAATCACTCTTGAATAAGTGGATCTGTTCTCAGTATTTTCCGTGGCCAACTACATGCAACCATATGTCCTGAAAATAGAGAGGAATCCGAACTACATTCAATGAAAGATCATTTCAAAGAACGCACATGATTTTATTTCTTTTACCTTCCCAGCCATCTCAAGTTGAGTCAATTTGTTCGACTTCATATGAAGGAGATTAAAGGATATTGATCACAAATTAACTCCTGAAAGCATAAGTCATTTATTTGTCCAAACAGAGTAAGCACAATAACTAGATGGTTGTCTACTCTAATCCATACAACACAAAGTGATATAATGAAAATTTGGGAATATCCCAGAAGGATTAGATCTTAAATATTTTTCTTTAAAACTTAAAGAAAATAAAGACAGAGCATAGCATATCAATACAAACAAGAAGCCATGGAAGATGGAGTTTTCTTGTTGCTTGAAGCTAGAAATAAGAGGCAAGAACAGAATGAAAATTTATTTTTACGGTTTTTGAAGACCTGCACTTTCGACAACTTAGATAGATTCTAAAAGGTACTGTTAGCTGCTGAAAGAAGAGCTTTCGACAGCTAATCCCACTTTGTTTCATACCTGTAAGCTGCCAAAAGTGCAAACACAGGGAGAACGCTAATAATTTTGCTCAGATCGAATCTTTCTTTTTTCATTTCATTCGAAGAAGGTTTCAAATCAACATCAATATTTAAATGGATATAAATCATCCTATCCCCCCATATTATGAGGCAAATACTATGGAGAAAAGGCTCAAAGGGATTCTATTTTTAGTTGAATATATTCCCAGCTATCCAAAAGGATTCCAAGTTGCCTTGTCATCTCCTTGAAGATTGCAGAGATATACTGAAGACCATCAGATTGATAGGAGTTTAACTCCTTTTATATAGGATCTGTTCCTATAATTTTGTAATTAATTTTATATCATTTTATTTTTAGTTTTCTTGATCCTTCTGTCAAGCTGTTGTATTAAAGATTTTTTTAATTACCTGAAAACACTAAATTGTCAAACCAGGGTAAGTGAACTTAGAGCTGCTACACTATATGTGCTGGTAAGATTCTAATTCCTATCTAAAGGTTATTCTGAGAAGAAAACACAAACTTACTCTTAGAAACTGAACCTTAATGACTATCTTAAAACTAACCATATCTTGTCTAATTCATCAAATGGAAACAATTCTGATTTTAAGTAAAAGGTATTTCTATTCCTAATCTAATGTAATCATCCAAGACTATCTACCACTATCTTAAACATCTAATCATCATCATATCTATCTAAACCATAAAAGAGAAATCATTTTAAAAACCTTTTAATCTAAGCATCAAGTAGTTCTAAATCCAACACAGGTGAAACAAATAAATGTCCTATTTTATCCTACAGGTATTGGAAGCTTCCCTTAATTAGACTACAAGCTAGCTATCCTAACAGAACAGAGTAAGTCTAAACTCAAATTATCTTTAAATCATGATCATACTAGAAACTGGAAAATAGAGCAAATCTAGATTAAGCACTTGGTTCATTCTTCAAACTCTACAAAGATAAATAACTCATTCAACATTCATCGATCTATGAGATAATATCAAAATGAAAATGATCTAATCGAAAAATGGCTAAGCCAAAATTTAACAGAGTAATTTCGAGTTCAAAAACTAACTCACATGTAGATTCTAGAACTAAAAATAAACTAACTCTACTGTGGAAAAGAGACAACGAATTGAACCTGTTAGTGGGCCCAACCAAGAGGTGCAATTGCCCTAAAATGAAACAAGATCAACTCAGATTATTCCATGCAAAAATTGTTTCATACTTCACGCTCCATAATTCATAAACAAACTCAAATCATTTTAACAGCAAATAACATAACGCATAGTGAATTGTATTATCAGAAATCGCATCACATAGCATATCGTAACCAATGTTCCTTGAGAGTGATCTCAGTTCATATAGATCCTCTCCAAATAGTCTTGAACATAGGTGCATTAATCTAAGCGAATCTTAGATTCAAAAATGACTCATAGTCAGTTAAAACTAATTTCACAGCTTCATGACACACAGTGTCAAGAAGCGTGGATCATAAAGCATTAAAATAAAACAGTTCTACAATCTCGCCCTGAGTCATCATATTGAGTTATGACTCAATCAATTATATGAATCGGACTGTCAATCCAATCTGGCCATGTCGTGCAAGTCTTTGGCATCTCCACTAAGTGCGAGCCGGTACCTGGTACTGATAAGTCTGTTTCAAACGAACAAGTACCTAACTCATGCCACATTATTATCAATATTAGTTCAAAATATCAAAATACATTAAAAATAACTTGAATCATAGGAATACCTTGAATAGCCCCATTTAGTTGTAAAAGGATGTCAAATGTGTCATGGTAAGGCCAAAAGGAAATGATACTAGATATGAAAATGGGGGTATATCTGACATGATATAAGAAAAAATATAGTCAAAACTTGAGACTAACACCTTCCATATAGGATCACAGTTTTTATTGTAAAGTCTATTTAAGCCAAGGTTTACAATGATTAAAGAGGGGGAAACAGTCCCGAGGACTATGGTTCAAGTTTGGATAGAGAGACCTTGATGCTATTGTAATAGATTTTCAGATACATAATACAAATCATAGTTTCCTTTCATTATTGATGTCAGATTTCCATTGCCTTTCTCTTTCTGTACTTTGATTCAAGTTTGTCTTAACTACTAATGACTATTATCTCATTTTGTCAGTTCATAAGCTTGATTTAATAGTAATCTACACTATCTTATTTGACCCATCACATGTGTGTTCTGGTTAATAAGCATAGATTTCTTCATCCACCAATTAAGATATCTATTTGATCATTAATTCTTGAAAGCATTGTCTCATTTGGTTATATAAATTTGACTGTCTTGATACCAATCCAGTAGGTCAGTTATCCCATTTGATCCACACATAAACACAAAAACAATTACACTTTAGGTTACCAGGTTTCTTCAAGATACAACCTGAGAAGGACTCCTGGAGTGATAACAAATTAGCATTGTTGTCGGGGAGAGGAGATTGAATCTCAATTTCCTTGGGAGATGAAAAGGTCCAACTTTGATGATAGACAAAGTCTGGACAAATTTTCGGCTGTAATCATCTATCTGGCAACTCCATGAAGGACAGATTCAGTAGCGACTCCATTGTTCTGAAATCTATTGGCGACTCTACTGGTATGAAATGAACAAGATATTAGCTAAGAGATATGATTTCTGTGATTTTTCAAAGATCGCTAGTTTCCCTAATCCAATGCCAAGTAGAGATGAATGGGAAAATAGTATTCCCAAATTTCAAGGAGAAGAGTGGGAAGTGCCAGCTGAACATTTGTTGGATTTTCATGATTTCATTCATCGGTTGCAAATTGTGCATGAGGATGTTCATATCAAGCTCTTTGGTTTTTCATTAGAGGGAATTGCTTGTGATTGGTACCGGTCTCTTCCTATTGCCAGTATCATCCCTTTGGCAGATTTTCATGCTGCCTTTCATTTTTTTTGCAAAGGCATATTTTCAACTGACCTTTTATATCCCAAATGTTGTTATGATTTCAATTTATTGAACAAAGATCCAAATATTCATGAAGACTTTGCTACAACAGAAAATATCTCTTATCATGATAAAGGGATTGATGATCCACATTATGACAACCATGGTGATTCTTTTGACATTGTATTAAATGCATCTATTAA
Organism: Picea mariana; assembly: GCA_032191745.1. Taxonomy (NCBI): domain Eukaryota; kingdom Viridiplantae; phylum Streptophyta; class Pinopsida; order Pinales; family Pinaceae; genus Picea; species Picea mariana. Next base: position 100,516 of record JASDQU010738515.1, on the reverse strand, counting down.
AGATGGCTGTCATGAAGATCATACTATTTCTTTTGAAAACTTTAAAGATGATGAGAAGATTGATAAATCAACAGGTAAAATTTTCGGATATGCAGTAGATATTAAAGGCAGCCCTCAGTTTTCTGATTTGCAGACACAGGAATATTGCAGCAGATACAAAGAGGAAGATGATGAACTAAAAAGTCCAGATCAGCAGTTCATCATGCATTCTTCTCAGACAGAGATCAAGCAGCTTGTATTTAGCATTGAGATCTGTGAAGGAAAAGACTAGAAACGTTNGACCCGATTGCAAACTATTTGGAATCTATGAGTAGCATATGTGTTAAAGTATTTTTGTCAGATGAAAGTTGAGTTTATCATCTGTTCAAATCACTTTTTTGTTGGCTATGCATTCCATTATTTTTCGGATTAAGATCAAGAACAGGTTCGGTAAATCATTTTCTGACATTGCTTCATTGGAAGCATGAGTTTACTTGATTAAGCATCAGTACATTGGTTAGAGTAGGAGTGGATAGGAGAATAAACTCTTCATCTGAGCAAGTAGACTCTTTCAGTTATTTGTTGTTGAATAAGAAGAGCAGGCTACGTGCAAGCTACAAGTTTGCAGAAGATCAGTTGCATAGGCCAAATGACTCCATAGCCCAATGGTAAAGGCGACTGGAACTACTAGGTTCTTGGAAACATCATAGGGAGGTATCCATCCCAGTTGGAGCTATATGTAAGCGATACAAAATACAATGGTATTTTTTAGAGTGTTTTCATCACTTTTACTTATTACACTCTTTTCTCAGTTTTTTGGTTAATGTCTTGACCTCCAAGTTCTTCATCAATCTTTCGGTGATTGCTTTTTCCCAGCATCCTTTGACTTTCTCCTCTTGACCTACAATATGAATAAATTTATTAGCCCTAATCTATTGCATCTAGTCACTATCCTAAGTCTAGAGTCGCTAATCTCAAATCATAAGCCTAAGCTATAATTATACTAAAAATCTCCTTATATCTAAGTCTAAGACTATTGGGTTTGATGGTTTGTTTTAAAATCCATTCCATGAATTAAGCTTATCAACCAATTCACTCAACATGCCAACTCCCGAGTCATGTCCACATGTCACACAAACTCAAGCCTCGAGTTAAGCTATGATTTAAGCCCTGAGTCAGTAAACAAGTCGACACATCAATTATAAACGATGAACTTCTTCCTAGTTCTGTACACTGACTGAAAACCTTTCTACCAAATACCCTATCAATGATCCAGGTGCCTAGAGCTAAGATTACAGATGTCAAAGGGAAAGTTCAGGTCGATGTGGTTGGAAGATTTATGCGCGGGTGAATGTGCCAAATGATATAGCACTGCAGATTAAGATAAAGGTTACAAGTCTAGAGCAATGTTCAAAATAGTCCAACTAGATACAAAGTTCAGGTTTTTATTTTCGTCTAAGTCCCTTCTGGATATCTGCGTAGCCCTCGGGGGGTGGTTACATGAGGCCATGAAATATATTTGTAGATATCGGGTTTTAAAGGCCAGCTACCAGATCTAGTTAAAACGCAATCACCCTTGAATAAGTGGATTTGTTCCTAGTATTTTCCATGGCCAACTACATGCAACCATATGTCCTGAAAATAGAGAGGAATCTGAACTGTATTCAATGAAAGATAATTTCAAAGAACACACAGTATTTTATTTCTTTTACCTTCCCAGCCATCGCAAGTTTAGTCAATTTGATCGACTTCATATGAAGGAGATTAAAGGCTATTGATCACAAATTAACTCTTGAAAGCGTAAGTCTGTTATTTGGCCAAACAGAGTAAGTGCAATAACTAGATGGTTGTCTACTCTAATCCATACAACACAAAGGGACATAATGAAAATTTGGGAATATCCCATAAGGATTAGATGTTAAATATTTTTCTTTAAAACTCAAAGAAAATAAAGACAGAGCATAACATCTCAATACAAACGAGAAGCCATGGAATATGGAGTTTTCTTGTTGCTTGAAGCTAGAAATAAGAGGCAAGAATAGAATGAAAATTCATTTTTACAGTTTTTGAAGACCTTCACTTTCAACAGCTTAGACCGATTCTAAAAGGCATTGTTAGTTGCCGAAAGCAGAGCTTTCAGCAATTAATACCACTTTGTTTCATACCTGTAAGCTGTTGAAAGCACAGACACAGGAAGAATGTTAATAATTTTTCTCAGATCGAATCTTTCTTTTTTTAGTTCATTCGAAGAAGGTTTCAAATCAACATCAATTTTTAAATGGATATAAATCATCCTGTCCCTCCAGATTCTGAGACAAATACTATGGAGAAAAGGCTCAAAGGGATTCTATTTTTAGTTGAATATATGCCCAG